>JAVIAB010000108.1:64834095-65434095 GCA_032433765.1 Megaustenia siamemsis
GTTTTGTTCTTGATGACTGTAGGCACTTCCACTGTGACTGTTTTGTTCTTGATGACTGTAGACACTTCCACTGTGACTGTTTTGTTCTTGATGACTGTAGACACTTCCACTGAGACTGTTTTGTTCTTGATGACTGTAAGCACTTCCACTGTGACTGTTTTGTTCTTGATGACTGTAGACACTTCCACTGAGACTGTTTTGTTCTTGATGACTGTAGGCACTTCACTGTGACTGTTTTGTTCTTGATGACTGTAGACACTTCCACAGTGACTGTTTTGTTCTTGATGACTGTAGACACTTCCACTGTGATTGTTTTGTTCTTGATGACTGTAGACACTTCCACTGAGACTGTTTTGTTCTTGATGACTGTAGGCACTTCCACTGTGACTGTTTTGTTCTTGATGACTGTAGACACTTCCACTGTGATTGTTTTGTTCTTGATGACTGTAGACACTTCCACTGTGACTGTTTTGTTCTTGATGACTGTAGACACTTCCACTGTGACTGTTTTGTTCTTGACTTCCACAGTGACTGTTTTGTTCTTGATGACTGTCGGCAATTCCACTGAGACTGTTTTGTTCTTGATGACTGTAGGCACTTCCACTGTGACTGTTTTGTTCTTGATGACTGTAGACACTTCCACTGTGACTGTTTTGTTCTTGATGACTGTAGACACTTCCACTGAGACTGTTTTGTTCTTGATGACTGTAGGCACTTCCACTGTGACTGTTTTGTTCTTGATGACTGTAGACACTTCCACTGAGACTGTTTTGTTCTTGATGACTGTAGGCACTTCCACTGTGACTGTTTTGTTCTTGACTTCCACAGTGACTGTTTTGTTCTTGATGACTGTAGGCACTTCCATGTTGACTGTTTTGTTGTTCTTGATGACTGTAGGCAATTCCACTGAGACTGTTTTGTTCTTGATGACTGTAGGCACTTCCACTGTGACTGTTTTGTTCTTGATGACTGTAGACACTTCCACTGTGACTGTTTTGTTCTTGATCACTGTAGACACTTCCACTGAGACTGTTTTGTTCTTGATGACTGTAGGCACTTCCACTGTGACTGTTTTGTTCTTGATGACTGTAGACACTTCCACTGAGACTGTTTGTTCTTGATGACTGTAGGCACTTCCACTGTGACTGTTTTGTTCTTGATGACTGTAGGCACTTCCACTGTGATTGTTTTGTTCTTGATGACTGTAGACACTTCCACTGTGACTGTTTTGTTCTTGATGACTGTAGACACTTCCACTGAGACTGTTTTGTTCTTGACTTCCACAGTGACTGTTTTGTTCTTGATGACTGTAGGCACTTCCACTGTGACTGTTTTGTTGTTCTTGATGACTGTAGGCAATTCCACTGAGACTGTTTTGTTTTTGATGACTGTAGACACTTCCACTGTGACTGTTTTGTTCTTGATGACTGTAGGCACTTCCACTGTGACTGTTTTGTTCTTGATGACTGTAGACACTTCCACTGTGACTGTTTTGTTCTTGATGACTGTAGACACTTCCACTGTGATTGTTTTGTTCTTGATGACTGTAGACACTTCCACTGAGACTGTTTTGTTCTTGATGACTGTAGGCACTTCCACTGTGACTGTTTTGTTCTTGATGACTGTAGACACTTCCACTGTGATTGTTTTGTTCTTGATGACTGTAGACACTTCCACTGTGACTGTTTTGTTCTTGATGACTGTAGACACTTCCACTGAGACTGTTTTGTTCTTGACTTCCACAGTGACTGTTTTTTTTCTTGATGACTGTAGGCACTTCCACTGTGACTGTTTTGTTCTTGATTACTGTAGGCACTTCCACTGTGACTGTTTTGTTCTTGATTGCTGCAGACACTTCCACTGTGACTGTTTTGTTCTTGATGACTGTAGACACTTCCACTGAGACTGTTTTGTTCTTGATGACTGTAGGCACTTCCACTGTGACTGTTTTGTTCTTGATGACTGTAGACACTTCCACTGAGACTGTTTTGTTCTTGATGACTGTAGGCACTTCCACTGTGACTGTTTTGTTCTTGATGACTGTAGACACTTCCACAGTGACTGTTTTGTTCTTGATGACTGTAGACACTTCCACTGTGATTGTTTTGTTCTTGATGACTGTAGGCACTTCCACTGTGACTGTTTTGTTCTTGATGACTGTAGACACTTCCACTGTGACTGTTTTGTTCTTGATGACTGTAGACACTTCCACTGAGACTGTTTTGTTCTTGATGACTGTAGGCACTTCCACTGTGACTGTTTTGTTCTTGATGACTGTAGACACTTCCACTGAGACTGTTTTGTTCTTGATGACTGTAGGCACTTCCACTGTGACTGTTTTGTTCTTGATGACTGTAGACACTTCCACAGTGACTGTTTTGTTCTTGATGACTGTAGACACTTCCACTGTGATTGTTTTGTTCTTGATGACTGTAGACACTTCCACTGAGACTGTTTTGTTCTTGATGACTGTAGGCACTTCCACTGTGACTGTTTTGTTCTTGATGACTGTAGACACTTCCACTGTGATTGTTTTGTTCTTGATGACTGTAGACACTTCCACAGTGACTGTTTTGTTCTGATGACTGTAGACACTTCCACTGAGACTGTTTTGTTCTTAACTTCCACAGTGACTGTTTTGTTCTTGATGAATGTAGGCACTTCCACTGTGACTGTTTTGTTCTTGATTACTGTAGGCACTTCCACTGTGACTGTTTTGTTCTTGATGACTGTAGACACTTCCACTGTGACTGTTTTGTTCTTGATGACTGTAGGCACTTCCACTGTGATTGTTTTGTTCTTGATGACTGTAGACACTTCCATTGTGACTGTTTTGTTCTTGATGACTGTAGACACTTCCACTGTGACTGTTTTGTTCTTGATGACTGTAGACACTTCCACAGTGACTGTTTTGTTCTTGATGACTGTAGACACTTCCACTGTGATTGTTTTGTTCTTGATGACTGTAGGCACTTCCACAGTGATTGTTTTGTTCTTGATGACTGTAGGCACTTCTACTGTGACTGTTTTGTTCTTGATGACTGTATGCACTTCTACTGTGACTGTTTTGTTCCTGATGACTGTAGACACTTCCACAGTGACTGTTTTGTTCTTGATGACTGTAGACACTTCCACAGTGACTGTTTTGTTCTTGATGACTGTAGGCACTTCCACTGTGATTGTTTTGTTCTTGATGACTGTAGGCACTTCTACTGTGACTGTTTTGTTCTTGATGACTGTAGTCACTTCTACTGTGACTGTTTTGTTCCTGGTGACTGTAGACACTTCCACAGTGACTGTTTTGTTCTTGATGACTGTAGACACTTCCACAGTGACTGTTTTGTTCTTGATGACTGTAGACACTTCCACAGTGACTGTTTTGTTCTTGATGACTGTAGACACTTCCACAGTGACTGTTTTGTTCTTGATGACTGTAGGCACTTCCACTGTGATTGTTTTGTTCTTGATGACTGTAGGCACTTCCACAGTGACTGTTTTGTTCTTGATGACTGTAGGCACTTCTGCTGTGACTGTTTTGTTCTTGATGACTGTAGGCACTTCTACTGTGACTGTTTTGTTCTTGATGACTGTAGACACTTCCACTGTGACTGTTTTGTTCTTGATGACTGTAGACACTTCCACTGAGACTGTTTTGTTCTTGACTTCCACAGTGACTGTTTTGTTCTTGATGACTGTAGGCACTTCCACTGTGACTGTTTTGTTCTTGATTACTGTAGGCACTTCCACTGTGACTGTTTTGTTCTTGATGACTGTAGACACTTCCATTGTGACTGTTTTGTTCTTGATGACTGTAGACACTTCCACTGTGACTGTTTTGTTCTTGATGACTGTAGACACTTCCACAGTGTCTGTTTTGTTCTTGATGACTGTAGACACTTCCACAGTGACTGTTTTGTTCTTGATGACTGTAGGCACTTCCACTGTGATTGTTTTGTTCTTGATGACTGTAGGCACTTCCACTGTGATTGTTTTGTTCTTGATGACTGTAGGCACTTCCACAGTGATTGTTTTGTTCTTGATGACTGTAGGCACTTCTACTGTGACTGTTTTGTTCTTGATGACTGTATGCACTTCTACTGTGACTGTTTTGTTCCTGATGACTGTAGACACTTCCACAGTGACTGTTTTGTCTTGATGACTGTAGACACTTCCACAGTGACTGTTTTGTTCTTGATGACTGTAGACACTTCCACAGTGACTGTTTTGTTCTTGATGACTGTAGACACTTCCACAGTGACTGTTTTGTTCTTGATGACTGTAGACACTTCCACAGTGACTGTTTTGTTCTTGATGACTGTAGGCACTTCCACTGTGATTGTTTTGTTCTTGATGACTGTAGGCACTTCCACAGTGACTGTTTTGTTCTTGATGACTGTAGGCACTTCTACTGTGACTGTTTTGTTCTTGATGACTGTAGACACTTCCACAGTGACTGTTTTGTTCTTGATGACTGTAGGCACTTCTACTGTGACTGTTTTGTTCTTGATGACTGTAGACACTTCTACTGTGACTGTTTTGTTCTTGATGACTGTAGGCACTTCTACTGTGACTGTTTTGTTCTTGATGACTGTAGACACTTCCACAGTGACTGTTTTGTTCTTGATGACTGTAGGCACTTCCACTGTGACTGTTTGTTCTTGATGACTAGGTTCTTGCACTGTGACTGTTGCCATTGTGACACCGTAATGTCAATATATATCTGACTTTTATTGCTTGTGATGATCCTAGAAAATAAAGTTGTGTTGTTGTTATTGCTGTTGCTGTTGCTGCTAGAATAAACTCATAACAGAACTCTTGGTAGGTAAGTGGAAAAGAGCAGGCCAACAATGCTCACTTCCCCGGCAAAATTGTTCAACAAAATGTCTCCCTGCTGAAGATGTGTCTGATCGAATGGCTCAAATATCACGGCTTTGTTGTAAATTTGTGGCGCAGCTCATTATATCCGCTTAACGGATGATACTAAAAACAAAACAAAAATTCTCGTCAAGGTAGTTATGTATTTTAATTGTCTGGAGATGAAATTGCAGTTCCTGTTAACATCCGCTGACAGATTCTGTAACTGATTCCTACCATGAGTGAGAGAGAGAGAGAGAGAGAGAGAGAGAGAGAGAGAGAGAGAGAGAGATATGATGATGATGATTCTGTCACTGACCTCATGAATCAGTTCACTAATTTTATTTCTGGCAGAGAGAGCTCATCATCTTGATTGACCTGAATACATGTGTATCAGCCGAACACCTATGCTCGACCTACAGAATGTTCGTCAAAGCTTCAAAGAAGCTTTATGGGTGTCCTGGAAGCACGTTTGTCGCATATTGCAGAATTTGATGCTCACTTTGAAGGGATTGTGTGCATGTCTGTGTTAGTCACATCTCACATCTTTGTGTGTGCATGTCTGTGTTAGTCACCTCTAGTGACTCGGGCAGATGGTGCTCATAAACCTGGGAGGGCCGACCATCTAAGGGCAGAATCCCCTACAGAAAAGACAATCTGCTGCCTTGCAGGAAGATTGGGGACAATCAAAGGCTAGGGAAAGCAAACCCGAATAAAATGCTGGCTGAAATCGGATGCACTGGGCCACTGGCGCAGAACACAGTGCAACGTTTTAACGGGTGTTCAATCAGAGTGGATCTGGCGAACTCTACTTGTGATGTTCTGTTTGTGGGGGCGATCAACACACTTAGCCTGACAGCTGACTTCATGTGAGAGTCTGGAATCCTACTCTGATTGAGTCCTGATCGCAGAGAGAGAGAGTGAAGGGATTTGTTGACAGTCGTACTGACTGCAGAAAGGATGGGGAAATGGCGTGTTGAAGCTGACCACATGTACACAGCGTGACGTCACATGACACTTGGCAGTTTTGACCTTAAAATTTTCACGCGAATATGTCAAGTGGTGACATCACGGTAATTACAGTCCGGAAACTTTATGATAGCCTCTCATAGCTGATGGAGACCATAGGTTAGCATACCCCATGTCAGCCTTGATGATGGGCTTCTTGTGATTGACAGGTGGCTTGCAGTGATGTAGGAGCCAAAAGTGCACAAATATGTCATCTGGTGATAGTGGTTCTCATGTTGTGTTGGTGCACACATCATGGTTTATGAGGAGTGTTGGCATTAACTTGTGTTGGTGCACACATCATGGTTTATGAGGAGTGTTGGCATTAACTTGTGTTGGTGCACACATCATGGTTTATGAGGAGTGTTGGCATTAACTTGTGTTGGTGCACACATCATGGTTTATGAGGAGTGTTGGCATTAACTGGTGTTGGTGCACATATCATGGTTTATGAGGAGTATTGACATTTACTTGTGTTGTTGTACACATCATGGTTTATGAGGAGTATTGACATTTACTTGTGTTGTGTTGGTGCACACCCCATGGTTTATGA
This sequence comes from Megaustenia siamemsis, assembly GCA_032433765.1. Classification (NCBI taxonomy): domain Eukaryota; kingdom Metazoa; phylum Mollusca; class Gastropoda; order Stylommatophora; family Ariophantidae; genus Megaustenia; species Megaustenia siamemsis. The sequence continues at coordinate 64,840,511 of JAVIAB010000108.1, forward strand.
GGAGTGTTGAAATTTACTTCAAGTTCATTATTTTGCTGGCATTTAATAGTCTCTCATTGCACAGAAATACTTGAGATCATCAATAAATCTACACAACTATATTGTAACTCTTTGATCTGATAATTTTTTGTGCATGTTCCCATGTTTTGGCACTATTCAGATTCTGTTACAAAATCAAAACAACACTTTGGCTAAAACAAAATCAGAGACATGATCTATCTATCTATCTTTCGTTCGCCTGAAGTATTGTCTATATCAGCAATGTCGTTTCCTGTATAAATTTTACTGTCTTTTGTAATTCTTGCAGTGGCCCATATAGTTTTGTCTGTAGTGTTGTATCTATGGGCCAATGGATTTTCCTCAGTCTACTATATTCAGTGCAGTCTTGAAGTATGTGTTCAGCAGTCTGGGGTGCCTGTCCACATGTACAAGTAGTTGATGTGCCGATCTTGAATTTTGTATACATGTGACTATGGAGTCGATTGTGTCCTGTTCTTAGGCGTATAATGATAACTTGTTCATATCTATTCATATTATGAAAGGCATCCTGATTTGGGGCTTGTGGTCCTCTGATTGATTTGATTATCTGTTTCTTATGATGGTATGTTACCGGTGTATCTAGTTGTGTGCCTGTTGAACCTTCCTTTGCCAACTGATCTGCTTTCTCATTTCCTGGTATTCCACAGTGAGACGGGATCCACTGCAGGGCAACCTGTGGTGCTTGCAGAGTTCAGTCAATAAGGTCTGCAGATGTGGTAATTTTCTGGATTGTAGTGCCTGGAGTACTGATCTTGCATCTGTCAAAAACACTACAGGCTGTGGGCTAAGATTACTGTTCAGCAGTTTTTCTATTGCCAACTTTATTGCTTGTATTTCTGCATCATAATTGTGACAATATTTCCCTGTTGCTATTTTATTCATATCCCTAGTGTTATTTGGGTACTCTATATATGCACCTGCTCCCCCATTCTTTACTGCATTCTGTGCTGATCCATCCGTGTACACACGGATCCATAGGTCTTGTGGGTATTCTTCATCCAGGAAACTGAGAGTTATTGTTTTTCGCTGTAGACTATTTTGTTCCTCTTTGTCAACTATTCCTTTCACTTCTGTCCGTATTTGAACTGATAATCCTGATTCATCTGTCCAGGGAGTCTGTTCTGGTATGGGCAGAAGGGGTTTAACAACTCTTGGCATGTCTGGTGTTTGTCTACTAATACGCTTGGCTTGGTGGATAAAGCTGCTTCTCTTAAGTCGTCCCAATGCAAGATTTTGGAATCTGTCCTTCATTGGATGTCTCGGCATGCATACACATTTTTCTGCCTGTATCAGCACCTTTGTGTCTCTCCGTTCTCTCAGTGCTGGTATCCTCCACAATTTCTCCATCTCCAATATTGGTGTTGATTTCATTGCTCCTGTGATGACCCTAAGTGCCTGGTTTTGTACTTTATCCAGTTCTTGCAATGTGGTGTTTGATGCTGAGCACCATGCGGATGATCCATATTCTAAATGTGGGCGTATACTCTGTTGGTAAACTTTACTGAGTATTTTCCCACTCGCACCCCATGTGGTTCCACACAACTTTCTTAGAATAGCCAATTTCCTCCTTGCTTTTGGGTTGCCTTATTTATCTGCTGTTTCCAAGATAGTTTGTTATCAAATGTAACTCCGAGATATGTAGCTTGTATGTCTTCTTTCACAGGCTCATTGTTTATGTAGATGGCTCCTGCTTTTTGTTTTGGGGAGAGTGTGAAAAGTGTAGTGCTGCATTTGTCTGTATTGATGCTGATACACCATCTATTTGTCCATGAATTCAGTGCATTCATAGCTCTTTGTAGCAATTTGGAGGCCACTGTTGCATACTCCTCTGTGCACCACATTACCAAGTCATCTGCATACATTGCCACTTTGATGCCATGTGGTAGTTCAGTAACTAGGTCATTGATGTAGATCAGAAAAAGTGTTGGAGATAGTACCCCTCCTTGTGGAACGCCCTGGCGCAATAAGACCTTCTTACTCTTAAGACATCCAGTTGCACTCTGGCTCTCCTGTTATGCAGGTATGCTTTGACCCATTTGTACATCCTGCCATTTACTCCATAATTTCTCAGTTTCTTCAAAAGCCCTTCCTTCCATACCTTATCAAATGCTTTCTTTAGGTCTATCCATGCTGCTAGTACCAGTTTCTTTTCTTGAAACGCATCTTCAATTTCCTGGGAAAGATAGGTTGCTTGATCTTCGGTAGAGTAACACTGTCTAAAGCCTGCTTGTTGTGGGACAAGGAGATTTTCACTTTCCAGGTACCACTGCAGTCTGAGATTGATTATACGTTCCATTGTTTTACACAAACAGCTTGTAAGGCTGATTGGTCTATAGCTGGATGTCATTGAACCATCTTTTCCTGGCTTTAGTAATGGTATCATAATTGCTTCTCTCCATGCCTGTGGCACTCTACCTGTGATCCAGCAAATGTTGTAGATCTGCAGTAGTTTTGCTTTAGCTGCAGTCCCAAGTTCTTAATCATTTCATTGGACACTCCATCATTGCCTGGTGACTTTTTCATTTTTAATTTGGATATTGCCAGCTCTAGCTCTCTTTGTGTAATGGGTGTTTCCATTACTTCATGTGTGGTCTCTTCTTGTCTTGCATTTTGTTGTTTTAAACGGGTCTCTTGTCGTTTTTCTAGACTAATTTCAATATTATTGTCATTTGCAAAGGAGTCTGCAAAGTAATTTGCTGCATGTTTACCTGTTAGAATGTTTCCATCCTTCTTCAGTGTAATTTTGGTGTTCCTTTCTGTACCCTCATCATTCAGCTGTTTTACAAGCTTCCACACTTTTCTTGTGTCTCGTTCAAGATTCAAGGACTAGAGACATGATAATTTCACTTCTCCGTACTTTCTCTTCACAAATATCTGAGTCAACTTCAATTGTGTCATCCTGGAAGCAATCTCAGCTTGTGTCGAGTTTTTTTTTTTCTGTTAGGTTTATCATCATCATTATCATCATTACTGCACACTGGACAAATCCATAGGTGTACCAATAACCTCGAGAATCGAAACAAAAAATCAGAGGAGAGTCATGGCCCACATACACAAACTCCATAGCAAAGTCTGACAGTTTTCATTTAAAGTTGATCTCAACACACATTACTCAACTCTACCATCACAAACTTACAATCTAGACTCTATCCTCCTCAGATTCAACATTTAGATCTTGACATCTGGAACAAACCTCGAACACAACATCCAGATTCTCAGACACAGCGTGTGTCATTTGTCACTCCCCCCCCCACCCCCCACCCGTTCCGAATTTCTACTTTCAAGCTCTACAACCATTCTATATAGTCATTTGAGGCAAGCTTGACCAATTCCCAATTTCGGCTGCCCTGTCCTTGAGCAATGTGTTGGGCTCATTTTTGGTACAATTTGTTACAGATCTGGATCCAGCCAATGTGTATTGTGCCAGTGTCATGTGGGTACAACATTGGTCATGTGCCAAGGTTGATATTATCCTCATGTTGTACACATTTCTCTCATGAATTATTATAGTAACAACTTTCTAATCTAAGCTGGACACACAAATGATACACACAACCTAATATTCCATACAACCTATGTTCTCTACCTCTACAACCTAATGTTCTATGTAACCCATGTTCTCTATCTCTTCAACCGAATGTTCTATGTAACCCATGTTCTCTATCTCTACAAGCTAATGTTCTATGTAACCCGTGTTCTCTATCTCTAAAACCTAATGTTATATGTAACCCATGTTCTCTATCTCTAAAACCTAATGTTCTATGTAACCCATGTTCTCTATCTCTAAAACCGAATGTTCTATGTAACCCGTGTTCTCTATCTCTACAACCGAATGTTCTATGTAACCCATGTTCTCTATCTCTACAACCGAATGTTCTATGTAACCCATGTTCTCTATCTCTACAACCGAATGTTCTATGTAACCCATGTTCTCTATCTCTACAACCAAATGTTCTATGTAACCCATGTTCTCTATCTCTACAACCAAATGTTCTATGTAACCCATGTTCTCTATCTCTACAACCAAATGTTCTATGTAACCCATGTTCTCTACCTCTACAAGCTAATGTTCTTTGTAATCTATGTTCTGTACATCTACAACTCTGTTATCCTTGCTTGCAGTCCCGACCTAAACTGGTGGAGCCTGTTGACTATGAAACATTTGTGGTCAAAAACAAGGTTCTCTTGCACAATGACCCACAGAGAGACATGCTCAACTTTCCTCATGATGATATCCTGGTTCCGGTAAGCTGTGCTTGCTTGTTGTTTTTATTGTTGTGACTGACTGACAGACCACTTTTAGAGAGTTCTCTTGTTGGTTGTTGTCTTTATGACTGATTGTCTAACTGACTGACAGACCACTTTTAGAGAGTTCTCTTGTTGGTTGTTGTCTTTATTGTGACTGATTGTCTGACTGACAGACCACTTTAGAGAGTTCTCTTGTTGGTTGTTGTCTTTATCGTGACTGATTGTCTAACTGACTGACAGACCACTTTTAGAGAGTTCTCTTGTTGGTTGTTGTCTTTATTGTGACTGATTGTCTAACTGACTGACAGACCACTTTTAGAGAGTTCTCTTGTTGGTTGTTGTCTTTATCGTGACTGATTGTCTAACTGACTGACAGACCACTTTTAGAGAGTTCGCTTGTTGGTTGTTGTCTTTATTGTGACTGATTGTCTAACTGACTGACAGACCACTTTTAGAGAGTTCTCTTGTTGGTTGTTGTCTTTATTGTGACTGATTGTCTGACTGACAGACCACTTTTAGAGAGTTCTCTTGTTGGTTGTTGTCTTTATTGTGACTGATTGTCTGACTGACAGACCACTTTTAGAGAGTTCTCTTGTTGGTTGTTGTCTTTATTGTGACTGATTGTCTAACTGACTGACAGACCACTTTTAGAGAGTTCTCTTATTGGTTTATGTCTTTATTGTGACTGATTGTCTAACTGAATGACAGACCACTTTTAGAGAGTTCTCTTGTTGGTTGTTGTCTTAATTGTGACTGATTGTCTAACTGACTGACAGACCACTTTTAGAGAGTTCTCTTGTTGGTTGTTGTCTTTATTGTGACTGATTGTCTAACTGACTGACAGACCACTTTTAGAGAGTTCTCTTGTTGGTTGTTGTCTTTATCGTGACTGATTGTCTAACTGACTGACAGACCACTTTTAGAGAGTTTTCTTGTTGGTTGTTGTCTTTATTGTGACTGATTGTCTAACTGACTGACAGACCACTTTTAGAGAGTTCTCTTGTTGGTTGTTGTCTTTATTGTGCCTGATTGTCTAACTGACTGACAGACCACTTTTGGAGTCTTCTTGTTGGTTGTTGTCTTTATCGTGACTGATTGTCTAACTGACTGACAGACCACTTTTAGAGAGTTCTCTTGTTGGTTGTTGTCTTTATTGTGACTGATTGTCTAACTGACTGACAGACCACTTTTAGAGAGTTCTTGTTGGTTGCTGTCTTTATTGTGACTGATTGTCTAACTGACTGACAGACCATCACACTCGGAGGTTATAGGTATAACAAAGAGACATGACTCAATGCGGCAGTCTTTTCCTATGACATCGTCGAAGGCTTCCACAGATGAGAGAAGAGACAGATGAGAAATCACCTCCACACTACAAGATGTTCTCGATCACGTCTCTTACTGGTGTGGAGTATAAGGTGCATTGGTTAATTCTAACAGAGCATCAGTTGCATGGTTCTCCCTTAACAATCATATTGTTAACACGGAAACACTAGTGGTATGAATGGCAGATGATGAGGCGACCAGGGACAGGTTGATGGTGTACCTAGGAGTTAAGTTTGATCTCAACCTGTATTTTCGGGACCACGTTGACCATGTGATAACAAAAGCCTGCAAAGGATTAGCCGTCTTGAAGGTCATGGCAGCTCCCAAAATCGAGCAGATGCTACTTACCCTTCTGTTCCAGGGACTGGTCCTCACACCAATCGAGTATGCCCTAGCAATTCTCACTGTCAGTACGACACAAACTGACAGGCTTTAGAAAATACAGAATTAAGCTAAACACATTATCTTGGGGTGTACGAGGGACACTCCCTGTGTAGCAATGAGGTATCTTCTTGACTTTCCAACCATGGATGACTGGATCAAGATCTGGAGGGCACAAGCATACCTGAAGATAAGTGCAGATAAAGAACATCCATTGCACCATGAGCTCAACACAGGGAAAGGTGTCAGGCTAAAATGAGGCAAATCATGGGTGGGCCAAGCAGAAGATGTCATCAAACAAGTCTGTGGGCTTCCCAATATAACACTGGTGAGGAGTAGATACTGGTGCCTACATCATTGAGGGGCACATTGTCATGTATTGTCACACGTGACAGGTAATGTAGAGAACAGAACTCAGTCATGGTCATTGCGGAGGTCAACGGTCTCATCTGGGATAACACAGATGAGGAAGACGCAGTCATTTATACAGACGGATCCGTAAAACGACACCAAAGGAGTACATGGGCATTTACAGCACGCTTGGCAGGCAGAATAGTCAAAGAAGGCAGTAGTGCATACATTATGACAACTAGTAGCATGACGATGGAGGTGATGGCAGTGACAAGGGCATTCATCTGTCACAGGACTACACCCACACCTGCATACTGAGTGATTCAATGAGCTTGATCAGAAGAGTGGAATTGAGCTCTGTATGCAGGCAATGGGTAGAGTCATTGCAGAAGTACAAAATATGTAGGGTAACTTTTGTCTATGTCCCTGGACATGCAGGAGTACGGGGAAATGAAAGACCGGACAGGTTGGCTAGCTGTGCCTTCGTTAAAGACTTATCAACCAACACAGAACTGGAGAGCAGTTTCATACCTGTCTCCTGAGAGCAAATCCAGTAAAGTAATGTACATCACAAGACTGAAAGATAACTGTCCTTTCATATCCATGTTGAGATAATTCAGATGGATCACAACAGAAGCACTCATACCACATCTTTACCATTCATAGTGAAGGAGTGGTCATTCTTTTGTTATACTGAAGTAGCAGGACAAAAAACCTGATGTCATCCTGTTGATTGTTACAAGAAGGCTGCTTTCCAGTCATGTGATGAGGAGAGCTACTTGGAACGACCTTCCACTGAAATATAATTGGTTAAATGGTTCGAAAAAATAATTATGATTTTTTAAAATGGAAAAGCACCAGCCATAATGTGGCAGGTAACCACCAAATTTAATCCTTGCTTTTTCATTGTTTTCTAGCCACCTGCTCCAGCTCGTTGCATGAGAACCACAGTGTCCACAGTTCCAACCAATGCTGCCCAGGAGGTGACCAATTTGTTGGTTAGGGAGTGCCTGAAGACCTACAGCAGCGAGCTGCAGACAATCAAGTTCAAGTACCAACCATATGCTGGCAGTTATCAACAGCTTCCGAAGTACAATCACTTTGTGTTCATTTCTTCTTCTGTTATTTCCTCAAACTTTCTTCTCTCTAGTCTGGTCCTTATCTGACTTCTCTTGTTATTTCCACTAATTGTGTAGTAAATTCTGTTAAATATATTTCAGGCTTACATTGTTTTGGTTTGTACAAGATGTAGAATCATATATTACTGTCATGTTGACATGGGCTGTTTGATGTTTTTTCCTGACTGACATGATACGTTGATTTATTCTCATAACTAATATCACACATATTGATATTTTCTCATGACTGATGACTAATATCACCCACGTTGATATTTTCCCATGATTGATATCACACATTTTTTTTATTTTCTCATGTGTGACTGATGTTTCTCATGTGTCACTGGTCTGTGCCCTGTGAGGCTTACAGATTCATTAACTTTACAAATTAAGGGCAATCCTTACATGGTGGAAGCTATAATTGTTAGTATTGTTTTCATTATTTCCTTGACACCTGTAGATTTTGTTTTCATGGTTAGATCTCACACATGCAGGCACTGTGTTTTCATGTTTTGCTCTCACATGTAGGTACTTTGTTTTCATGGTTAGATCTCGCATATGCAGGCATTGTGCTTTCATGGTTTGCTTTCGCACATGTGGGTACTGTGTTTTCATGGTTTTCTCTCATATGTAGGCACTGTATTTTCATGGTTAGATCTCACACATATAGGCACTGTGTTTTCATGGTTTGCTCTCACATGTAGGCACTGTTTTCATGGTTTGCTGTCATGCCTGTAGGCACCGTGCATTCATAATTTGCACTGATGCTGTTTTCAATGATTTACATTGACCTAAATTTCTGTGTAGATTAGAATTTAGCTGTGACTTTTGCAAAGAAAGTGAAGATATGAGGCATGTCTCTGATTTTGTTGTTTGCCCTCTTTTTTCTCCCAGTGCTGCCAAGAAAGAGCCATTGCAAGAACATGTCTTTGAGATTGATGCTGAAGTTGAGGATAAAGATGATGTAAGGAACTACATGCTGCAGTTATTGTTGCTATATTCACCTTTAGTGAAGTCTCTTACATCCCACCTGGCTCCTTGGAAATAAAAAGTCACCAAAGATGAAACCTAGATAAATGATCAACCTTCAACAAGAACTAATAGTCTTACTGCCTAAATGATCAACCTTCAACAAGAAATAATAGTCTTACTGCCTAAATGATCGGCCGTCTACAAGAACTAATAGTCTTACTGCTTAAATGATCGGCTCTCAACAAGAACTAATAGTCTTACTGCTTAAATGATCGGCTCTCAACAAGAACTAATAGTCTTACTGCTTAAATGATCGGCTCTCAACAAGAACTAATAGTCTTACTGCTTAAATGATCGGCTCTCAACAAGAACTAATAAACTTACTGCCTAAATGATCGGCTATCAACAAGAACTAATAGTCTTACTGCCCTAAATGGTCAACCCTCAACAAGAACTAATAGTCTTACTGCCCTAAATGGTCAACCCTCAACAAGAACTAAAAGTCTTATTGCCCTAAAATATAAACCCTCAACTAGAACTAATAGTCTTACTACCCTGAATGGTCAGCTCTCAACAAGAACTAATAGTCTTACTGCTCTAAATGACCAGCTCTCAACAAGAACTAATAGTCTTACTGCCCTAAATGACCAGCTCTCAACAAGAACTAATAGTGTTACTGCCCTAAATGACCAGCTCTCAACAAGAACAAATAGTCTTACTACCTTCTAGAAGCAGCTTGATACTCACTGACTTAAAACAATGCCTTCATGGCTGGAGCTGTCAAAATTGTTATTACATCAAAATAAAACATTACTAGAACAATCAAACATCTGTTAATGCCATCATCAACGTATCCATCATTACAGCTATCAAACATCTTATTACAATCATCACAGCTATTAAACGTCTCATTACAGTCATCACAGCTATCAAACATCTTATTACAATCATCACAGCTATTAAATGTCTTATTACAGTCATCACATCTATCAAACATCTTATTACAATCATCACAGCTATCAAACATCTTATTACGATCATCACAGCTATCAAACATCTCATTACAGTCATCACAGCTATCAAACATCTTATTACAATCATCACAGCTATCAAACATCTTATTACAATCATCACAGCTATCAAACGTCTCATTACAGTCATCACAGCTATCAAACATCTCATTACAATCATCACAGCTATCAAACATCTTATTATGATCATCACAGCTATGAAAATTCTCATTACAGTCATCACAGCTATCAAACATCTTATTACAATCATCACAGCTATCAAACATCTTATTACAATCATCACAGCTATCAAACATCTTATTACAATCATCACAGCTATCAAACATCTTATTACAATCATCACAGCTATCAAACATCTTATTATGATCATCACAGCTATGAAAATTCTCATTACAGTCATCACAGCTATCAAACATCTTATTACAATCATCACAGCTATCAAACATCTTATTACAATCATCACAGCTATCAAACATCTTATTACAGTCATCACAGCTATCAAACGTCATGTATTACACTAACCAGTCATATATTGACAGCCACTGTCACAAGCATTGTCAAACTTTTATTAGTGAGGCAAACCTATTGGTTATGATCTCTTCTCAGTACTGGTAATTGGTGTTTTGTACTGTAGCCTGGTCTCTGTGTGTATCTTACATTTGTACTACTCTCTGTTGTGCTGTAGCCTGATCACTGTGTATCTTACATGTTTACTACTCTTTGTTGTACTCTAGCCTGATCTCTGTGTGTATCTTACATGTATACTACTCTCTGTTGTGCTGTTCCTGGTCTCTCTGTGTATCTTACATTTGTACTGCTCTCTGTTGTACTCTTCTGTTGTACTCTAGCCTGATCTCTGTGTGTATCTTACATTTGTACTACTCTCTGTTGTACTGTAGCCTTGTCTCTGTGTGTATCTTACATGTTTACTACTCTCTGTTGTACTGTAGCCTGGTCTATGTGTGTATCTTACATGTTTACTACTCTCCGTGGTACTGTAGCCTGGTCTCTGTGTGTATCTTACATGTTTACTACTCTCTGTTGCACTGTAGCCTGGTCTCTGTGTGTATCTTACATGTGTACTACTCTCTGTTGTACTGTAGCCTGGTCTCTGTGTGTATCTCACACGTCTTATTACAGTCATCACAGCTATCAAACGTCATGTATTACAATAACCAGTCATATATTGACAGCCACTATCACAAGCATTGTCAAATTTTATTAGTGAGGCAAACCTATTGATTGTGGTCTCTTCTCAACACTGGTAATTGGTGTTTTGTACTGTAGCCTGGTCTCTGTGTGTATCTTACATGTGTACTACTCTCTGTTGTACTGTTGCCTGGTCTCTGTGTGTATCTTACATGTTTACTACTCTCTGTTGTACTGTAGCCTGGTCCATGTGCATATCTTACATGTTTACTACTCTCTTTATATTGTAGCCTGGTCTCTGTGTGTATCTTACATGTGTACTACTCTTTGTTGTACTGTAGCCTGGTCTCTGTGTGTATCTTACACATGTACTACTCTCTGTTGTACTGTAGCCTGGTCTCTGTGTGTATCTTACATGTGTACTACTCTCTGTTGTACTGTAGCCTGGTTTGTGTGTGTATCTTACATGTGTACTACTCTCTTTTGTACTGTAACCTGGTCTCTGTGTGTATCTTACATGTGTACTACTCTCTGTTGTACTGTAGCCTGGTCTCTGTGTGTATCTTACACATGTACTACTCTCTGTTGTACTGTAGCCTGGTCTCTGTGTGTATCTTACATGTGTAATACTCTCTGTTGTACTGTAGCCTGGTCTATGTGTGTATTTTACATGTGTATTACTCTGTTTTACTGTAGCCTGGTCTATGTGTGTATCTTACATGTGTACTACTCTCTGTTGTACTGTAACCTGGTCTCTGTGTGTATCTTCCATGTGTACTAATTTCTGTTGTGCTGTAACCTGGTCTATGTGTGTATCATCCATGTGTACAAATCTCTGTTGTACTGTAACCTGGTCTTTGTGTGTATCTTCTATGTGTACTAATCTATGTTGTACTGTAACCTGATCTCTGTATCTTCCATGCTCACAGTCAAGACTATCTGCTGTACTGTAACCCGATCTCTGTATCTTCCATGCTCACAATCAAGACTATCTGTTGTACTGTAACCTGATCTCTGTATCTTCAATGCTCACAATCAAGACTATCTGTTCACAGGACACAATTAGTAGAGGCTTCAGCTGCAGCATCACCAAGAGGGGCTGGTTGCTGAAGGGCCCTGACAGCGGCAAGGACAACATTATTAGTTTCACAAGGGTAAGAGTGGCAGGTCACTGTGTTCTGGTTCTGCTCTTCTGTTCTATTTATGGAATCAGTTTCATTGCAGTTGGGGCATCCCCATATCTGTTCCACCTTCCTGCCCAAGCATACACGCAGTGACTGTTCCTGTGAGGCAGTGGTTCTCAAATTGTATGCTGCAGCTACTGGGGGTGATACCAAGGGGAGGATGTTATCATCCCTTGTCAGTGGTTAAAAATCATAAATTGACTTATATGTGTGCCTACTCAATGATTAGAAATCATAAATTGACTTATATGTGTGCCTACTCAATGATTAGAAATCATAAATTGACAACACCAACATAATATTTGTGAGCACATCAACCAGCTTCTACAGTATCACCATTTATCATCCTGTATAACTGTACAATTATTACCAATCGCTTTTGATATTATCCGAATAAGACTGTTATTGAGACTTGAATGCGAACACATTCTCATTCATTCGATTGATGGATTGCTTGCTGCAATTGACTGGATTCTGTTAACTTGCTCCCCTCGACAAACAGGTCGCTGATAAATTCTTTATCCACTAGCAACACTCTAGTGACTGTTGACAAATCAGTTTGTCTGTCACATGTCTTACATGTACTGCACCATGGTGTTACAACGGTTGAACCGTGAATGGCCAGGACACGAACTTCACGCCCACTCATGATCTCTGAAATTAATGTACTTCGCGTTGATGTGTCTATTGTTCTCCATGTCCAAGCCATCTCTTATGGAACAAAGAACAAACTTGGCAATGTTCTCCATGTCCCTCCCATTTCTTATGGAAGAAAGAACAAACTTGTCATTGTTCTCCTTGTCCCTCCCATTTCTTATAGAACAAAGAACAAACTTGTCAATGTTCTCCTTGTCCCACCCATCTCTTATGGAAGAAAGAACAAACTTGTCAATGTTCTCCTTGTCCCTCCCATTTCTTATAGAACAAAGAACAAACTTGTCAATGTTCTCCTTGTCCCACCCATCTCTTATAGAACAAAGAACAAACTTGTCAATGTTCTCCTTGTCCTTTCCATCTCATATGGAAGTGAGGGATGGTTAGAGTGTTTTAGTTTAAATTGACAAGTTGTGAGTGTGTGAGGTAGAAGTGAGGGATGGTTAAAGTGTTTTAGTTGAACTTGACAAGTTGTGAGTGTGTGAGGTAGAAGTGAGGGATGGTTAAAGTGTTTTAGTTGAACTTGACAAGTTGTGAGTGTGTGAGGTAGAAGTGAGGGATGGTTAAAGTGTTTTAGTTGAACTTGACAAGTTGTAAGTGTGTGAGGTAGAAGTGAGGGATTTTGTTGTGTGTATGTAATTTTTCTTATCTGTTTTGTAAATGGAGAAAGCATATCAAGTTGGTTTGTTTAATCTTTTCTTGGGTGTGTGGGGGACTTAATATTAATTTTGTATTTGCATCTGCTTTGTCCCTCAGCAATTTAAGAGGCGCTACTTTGAGCTCAAACAGCAATCAGATGACACTTATGTTCTCAGCATTTATAAGGATGATAAGAGATCAGACTGCAAAGGAGCCATTTTTCTAGACCTGGCACTAGAAGTTGTCAAGGTAGGACTAGACTCACTGTTAGTTTCATGTGTCCTAGCACTATTAGTTGTCAAGGTAGGACTAGACTTAACTGTTAGTTTCATGTGTCCTAGCACTATTAGTTGTCAAGGTAGGACTAGATTTAACTGTTAGTTTCATGTGTCCTAGCACTATAAGTTGTCTAGGTAGGACTAGACTCACTGTTAGTTTCATGTGTCCTAACACTATAAGTTGTCCTGGTAGGACACCAGTGCTTTCTTTGTTCCTCTCTACTTTGTGCTTCCTTGTAGAACAACGATGCCTTGTTTGTTCCTCTCTACTTTGTACTTCCTTGAAGGACAGCGATGTCTTGTTTTTTTCTCACTACTTTGTACTTCCTTGAAGGACAACGATGCCTTGTTTGTTCCTCTCTACTTTGTACTTCCTTGTAGCACAACAATGCCTTGTTTTTTTTCTCTCTGCTTTGTACTTCCTTGTAGCACAACGATGCCTTGTTTATTTCTCGCTACTTTGTACTTCTTTGTAGGACAACGATGCCTTGTTTGTTCCTCTTCTGATCTGTCTCCCATGTATTCCTCATCCATAGTCCACAGTTCTTGTGGCTGGTCCAGTGCTGTCATCAATCACTCATTTCTGTGGACTTTATTTTAAATCAGTTGATGAATCAAAAATGTTCGTCTATATATCAAGAGTTGAAGTGAAAACATTTAATCAATGTTTGTTTTTTTGTGTCAAACATCCAGAATCCAAAGAAAGGTAAACACTGCTTTGAGATACGCATGACATCTGACAGGCCACCATGTTTGTTGGCAGCAGAAAATGAGGCTGAAGCGAGTGATTGGATAATAACCCTCAACAAGGTCATTAGTTATGCGGACACTGCTTCTCAGGCTTCGAGGGATAGCATCAAAGGTAGGGAATTAGCTGTGATATGTAGGGCTATATCTATTGTAGGGCTATGTCTCATCTAGGGCTATGTCTGTTGTAGGGATATGTCTGTTGTAGGGATATGTTTGTTGTAGGGCTACAGCCATTGTAGGGCTATGTCTATTGTAGGGCTATGTCTAATGTAGGGTTATGTCTGGTGTAGGGATATGTCTATTGTAGGGCTATGATTATTGTAGGGCTACGTCTATTGTAGGGCTATGTCTATAGCAGGGCTATGTCTCATCTAGGGCTATGTCTGTTGTAGGGTTATGTCTGTTGTAGGGATATGTCTAATGTAGGGCTATATCTATTGTAGGGCTATGTCTATTGTAGGGCTATGTCTAATGTAGAGCTATGTCTGTTGTAGGGTTATGTCTGTTGTAGGGCTATATCTATTGTAGGGCTATGTCTATTGTAGGGTTATGTCTAATGTAGGGCTATGTCTGTTGTAGGGTTATGTCTGTTGTAAGGCTATATCTATTGTTAGGCTATGTCTGTTGTAGGGTTATGTCTGTTGTAGGGTTATGTCTCATCTAGCGCTATGTCTAATCTAGGCTATGTCTGTTGTAGGGTTATGTCTGTTGTAGGGCTATGTCAATTGTAGGGATATGTCTATTGTAGGGCTATATCTATTGTAGGGCTATGTCTAATCTAGGGTTATGTCTGTTGTAGGGATATGTCTATTGTAGGGCTATGTTTATTGTAGGGCTATGTCTATTGTAGGGCTACGTCTATTGTAGGGCTATGTTTATTGTAGGGCTATGTCTATTGTAAGGCTGTCTATTGTAGGGCTATGTTTATTGTAGGGCTATGTTTATTGTAAGGCTGTCTATTGTAGGGCTATGTCTGTTGTAGGGCTATGTCTATTGTTGGGGCTATGTTTATTGTAGGGCTATGTCTATTGTAGGGCTATGTTTATTGTAAGGCTGTCTATTGTAAGGCTATGTCTATTGTAGGGCTATGTCTATTGTAGGGCTATGTCTGTTGTAGGGATACGTTTATTGTAGGGTTATGTCTATTGTAGGGTTATGTCTATTGTAGGGCTATGTCTATTGTAGGGCTATGTCTATTGTAGAGCTATGTTTATTGTAGGGCTATGTCTATTGTAGGGCTATGTCTGTTGTAGGGCTATATTTATTGTAGGGCTATGTCTATCGTTGGGCTATGTTTATTGTAAGGCTGTCTATTGTAGGGCTATGTTTATTGTAGGGCTATGTCTGTTGTAGGGCTATGTCTGTTGTAGGGCTATGTCTATTGTAGGGCTATGTCTGTTGTAGGGCTATGTCTATTGTAGGGTTATGTCTGTTTTAGGGCTTTGTAGGGCTATGTCTGTTGTAGGACTATGACTCTTGTAGGGCTATGTCTGTTGTAGGACTATGACTGTTGTAGGGCTATGTCTGTTGTAGGACTATGACTGTTGTAGGGCTATGTCTGTTGTAGGGCTATGTCTGTTGTAGGGCTATGTCTGTTGTAGAGACATGTCTATTGTAGGGATATGTCTATTGTAGGGATATGTCTGTTGTAGGGCTATGTTTATTGTAGGGCTATGACTGGTATATGGTTATGTTTATTGTAAGGCTTTGTCTATTGTAGGGCTTTGTCTATTGAATGGTTATGTCTATTGTAGGGTTATGTTTATTGTAGGGCTATTGTAAACATTGCTCTTTATTTGATCTTGCTGAGCTAAAGCCTTTGTCTCGATATCTACTTATTTAAACTTTTAAATATAATACAATGTCTTACGGGCCTGTTCATACTTCCAACAGGCTATTTGTCTTTTTTAAACACATTTAAATAACATTTATTTCTGACAGTCCTATTGTAGGACTATAACTACTGTAGATCATTGACATTCATTCAATAGACTGGTTTTTACATAAACCATAACCAGCGTGTGTGTTTCAGCAACTGTAAGAGAAGCTGTCCATGCCATTTTTATTTCTCAAAGACTTTGTGCTGAGTAAACACAATGTCCTGCTGAACATTTGTCAGTGATTGTTTCTGTCTCTATGCTCCCCAGAAGACAACATCATGCCAGGTGCCCAGGAGAACTACAAGGAAAGCCAGATTAATCACCCAGTGGTCAAGGTCAGTGCTTTTAATCTCTTCCTGCCAGGTGTCAACACAAGTTGACTTTTATTTCTGTTGTAATATCAACAAGGCTACCACTCAAGTTGATTTTATTTCTGTTGTAACATCAACATGGCTACCATACAAGTTGACTTTTATTTCTGTTGTAACATCAACATGGCTACCATACAAGTTGACTTTTATTTCTATTGTAACATCTACATGGCTACCACTCAAGTTGATTTTATTTCTGTTGTAACATCAACATGGCTACCACTCAAGTTGACTTTTATTTCTGTTGTAACATGAACATGGCTGCCACTCAAGTTGACTTTTATTTCTGTTGTAACATCAACATGGCTACCACTCAAGATGACTTTTATTTCTGTTGTAACATCAACATGGCTACCACTCAAATTGACTTTTATTTCTGTTGTAACATCAACATGGCTGCCACTCAAATTGACTTTTGTAATATCAACATGGCTACCACTCAAGTTGACTCTTATTTTTGTTGTAACATCAACATGGTAACATCAAACACTCATGTTGGTTTGATCATTTCTTCCTGCCCACCTTCTTTGTTCATTTTTCAAAATAGATTGAGTGCCCACATTATTGTTCTATGGTATCAGTGCCCACATTATTGTTCTATGGTATCAGTGCCCACATTATTGTTCTATGGTATCAGTGCCCACATTATTGTTCTATGGTATCAGTGCCCACATTATTGTTCTATGGTATCACTATGATACACTCTCAGTGCCCACATTATTGTTCTATAGTATCACTATGATACACTCTCAGTGCCCACATTATTGTTCTATGGTGTCACTATGATACACTCTCAGTGCCCACGTTATTGTTCTATGGTATCACTATGATACACTCTCAGTGCCCACATTATTGTTATATGGTATCAGTGCCCACATTATTGTTCTATGGTATCAGTGCCCACATTATTGTTCTATGGTATCACTATGATACACTCTCAGTGCCCACATCATTGTTCTATGGTATCAGTGCCCACATTATTGTTCTATGGTATCACTATGATACACTCTCAGTTCCCACATTATTGTTCTATGGTATCAGTGCCCACATTATTGTTCTATGGTATTAGTGCCCACATTATTGTTCTATGGTATCACTATGATACACTCTCAGTGCCCACATTATTGATCTATGGTATCACTATGATACACTCTCAGTGCCCACATTATTGTTCTATGGTATCACTATGATACACTCTCAGCGCCCACATTATTGTTCTATGGTATCACTATGATACACTCTCAGTGCCCACATTATTGTTCTATGGTATCACTATGATACACTCTCAGTGCCCACATTATTGTTCTATGGTATCACTATGATACACTCTCAGTGCCCACATTATTGTTCTATGGTATCACTATGATACACTCTCAGTGCCCACATTATTGTTCTATGGTATCACTATGATACACTCTCAGTGCCCACATTATTGTTCTATGGTATCACTATGATACACTCTCAGTGCCCGCATTATTGTTCTATGGTATCACTATGATACACTCTCAGTGCCCGCATTATTGTTCTATGGTATCACTATGATACACTCTCAGTGCCCACATTATTGTTCTATGGTATCACTATGATACACTCTCAGTGCCCACATTATTGTTCTATGGTATCACTATGATACACTCTCAGTGCCCACATTATTGTTCTATGGTATCACTATGATACACTCTCAGTGCCCCGTGAGACTCGATGTTTCTTTTTTAGTTACTTCTCACTTTTCTCCTGACTTCTACCCTGCCAACTCCCCATTTGTCCTCCACCGTATACTCACTGCTACAATCTCTGCAGTCCTTATATCAACTGCTAACTTATTAAACTATGCTTTATTTTTTGTGTATATATATTTCAGGTTCAGAAATGTTTTGTTGTGCCATATTAGACCCAAATGAATGTTCTATCTATAGTGCTATCTTCTATAATAGCTATACTATACCTATTTTATTTGTACCATATTTGTGTTGTTTATTATCTACGTAAAGCTATAAACATACCTTTGTTGTGTTGTTTATTATCTATGTAAAGCTATAAACATACCTTTGTTGTGTTGTTTATTAGCTACAAACATACCTGTGTTGTGTTTATTATCTACATACATACCTTTGTTGTGTTGTTTATTATCTATGTAAAGCTATAAACATACCTTTGTTGTGTTGTTTATTATCTATGTAAAGCTATAAACATACCTTTGTTGTGTTGTTTATTATCTATGTAAAGCTATAAACATACCTTTGTTGTGTTGTTTATTATCTATGTAAAGCTATAAACATACTTTTGTTGTGTTGTTTATTATCTATGTAAAGCTATAAACATACCTTTGTTGTGTTGTTTATTATCTATGTAAAGCTATAAACATACCTTTGTTGTGTTGTTTATTAGCTACAGACATATCTTGCCCTATTTTTTAATCTCCCCTATCATCATCATCTTTACAACAGCACAGCATCTTGTTGTCTTACAAATACTAGTCTATCTATCTATCTATTGACCTTTCGAGCCGTAACCGGGCCATAGGGCGTAGACCAAGATACACCTTCTCCTATATGAATTTTTGTTCTAGCAGTTTTCTTTTAAAGATATTTTATCAAATCTCGCCATCTGTCTCTGTTCTGTGCAAGCAGTTCTATCTCATTGAGGGAGCCGATTCCTGCTGCTCTTGCCTCTCTCATCAATGTTCTTCTCAGTGTCTCCCTGGGTCTTCCTCTTTTTCTTTTACCTGTTGTTTCCCATATGAGGGCTTGCTTTGCTATTCGATTATTATCTCTTCTCATCACATGTCCAACGTATGACCATCGTCTTTTCTTTATTACTGAAGATATTAGTGGTTGATTGGCGATTTCTCTAATTTCCTCGTTTGTTTTGAATTCGTTCCATTCTATACCAAGTATTTTCCTTAGACATTTATTTTCGAATGCGTTCAACTTTGTTTCTATATCTCTTGTTGTTTTCCAGCTTTCACACGCATACGTAAGGGTTGATAGTACATTTGATTTGAATAGCCTAAGTTTTGTGTTTGTGCTAATGAGTTTTGATTTCCACAACTTTTCAAGGCTTCTGAAAGACATTGCTGCTTTAGCCAGTCTGATTCTAATTTCTTTGCTCGTATCCCCTTCTCGATCAATGTGACTTCCAAGATAGATGAAGTGATCGATCTCTTCTACTGGTTTGTTTTCCATGTATATTTTGTCACTTGTTGGAATTAAACTTTTCATGACTTTAGTCTTTTCATGATTGACCTCAAGCCCAATTTTGCTGGCTATTGATGATAGTTCATTTGTGTTTTCCTGCATCGTTTTTATCTGATTGCTGATGAGAACTATGTCATCAGCAAAGTCCAGGTCCTCCAAATGGTCTCCTTGTATCCATTCGATGCCTTTATTACCAGTGCAGCATTTCTTCATTATGAAGTCCATAACAATTCCAAATAACAAGGGCGATAAAATACATCCTTGTTTAACCCCAGTTTCTATTGGGAAACATTCGCTCAGTCCTTCCTCTGTTCGAACTGCACATGTGTAACCATCATACATGTCTTTGATAATATTTATGATTTTTGATGGTAAGCCATATTGCTTCAGAATTTTCCACAAAGAATCTCTATGAATACTATCAAATGCTTTTTTGAAGTCGATGAAGTTAAGTACAAAAGGTTTTTGCTTTTCAATGTGTTCCTCCAATATAAATCGTAGAGTGAAAATGTGGTCAAGACAGCTTCTCCCTTTTCTAAACCCAGCCTGTTCTTCACGCATTACTGTATCTATTGAATCCTTTATTCTATTTAGGATGATTTTACAGAATAATTTTGAGGCAACTGACAAAAGTGTCACGCCTCTCCAATTGTTACAATCTCTAAGATTGCCCTTTTTTGGGATCTTAACAATGATTCCTTTTTTCCATTTATGAGGCGTCTTCTCTGTTTTCCAAATGATGTTGAACATTTTTTGGAGATGTATTAAATTATGGCTATCAATTGCCTTGAGGATCTCAGCTGTTAACTTATCCTCTCCAGCAGCCTTGTTATTGGTCATTAGCTTTAAGGTGGTTTCTATTTCACTCAAGGTGAAGTCATCTAAATTTACATCTAATTCTGCTGCTGGTGTTTCAGCTTCAAAATCTATTAAACTGTGAGGTAGTGGACGGTTAAGAATTTCTTTGAAGTGTTCCGCCCAACGGGCTTTTATGTCTGCGCTTGTTGTTAGCATTAATCCAGATTTGTCTAGAATTGGTGTTCCACTGGATGTATAGGTGTTTGTCAGCATCTTTTGTACAGTATAAAGAGTTCTGCTGTCTCCTGTAATTGCAGCTGTCTCTGCTTTCTCTGCCAAGTTGTCTATATAAGCTCTTGTATCTCTTCTTGCCGAACTTTTCACTTTGTTGTCTAATTCTTTGTATGTTGCTTTTGCCAGAACCTTTCCAAGATCTGTCTTTACATTAGTCATGGCTCTCTTCGCTTCTCTTCTTTCTTTGATGTATTTCCATGTGGTGTCTGAGATCCAAGCTCGTTTTTCCATTTTCTTCAGTCCAGCACTTGCTTCTGCTGCTGTCATTAGTATTTTGCTCTGTGAGTCCCACATTTCATTGATATCTAAGTCTATTTCACCAAGTGCTGAATAACAATTACTTAGCTCTATGTTAAACTTTTCCTTTATTGCTTCATCTTTCAGTTTATGACTATCAATTTTATGTGTAATTGACCTCTTCTGTTGGTTTCTAAATTTTAATCTTATTTTCCCAATGCACAGGTTGTGGTCACTATTAACATCAGCACCTCTGTATGCTCTTACATCTATTAATGATGATCTGAATTGTTGTTTAATACATAGGTGGTCAATTTGATTTGATGTTCTATCATCAGGAGATATCCATGTTGTTTTGTGGATATTTTTATGTGGAAATAATGTCCCACCTATAACTAAATTTTCTATTAAACATAATTCTATTAATCTTTCTCCATTCTGACTTGTTGTATTACAGCCTTCTCTCCCCATCACATGTTCCACTCCTGCGTTATTGTTGCAGGGTTTCTTTCAAACTTCTTTCTGACCTTACTACTTGTACTTTCATTTGACACACATATATAACTCATCAATCTTTTTAGTACAAGTATAAACAAGGTCTTTATTGGTGTTACTTGACATAGCCTATCGGCGATGATGAATTGTCAAATAACATTTGTGTGTGGCAGTTTCGTATTCATAAAGTTCTACCTGTGGTTATCTATCTATCTTGTTGACCGTATACTCCGTATAGTATTCTTAAGTACATCTGCCTGTCTCTTTCTGATAGTGCTGAGGAACTAGTATCTGAATGTGCTCAGTCTGGCCGAGTGTGGCCGAATTGTCTCGAGTCTGGCTGAGTGTAGCTGAGTCTGCCCGAGTGTAGCTAAATGTCTCTCTAGCTACTGCTCCTCGCCCCAAAAGCATTCTGGGCCTCTCCTCTCCTAATCTCCCTAGTTCCCAGGGTCTCGGGGTTTAAGTCCCAGGTGACCACACCCCCCGACCACTGATACGGCCTAACCTACGTCTCCTGACCGTCACTATCTCTCTAGCTCCGCCTTTTTTAATTATCTCTAAAGTCTTATTACTTTAGGAGTCCTGTCGAACCTGTCCATCTTCCTAAGTCCGTCCCCTAACAACTAAAACTCGAGGAGATTTCCAATTCAGAGACTCAAAGAGTAATCACTGCTGAACGTAAAGATAACCTGGTCTTTTGATTACGCGGGGCAGTTTAGTTGTCCGCTTTCATCTCAGGTCTTCACTGGACTTCAAGGCGTCTGCCGATATAAGAGTTTCCTAGGAACCAGCGGCCGTGTCGTTGCGTTACGCAACTTTGTCGACCAGAGCAAACATCTGTCTGGCTTTAGGCTGACCACCTGTACGCATTTCACTGGTAATCTTCAAGTTGATTACGACTCAGCGACTGAGTTGGGTAGACTTAACGTCTCCTTCCTAATCCTCTGAAGAGTGTCTTTTCTACGCCGCCTAAAACTATCCTACTTCACATCGTCATCGCCTCATTCTTTTATTCTTCTGTCTATCGTCATATTCTTCTATTCTTCCATTATCGCCCATGACTGAGTCACACTATAACATATATCTCCGTCAACATTTCAGTTGAATTGATATATTCATAGATCAATTTAACTCAAAATAAAAACATAGTGTGACTGCTCTCTTTCTACTTCCTTGATGGGCTAACTAATTTCCTTTTTCTCATTGTACATCAATTATTACAACAATTAGAAATACAAATTCAACATCTATAAACTGGAATCTCAAAAGAAAATCCATCATGTATACAATCATCTTACAACATCGCTCTGCCATGCCACTTTGTTTTGCTTTGAAGCCTCTGACTAACGTGACGTCACTCTGGACCTAGCCTGAATGTAGGCCAGCTAAATTGAGGTCATCGTCTGTTTTGTCTATGTCTAACCCACATTTGTTTCCGTCTATTAATTTAAACCGGTAGGTTCTGTAATTGGTGTTTACATATACAACATTCATAATTCTACAACAATATCATGACATTCAATAAACATCTTTGCGACACGACATGTGTCTCATGTATACAAAAACATTTTGTGGAAACATCAATTCTGAAATATTTAAGGCTCGATCGGCCTTCGCACTGTACTCTCTTAATTGCCTAATAAGACGTGTTTAGTCTTTCTTCGGCATCATATCTGTGCCAGTTCTGAAAAAGAAACAAGACCCGTCTACTCTGTTCTCTTATTCTCCCTGAACACGTGCTCTTCTGGCACTGCTAATAAAGTTGTCTGCATAGCAATACGCTTTCTTACAGAATCTCTTAGCCACAGGCTTAATTTACTGGTCAACTCATGTCGGGTCGACAGTCTTCTTATCTGTTCCTTCTCCCCGCATATTCCTAAATTTTAGGCAATTCTCCCCGTCAACATATAATTACATTTTCATAAAATTGTCTTTATAAAAAATGTGCATCTCACATGTTTCTCCTCAAATCATACACACCACCGTCTTGGACAGACCGAACATTGAAGCATAGAGTAATCACAAACACATAGCAATCAAAATTATGACTTAAATTTGATACAGAATCTAGTCTGTCTAGGCTTCCATTAAAATATCCACAACACACTTCATCCACACATCTGCACACCTCACAGTGCTGTTCCACACTTGGAATTCCTATAGAACTCATAGAGTCTCTCCATCTCGGGTCACTGACTCTCTCGTCTCTTCTTAGTCTCCTAAGACTCTCTCCATGCATACTCTATTTCCTGTAAATTCTAAGTTCTCTTAACTTGACTCAAACTTTTTTTTAAACCGATGTAAACATGGTTACCATTTTGTTTGTTTACTTCAGGTGACTCACTAACATCTTCATACATATAGTTCTGTCTCCTCATTAAGGCAACAGTACATTTACAGACTCCTACTCATCATTCAGTGCACACTGACATTATACATATAAAATTCGTCTAAAAGTTAGTAGACTCATACACCTTATTAGTTACAACATCCACAAGTAAAATAATTACAATTCTTAATATGTATGTTTCTTCTTTTTGTATCTTTTATCTCTTCCATCACTAGTGGTTGTCAGGTCTCCTCTTTCTGACCTATGATCTTCTCTGAATCTGTTACCTTTATCTATTTCTTTCTGGTGGTCAAAAAACTCTTGCCGTCGTCCCAATCGTATGGCAAAAGGCAGGTCTACTTTGACTCTTTCATCGTCTTTTCTTCTTCTTTCAGCGATAATGGCATCACGTTCTGGTGTTCCCAATGGCCAAAATTTCACTTGCTCTGCCTTTTCTATTTGGGTCTTTTCAAACTCTTCATTTATGGCAGCAACCCTCCTTTCTCGTATTGTAGGCAATCTGTCAGTTTCAGGACGTTTCCTGCTACCTTTACCCATCTGCCATATCCTCTAATTCCTTGTCCATTTCACGCGCATATTTATCAGCTGCTTTCTCTAATGCATGAAACACTGCTAGTTCGTTAATTTTCTTCTCAGCACTTTTACTTACAACCTCTACACTATTTGTATCACTGTTGCGCTCTGTCCTATCAAGTTTCCCTTTCTCGTTTTCCTTCTTCAAATTTTCTGTAGTAGATTTCTTTCGCCTTAGAGACGCTACCTCTTCCTCTAAGTCAGACTTCTCTCGTATTAGGTTCTTTACTTTGTCATCTACTTCTGATTTCTCCTTTCTTAAACTTACAACTAAATCCTTGGACACTTTAACTTCACCTAAAAGTTGGCTATTCTGTGCTTTCATCTCATCAACTTCTCGAATCATACATACACTGTGTCTGTCAGTCTCAGACTCTTGTTCTTCAAGCTCTTTAATTCTTGTCTCTAGACACTTGTTTTTGCACTCTAGCCTATCTACTGTGTCTTTCAGCTCTAGTAGCATCAACTCATCTCTTTCACTTCTCTTTTCCATAATTCTTATCTCGGCATCTTTTCTTGATATCACATCTTCTAGGATGTTTGTAGCCACACAGGCGTCTCTAACTTGTTTCTTCACCTCCCTCGTTTGTGTTATTTTATCATTAGGTTTAGTTTGTCCTCTAACCTCTACAGTCTGTGTTTGTGCACAGCTTACCTGTGTCACCAATACTTCTCTATCAGTACCTTCTGTTTGTGTAGCACTGTCGATCATTCTGTTCTCAGTCTCTTTAATTCTCACTAACATACATTCATTTTTATTGCTGATCGCATGACTCGACTTATCTTCTAAATTATGTTCCATTCCCTCTAATTCCTTCTCCTTTCTGATTAATTTGTTTTGTTTCAGGCTAGACAGTCTGTTTGTCTTGATGTTTGGGCCGTTTGATTTGGACCACTTGGTCGTTCTCGCATCCACGTGCTTGGTTGCGCGCTTCTCTTTGACTCCAGAGGGATCTTGCCAACCACGCCTGGGTGTTGGGTTAACATGATGTGTCCAAAAGTTTGATTTACCATTCACTTTATTCATTTCAATCCTGTCTACACTATTTATTTCATAGCTCTTACGTCCAGCAGTTTGTCTTTTGTCATTCCATCTCCACCTAGATTCCTGGGGTGCTAATCTTCTTCCGTGAACATGCCTTGTTTCCCTTCTCACTGCATATACTTCTTTACTCAATTCACTTAGTCGTCCCTTATTTCTCCATCTAATACTCGCTTGATTAACTTCCCTAGGCTTTTCTACTATTTTTCTTTTATTAAACCATTCACTGATGGTTGGGCTTTCTTTAGGTAGGTTTAAATTCAATTTCTTCATGAACCCGATTTCTTTAATAGAGATATTAATCGCTTCATCTAGCGTCTCAGGGTTCAGCCTCGCTAAGTGTAGTTTTAGATCTGTGGATATTAGTCCATCTATAAAAGTCTCTATTAATTGTCTACCAAAACTGTCAGTATCTAAACCAGATTCCTCTGCTAGCTCTAAAAGTCTATTACTGTAAGCGGTTATTGTCTCCCCTCTTTCTTGTTTAAACTTCCTCAAAAGTATGAAAGCAGTGTAGGCATCTCCTACAGCAGCATACCTAGTTTTTAAATCTATCTGGAGGGACTTCCATGTGCTTGAAGGTTCACTCTTTAGCCTTCTCTGGATGAAGTCAGATACTTCGCCTCTACTTGTTTTAAAAGCTATTAATTTCTTGTCTTCCTCATTTATAGGAAAAATGAGAGCATACTTTTCAATTTCTGCCATCCATTGTCTGAACATGGATGGGTCGCCAGAGTAATTTGAGATACTGGCACTCATTTCTTGCTGTCTAAAACTATTTTCTAAACCGGTGATGACTCTACTAATTTCTTGCAGGGTCTGCAAAGTGGGAGTCATGCCTCTCTTCATCTTGATAATTAATTAATTAATTATAAATTAAGTATAAATTAACACACAAGTTATTTAGATCAGTCAAAGAATTTCTACTTTCTTCCACTAACACTCAAGAAAAAAACTTATTTACTTCACACAACCTTGTTACAACATATCATATGCATCTCTAAAATATATAAGAAAAATCCAACTTACATGCTTCTGAAGTCCATGGAATACCTAACACACCTTTATAACATCCTAACAACTACACAATAATATACTAATTTAAAACAATAATTAACTACTTAGTCTTCTTTCAGGTTCTCAATGTGGACATCATTTTCACATTTTGTTCTCTCTGTCTATTTCACTTTTACTTCTTTCCTTACAGGAAGTTCTACTTTATGAATATGAATGTTCACTTCTACTTTGATATAGCTCGGGGAAAGATCACTGCGGGTTGGCACTTCTAGTCGCTTCTTCGGGATTTTAAGATAAACAGGGTGTAGTCTCACAAACAGGCAGCCATTCTTACACTGGACTTCGATGTACTATTTTGGACACAGATGGCTAGGCTTGATTAACTTCTGTAGACAAGGTTCGCTGGTGTGTTGTACACAAACACATTACTAGGCTCAACTTCATGGGTACTTGCAAATTATGAGGACGGCACTCGTTGCTGTAAGTATGTAGGTTTACGCTGGAAGTGCGTAGGTTTACGCTGGAAGTGCGTAGATGGACGTCAGAGTTGGTTAAGAGAAAATTCTTACTTTTTTTTTTTCTTCCAGGTCCTTCTTTAAAAGAATAAAATCCTGCGTCACGGCAACAGAAAGGTATATCTATGTTGCAGGGTCTCTATCTGATTTCTTTGTAACCTACTACTTGTTCTTTCATCGACACACACATATAACTCATCATCCTTTTTGAACAAGTATAAACAGTCTTTATTAGTGACTTCATGTGTGTGGTTTTACAAAATGTCGTTATTTGACATAGCCTATCGGCGATGATGAATTGTCAAATAACTTTTGTCCGTCAGTAACTTTGTTGACCGTATAGTGTACTTTGTTAATATCTGCATGTCTCTATCTGATAGTTCTGAGGAACTAGTATCTTGACTCGACTCATAGTTACACAGTTGGACTTCCTTCAACTATTATACATCTAAGTCCAATACGTATCACCAATCCTCTAAACGAATTATTTCAATTGTATAAGTCCAACTTAAGTTCTTGTCGTGTTCTTGTTTCGAGTTCAGTAAAGTCTCACTGAGTCTGGCCGACTGTAGCTGAATGTCTCTGGCCGACCGTCTGTTTCAGTCAAGCCCTGGCTTCTTAGTCCTGCCTAGCTACTGCCCCTCCCAAAAGCATTCTGGGCATCTCCTCTATACATGTCTATCCTTACTCTGTCTACCGTCCCTATCTCTCTAGCTCCGCCTTTTTAATTATCTCCAAAGTCTTATTGCTTTAATCGACAACCTGTCAATCTTCTCAAACCTTTTCCCACAACTAAAAACCTACAACATAACTCCTCCCTTGGCCCTTTGTTTACGCGGGGCAGTTTAATTGTCCGCTTTCATCTCAGGTCTTCTCTGGACTTCAAGGTGTCTGCCGATATAAGAGTTTCCGGTCTAGTCTTAGTGCTACTCTACTCCGTGTCCACACCTGCGCGACTGGAGCTTATCGCCCCTTCGTCGCGTTACATAACTTACAAGCTTCAGACTGGACATATGTCCGCCTTTCACTGGTAATCTTCAAGTTGATTACGACTCAGCGACTGAGTTGGGTAGACTTAACGTCTCCTTCCTAATCCTCTGAAGAGTGTCTTTTCTACGCCGCCTAAAACTATCCTACTTCACATCGTCATCGCCTCATTCTTTTATTCTTCTGTCTATCGTCATATTCTTCTATTCTTCCATTATCGCCCATGACTGAGTCACACTATAACATTATCTTGTCCTACTTTGGCGTTGAAGTCTCCCATTACAATTAAAAGATCGTGTTTTGGTATTTTGTTTATAAGTTGTTGCAGTTGGTTATAAAAATCATCCTTAACTTCATCATCAGCTTCGTTAGTAGGCGCATAACATTGAATAATTGAAAGTCTTCCATGTTTTGTTTTGTAGCGTGTTCGTATCAGACGGCTATTTACCGGTTCCCATTCTAATAAACTTCTTGCAGCTTTGTCTGTCATCATTATGCCTACTCCTTCACGGTGTTTTCCATCTTCCCTTCCAGAAAAAACTACTATTTTATTATCAATAGATCTCCTACCTGTTCCAGGCCAGCGCATTTCGCTTAATCCTAAAATATCTAGATCGTATCTGTCCATCTCGCTCGCGACCTGTGCATGTTTCGTCGGAGCGGCCATTGTTCGCACATTCCAGAATCCTATTTTTGTTGTTGTTTTAGGGCCGAAAAAACTATCACTACTATCTACTGCTAATTTACACATTCTGTATCAGGTCTACGTTTCATTAACAACATCGTTTTTACGATAGCGGCTTGTTAAACCTCTGATCAACGGTTCTATACCAAGCCGGAGAAAAATAATTCCTCCATTTTGGAAACAACCGGAAACAGTTTGAATCTTGAAATACTAGTAGCTTTGCTTTAAAGGGCAGATATCTGTGTATGATCCTCCACAGATGCTTGATTTCAGTGTCTGCTTTTTTACGTTAGTTTTGTATCTATGTTATGTGTTGTTATGTTGTTAAGTTTCACTTTGGACGTGTGGTGCCATGATACATTGACCAGGACACCGTTTGTGGCAAACACATTAGTCTATCAGATGTGATTACATGAAGTCACAATCTTGATTGTTAAGAGGCTATCAGCCCAAATTGCTACATTCACAAAACTCAAATCTTTGAGCATCTTGCTTGTGTCTTAACCTTAGATTATGATACCTATTTGTGGGTCACATTTTGACAATACCATCGTTATTGAGTTATTTGCTGGTCATCATCATTGCACTCCGAACATGTCCATAGATGCTCAGATCCCCTCCTCAGCAATTCCCACAGTGTCCAGCAACTGACGACTCCAGTTCTATGTTGGTTGATAAGTCTTCTTACACGGCCACTAAGTTTCTTATTTCTGGCTGTGCCCATCTTAACTCCCATTTCTATCATCCGAAGAAGTGACATGGATCTGTGTTAGTCGAAGTCATGTACTCTTCCCACATCTCGGAGGGCATTGATGATGTCCGCCCGATCCATTGGTTGCCCGTCCTCAACGACAGTGCAGCTAGCCAACCTGTCTGCTCTTTCATTTCCCCGCACTCCTGCATGTCCAGGGACATAGACAAAGGTGACCTTACGTATTTGGATTTCTGCAACGACTCTACCCATTGCATGCGTACAGAGCCCGCCTCCACTTTATTTATCATGCTCATTGAATCACTCAGTATACATGTGTGGGTGTAGTCTTGTGACTCTAACCATTTGAATGCCTTGGTCACTGCCATCGCCTCCATTGTCATGCTACTCGTGGTCATGACATATGCACCACTGTCTTCCTTGACTATTCTGCCTGCCGAGCGTGCTGTAAATGCCCATGCACTTCTTTGGTGTCGTCTTACAGATCCGTCTGTATAGATGACTGCATCTTAAAAAAATACCATCGTAAAAATTACTACCACTTAATAGTTATATTTGGAGTTACGAAAGTCAGACTTTTTTTCAACTTTTGCTACACAGTTGTGTGTTTACTCAAGCAGAAACATGGGAATCAGATACTGTAATCATTTCCTGAGTTATGTTAGTTTTATGGCCTGAAATTCTATCTCAAGGTACCCTGGCTACTGGAAGTGTTACATTGTCTATTCACATGTCGACCATCCGTCCATCAATCCAGCCATATGTTTGGCTCCCATCTTACATTATCATCTTAATTTTTAGGACAAATTTATTTTTAAAAAACCAGCCTTGTTTTTACATTACCATCTTACTTTTTACATTGCCATCTTACTTTTTACATTACCATCTTACTTTTTACATTACCATCTTACTTTTTACATTACCATCTTATTTTTACATTACCATCTTACTTTTTACATTACCATCTTACTTTTTACATTACCATCTTACTATTTACATTACCATCTTACTTTTTACATTACCATCTTACTTTTTACATTACCATCTTACTTTTTACATTACCATCTTATTTTTTACATTACCATCTTACTATTTAGGACACATTTGAAAAGAGAAATCCATCATCAAAGGAAGCAAATCCAGCACACAGAGGTCACCAGGATTTATAATTAGGGGGGGGGGGGGAGGATGTTTGCTGGCAGCAAGCTATCGATTTTAAGAATTTGTATTTTGAGGTGGTCATTTTGGTGGCAGTTTTGTAATGTAGGGTTCAAGTCTCTCACTACACAGTAACACTTGTTATGGCTGTCTATGAATCTAGGCAGTTTTTGATCATGAATGGTCACTTTTATTGTGTCTAAGATAACTACCATTCTCCTAGTTCTGAAGAAAATGAGGACAACTCCTTTTGCTATCACAAAATCACATCCTTGATAAACATTTGTATTCTCACTTCATAAATAGCTCTCAATTCCATGCTGTGGACTGGTTGGTCTCGAGGCAAGAAGCCGGCCTCAAGACAGAAAGGTTGTGGGTTCAAATCCCGGCTACATCGGTTGGGATTTTTATTTATGATTTCTCTCTGCGGCAACCACCCCTGGTCTCAATAGCGAGGCCCGGCTTGAAACGTGAATTACTCATTGACGGAAAAAATATGAGTACCTCCGAAGTTGGAGTTATCTGCCTGTGCGGCGAGGGCCCTGTGCGCACGGCTGCCAAGGGAAAAATGGATTAACGCGCAAAATTCAGTTCCTAGTCTCTAGGGACTTCGTCAGAAGTAAAATTAAAAGCAAAAGCTGGCAAACGAAAAAAAAAAATGTCCATGCACAAAGCCTAAACTCTCAACTCTCAAACAATCTCATCTAATCTCTCATCTCTAAAACAATCTCATCTAAACTCTCATCTCTGAAACAATCTCATCTAATCTCTCATCTCTGAAACATCTGAAACAATCTCATCTAATCTCTCATCTCTGAAACAATCTCATCTAGTCTCAACTCAAACTCTTGAAGTGAATAATCTCCTGAACTCTACTCTCTAAGATTTATCTTTTACAGAAACAAGTTCTCCAATTATTCAAACACATCAAGCTCTAGAACAGCCTCCTCTAATCAACAACTCCTCCTATAAACTCTTGTCCAACTTAACAGCCTCCTCTAATCAACAACCCCTCCTCCTCCTATGAACTCTTGTCCAACTTAACAGCCTCTCCCACTGATCGCTGATCACAACCTTCTTCAATAGTGAGTCCAGCCTAGCTTGATCCATTGACATTTTTGCCTTCTACATTGCTCATGATGGAACAACCTTTCTATACAGCTTGCTCTCATCAATAACCAAGGTGTTCTATCTCAATATTTGTCATATGCCATCTAGGTAGGATAGAACAGATGTGTCATTTGACCAATATTGGTTATTTGCAAAGTTTGACCTAATATGTTTCTCCATTAAATTATGTTAGTTGAGTGGACATCACAAGAAATTGATGCTACCACAACAGACCTATTTGACATTGCATGCCCCCAGTTGTACAAGTTTGTCATAAAAATGTTTGACACTTGCCACAATGTTTTCAGGATATTTCCTTGGATTTAATTACTGGCTCTCTTGAGTCACTAACTGATGTTACTGAGCTACCAACTCCACCTAGGCGTCCACCACCACCTCCACCTCCATCACATGTCACAGCACCAGCTTCCCCACTCAAAATTGAGGTGACCTCCGCTGACAGTGATGTGGTTGAGGAGGCTGGTGAATTTCAGAAGCCTGTTGGGGTTCCCAAAGTTGTACGGAGAAAAAAGAAAGGGGTAACAAAGTTGAAGCTTGCGGAATGGAGCACCCCCTCGTTTCTAGTTTTGATCAAGAGCATTGCTTGTGTTTTTGTTTTATGAAGTCTTTTTTTGTAAGGAGACCAGTGGTGCATCTTTTTGTTGTAAAAGACCAGGGGTGCATCTTTTTGTTGTCGGAGACCAGGGGTGCATCTTTTGTTTTCTTTTTGTAATTGAGGCATTGTTATAATGTGAGCTTTAGATGTTCCACTCCTTGTTAATCTCTGTCTAGTTGACAAATTTAACATGTCTAACCACACAATAGATAAATCTATTCCCTTTTAATCTCTGTCTTATCGACAAATGTAACATGTCAAACCACTGAATAGATTGTTCCATTTCCTCAGTGCTATCTTATTGACAAATGTAACATGTGTCGAACCACTGAATAGATTGTTCCATTTCCTCAGTGCTATCTTATTGACAAATGTAACATGTGTCGAACCACTGAATAGGTTGTTCCATTTCCTCAGTGCTATCTTATTGACAAATGTAATATGTGTCAAACCACTGAATAGATTGTTCCATTCCCTCAGTGCTATCTTATTGACAAATGTAACATGTGTCAAACAAATGAATAGATTGTTCCATTCCCTCAGAGCTATCTTATTGACAAATGTAACGTGTCAAACCACTGAATAGATTGTTCCATTCCCTCAGTGCTATCTTATTGACAAATGTAACGTGTCAAACCACTGAATAGATTGTTCCATTTCCTCAGTGCTATCTTATTGACAAATGTAACATGTCAAACCACTGAATAGATTGTTCCATTCCCTCAGTGCTATCTTATTGACAAATGTAACATGTGTCAAACAAATAAATAGATTGTTCCATTCCCTCAGAGCTATCTTATTGACAAATGTAACATGTGTCAAACAAATGAATAGATTGTTTATGTTCCACCTAGAAATTGTTACAAGCATAGTTTACTTCATAGCAATCCGTCTCTGTATGAATACTGAAATACAATGTAAAATGAAAGCATAATTGAGATAAATAGTGTAGGTTTTTGGAAGACTAACTTACTAACAAAACTGTTTGCCTTTTGTTAAGTGAGAGCTGCCTTTTGTTAAGTGAGAGCGGTATTTTGTTAAGTGAGAGCTGCCTTTTGTTAAGTAAGGGCATTATTAGGATAACCATGAGGCTTGACTAACATGTGGTGACATCCCCTTTTAACTGATATACTGAACCTGTGATTGAACACTTTTGTTGTTCATTAACCATGTTTTGTGTGTGCATGCATTGACTGCCAACACTGCTACTGGAACACTAACACTAGTAGTCAGTATTTGACTTCTTTGAAGATAACTGTAGGAAAAGTTCATTCGTTGGTTGAACATTGATCATCTACAAAATAAGTTTATTTATTGGTTAACATTGGCCATCTACAAAAATAAGTTTATTGGTTAAACATTGATCATCTACAAAAATAAGTTTATTTATTGGTTAAACGGGGTGTCCGGTTAGCGCAATCGATAGGCGGTTGGCTTACCACGGCAACAGCCGGGGTTCGTAATCCTGGCGAGGACACCTGGGTTTTACTAATTCCCTAAAAATTAGTAGGAGCCGCGATAGCTCAGTGGTTAGTGAACTGGACTACTACGGACAAGGGGTAGGGTTCGATCCCAACCGACGGCTCCGGGTTCACCCAGCCTTAAATGGGTACCGGATTTTTTCTGGGAAAGTAAAAGCAGCACGGGCGTAATACCGACCACATTACCCAAAAATCATGTGCTGAAGGTCTGTAAAATATAGGGTCACTAACACCATATTTCCCTATACGCCACTTGGCGTGACGGGGGGTACTTACTTACTTTTATTGGTTAAACATTGATCATCTACAAAAATAAGTTTATTTATTGGTTAAACATTGATCATCTACAAAAATAAGTTTATTGGTTAAACATTGATCATCTATAAAAATAAGTTTATTTATTGGTTAAACATTGATCATCTACAAAAATAAGTTTATTTATTGGTTAAACATTGATCCTCTATAAAAATAAGTTTATTTATTGGTTAAACATTGATCATCTACAAAAATAAGTTTATTTATTGGTTAAACATTGATCATCTACAAAAATAAGTTTATTTATTGGTTAAACATTGATCCTCTATAAAAA
This sequence comes from Megaustenia siamemsis, assembly GCA_032433765.1. Lineage (NCBI taxonomy): Eukaryota > Metazoa > Mollusca > Gastropoda > Stylommatophora > Ariophantidae > Megaustenia > Megaustenia siamemsis. Next base: position 64,874,738 of record JAVIAB010000108.1, read on the forward strand.
TAAGTTTATTTATTGGTTAAACATTGATCAGCTAGAATGAGTCATGTTCTGAGTCTGATTAACATTTGACTAGAAATTTAAGAGAAATATCTCCCTGGTTTAATTTTGTTTGTAGTCTGCCTTAACTCACAACTCTGTCTCACATCTGTTGTTAACTCTAATACATAATTGTTGTTTCACATTAACGTTTGGTGATACCATATTTAGTTATCAGTTTTCTAATATTGCCCGGAGGTTAAGACAAAGAAATGCAAATGAATGCATAAAAATGCGAAGCTGCGGTAAAGTTAAATGTGAGGGAGAATTGAAAAAAATATAGAAAAAAAAATGGTATGGTAAAAGCTTAACATGATTGATAGATGACACAAATGTGAACGACGCTTCGGCTCAATAGACCTTCAGCAGGAACAAACAAACAACACACACACACAGATATGTAAGTAAATAAAACTAATCATGCATAACTAACTAGTAATGAAACATCCACAACAAAATAATCAAAACTTTTTGTTTTGGATGTTTCATTACTGGTTAACTATATAGGATTAGTTTTATTTACTTACATATCAGTGTGTGTATGTTGTTTGTTTGTTCCTACTGAAGGCCTATTGAGCCAAAACATCGTTCAAATGTGTGTTGTCTATTATTTATGTAAAGCTTTTACCATACCATTATTTCTATTTTTTTTTTATATTCTCCCTTCCAATAATCCCCACCCTCCCTCCTGTGTTTGCCTTTCCCTGTCTCTTATATTTTGACTTAAAAAGCGTTGGCTTCAACAGGCTAATCAGAGTGACCATGACCTCACCACTAGATTCATTTTATGTGCTCTTTGCTATGTCTTTTCCAGTGTTTGGAATGAATTTTTCTTGATCTCATTGTGTTCACTTTTCTTGATCTCATTGTGTTCACTTATCTTGATCTTATTGTGTTCACTTTCTTGATCTCATTGTGTTCACTTTTCTTGATCTCATTGTGTTCACCTTTCTTGACTCATTGTGTTCACTATCTTGATCTCATTGTGTTCACCTTTCTTGATCTCATTGTGTTCACTTATCTTGATCTCATTGTGTTCACTTATCTTGATCTCATTGTGTTCACCTATCTTAATCTCATTGTGTTCACTTATCTTGATCTCATTGTGTTCACTTATCTTGATCTCATTGTGTTCACCTATCTTGATCTCATTGTGTTCACCTATCTTGATCTCGTGTTCACCTTTCTTGATCTCATTGTGTTCACTTATCTTGATCTCATTGTGTTCACTTATCTTAATCTCACTGTGTTCACCTATCTTGATCTCATTGTGTTCACCTATCTTGATCTCATTGTGTTCACTTATCTTAATCTCACTGTGTTCACTTATCTTGATCTCATTGTGTTCACTTATCTTAATCTCACTGTGTTCACCTATCTTGATCTCATTGTGTTCACCTATCTTGATCTCATTGTGTTCACTTATCTTAATCTCACTGTGTTCACTTATCTTGATCTCATTGTGTTCACTTATCTTAATCTCACTGTGTTCACTTATCTTAATCTCACTGTGTTCACTTATCTTAATCTCACTGTGTTCACTTATCTTGATCTCACTGTGTTCACTTATCTTAATCTCACTGTGTTCACCTATCTTGATCTCATTGTGTTCACCTATCTTGATCTCATTGTGTTCACTTATCTTAATCTCACTGTGTTCACTTATCTTGATCTCATTGTGTTCACTTATCTTAATCTCACTGTGTTCACTTATCTTGATCTCACTGTGTTCACTTATCTTAATCTCACTGTGTTCACTTATCTTGATCTCACTGTGTTCACTTATCTTAATCTCACTGTGTTCACTTATCTTAATCTCACTGTGTTCACTTATCTTAATCTCACTGTGTTCGCTTATCTTAATCTCACTGTGTTCACTTATCTTAATCTCACTGTGTTCACTTATCTTAATCTCATTGTGTTCACCTATCTTAATCTCACTGTGTTCACTTATCTTGAGCAGCTGCCAGATTCAAAACCTGTTGGAAGTATTCTTTCAACAGTTGGTTTTAATCTAGTTACATTAATAACATGTACACAGACATTGAACTTTATTTTCTTCAAGCATACATAGAGACTTATGGACATGACTAAGACAATGGGAACACCAGCTGAGATCATTAACTTCTTTAAAGATCTCTACAAGGGCTTCCTTTGTGTAGTTTGCATAGAGGCAGGATCGAATGAATAGTTCCAGATTGATACCAGAGTGAAAGAAGGAAGTATTTTATCTCCCTTGTTATTTGGAATTGCCATTGGGTTTATAATGCAGAAATACTGTACAGGCAACAAAGGCCTAAATAGACACTCAGATCTCTCTTAGAGTACCTTGATTTGCAAAGTTCTTACCCAATAACAATGTGAACATGATGCAAGAACAAACATCATGTCATCAATGGCTAGAAAAATTGGTTTTGAGATCAACCAAAGAGACAAGTAATGATAAATAAAATCTGTCCACAAGAAAAAATATACCTGGAATTAAAATCAGTGGAAGAAGTAGATCATTTTGTATATCTTGGAAGCTGCATAGATCAAGAAGGTGACACAAAGAAAGAAATTAGATTCAGAATAGCAAAGGCAGCATTGACTTTCAGAAACTTTGATCAAATATGGACATCAACATTACTAAGCAGAAAAGCAAAGGCAGCATTGACTTTCAGAAACTTTGATCAAATATGGACATCAAAATTACTAAGCAGAAAAGCAAAGCTCAGGATTTTCAAATCAGATGTATTATCAATCCTTACTTATGCATGCAAGAGCTGGAAAGCCACTAATGAAATAGAAAATAAATTAGATGCTTTAGAAAACAAATGTCTCAGGAAAATACTTTGTATACCATGGAATGGGTTATAGACTAGTTCAGAAATAAGAGAATTGACAGAGCTTCCAAAAATATTAACTATAATCAAGAAAAGAAGGTGGTCATATGTTGGCAAAAGGCATATGAGAAGAGACAACAAGAGAAGAAGGTGGTCATATGTTGGCCATGTGATGAGAAGAGACAACAAATAGGTGGTCATATGTTGGCCATGTGATGAGAACAGACAACAAATAGGTGGTCATATGTTGGCCATGTGATGAGAAGAGACAACAAATAGGTGGTCATATGTTGGCCATGTGATGAGAAGAGGTAACAATAGAATCTCAAAGCGGGCCCTCACATGAGAACCAGAAGGTAAATGATAAAGAGGCCAACCTAGAGAAACACTAAAAAGAACACTAAGGTGAAAAGCAACATCAGTAGGCATTCACTTCCCTTGCCAAGGTTAAGAGGCTCACCTGACACCTGATAGGGAAAATCATCAGACTCAGGCTAGAATTTCTGCCCCATGTGCCGTCTTGGGCTCAAAAAGACAATAGATTGAACAGATTCATTCTATGGTTATAACAGATCATTGTTACCTTTGCTTCTCTTGTTTATTGATTTACTTTAGTGCTGACTTCACCATGTTCTTATTATTTTTTTCAGTACTGCAGAGAAACAGACTCCTCACTGACCAAGGCCAGGCAGGAGGCAAGGCAGAACCTCTTCTCCATCTACCCAGACATGAGGGTAAGTCTAGTCATCATAGCAAGTTGAGGTGGATCTCTTGGCACTCATTACCAGTTGATAGAGGAGACATTTAATATAATAATATAATATCTGTTGACAGCGTGGCCCTGCATTCAAAAACATCTGAAGACAACTGTTTCAGGAAAATACTTTGTAAACAGTGGAATGAATTCAAGAATAGTGTAGAAATAAGAGAAATACCACTGGCTTTTGTGTAATTTGACTCTCATCTTATAAGTTTCTATCTGTGTTCTTTCATCCCTTGTGTGTGTCTATAATATTTCAGTCTGTTTGAGTATGTGGCTTATACTTGTTAATAGAAAACTCAGAACTGAAGTGTGTCTATAAATTGATTCATGAATTGTTGTAATCTTGGAGGGGAAAATACATGGTAAAAGAGGCAGAGGCAGATCAAGATTAACATTGACGAGTAGCATCAAAAGATAGACAAATCAGCATATGACAACCTGCACTCGATAATGATGATGATGAATTGTTGTATTAACCCTATGTTCTGGCGAGGCTTATATTCTTGTAAGTTTTGTCAGCAAAAGTGGCTTATCAGTTACTCAGCAGTTGCAGAAATGCTGGGCTCTAGAAGCAAGGTGTTTGTATCAACATATGACAGTGATGAACACAATCTTAGTGGTTATAACAAAGTAGAGAAATTGCAAATCCAAATACTCAGAACAGCTCTTGTGCTAAATACTTCATGTGATGACTTGAAGACACAGTTTTGATTATGTTCACAAGTTGATTTACACAGCTCTCTAGTCACAATAAAAGGAAAGAGAGATCACGGACAACAAAGGGAGAAAATGCTGGATAGCTTGGTGTCATGGCATGGAAAACAGTCAACAACAGAACTGATATGATGCACTGTAGATAGAAGATTGTGGAAGGACATGATTGCCTATGCCAATTGGTATGGCACATGATGATGATGATCAATGATCAATATCGGAGGTGTATTATGTCAGTACCATATGAGTGCAACATATTTAACATTTTATCCAGGTCTCAATAGTTTCACCTCCATGGGCTGGACACCTCAATAGAAAAAGCATGAGTTTGAATCCTAGTTCAAGCTACTTGTTGTTCTCTGTTTTCTGCTGCTTGTGGATTTCCTGAGCAATGTGTAAATACTGATGTCTTTGTCTCATTTGTTTGTTTCTTGCTCGGAAGTTTACGTCTGTAATAAATATTACTATTGTCATCTGATGGTAATGAAGTATATGTAAGTGTCCCAGTGTTTGTTATTTCTTTATTTATGATAATTCTTAATTTCTGACTTTGATGATGATGACAAGAGCAGTCCATGAATGAGAGATCATCTGACATCTCATATATCACGCCTAATGAATGGATCTACCACAGTCTTTTATTACAACACATAAATCAGTCTTTATTGTCCTGACTACAAGTTTTGACATTACATATCAAACAGCAATGGGATCATATATCTGCATATTAGACATTAAAATTATGTTAGGTCGCGTGGTCAATTGACAATGTTTATGCGACTAATCCTGTGATCATATATCCACTTCATCATCGAGTGCCTTCTCCGCAATGAAGGTTGGCTACCATGGATCGCCATTCTACTCTGTTTCTTGCTTTGATGGTGCAGGCTGTCATAGATTGACTTGTCCATCTTTTGATGTTACTCGTCCATGTTAGTCTTGGTCTGCCTCTGCCTCTTTTACCTTATCCATTTATCTGTTTTATTAATTCCAACTTGTGACGGAATTATTGAACACCAACTTGTACAACTCAACCTCTAGTACCCATAGTAAATCTGTCTGCAATTCTGTAGGTAATCTCTCATAATAAACAGGTCTAAAATGACTCCAGTAGTTCTGGAAAATGTCTGATTTTTAACTCTATTATAACTTCATGTCTATTCTACAACTACTCACATCTGTTCTTAACCAGGGACCAGCCAAAGTTGTCTGTCTTAAAATTGATTATTTTACATTTTCAATGGTACGTCTCTTTAGCTCTGTCTGGATCTAATTCCGGGTCTGAATCTCATCTACAAAGTCTGTGCTCGGCCTTTTGCTCCAGGTAAGCCCCACCCATCTCGCTAGGAACTACTCTGGGAATCTTGAGCATGGTCAGTGTTCTCTTCACTAGGATCTTCTCTATCCCATCTCAAACATCTCTGTCCTTAATTTTATTCATGAGAAGTTTGACAAATACCTATAATTCACTACCTATTTCTTGGCTCCTTACATACAAGCTACTTTTGATCTTACAAATCAGAACAATGTTTCGGTGCAAAAGCCTTCAACAGAAACAACTCTGTTGTCTGCCTTTTTTTTTGTTCCTGTTCAAGGCCTTTGCTCTGAAACGTCGTTCTGATTTGTGGTGACCGCTTGTTACATGAAGCTTTAAACATAGCATTTTTTTCTCGATTTATTTTTGTTCATTTCTCCTTGCTGTTGGCTTCACTGTTAGCTTCACTGCAGCTTTGCATTTTGATGCATTGATGTGCATTTCTTTGCCTTGACCCTACTTTTGATCCCCTGATATACAAAGGTTTTTTTTTCCCAGATGTCTCGTGTTCCTGTCAACTATTGCTGAACATCAAAAGAAGACTTCTTCCCAGGAAACACTCCATTAAATCTCTACGGATGAGATATTGCTTATAATTACGGCCTTTTTTTTTTTGTCTGGGGAAAGGTCTGCTCTGGAATCTCTGTTTCCTTTCTCGTTCATTCGGCCACTGTTATGTTTGACTGGAATCTCTGCTTCTTTCCTCACTGTCTGTTCAGCTGCAGTTACATTAGGCTGGAATCCCTGCTTTCTTTCCTCACTGTTTGTTCAGCCACAGTTACATTAGGCTGGAATCCCTGCTTCTTTCCTCACTGTTTGTTCAGCCGCAGTTACATTAGGCTGGAATCCCTGCTTCTTTCCTCACTGTTTGTTCAGCCGCTGTTATGTTAGACTGGAACCCTGCTTCTTTCCTCATTGTTTGTTCAGCCGCGTTATGTTAGGCTGGAATCCCTGCTTCTTTCCTCACTGTTGTTCAGCCGCGGTTACATTAGACTGGAATCCCTGCTTCTTTCCTCACTGTTTGTTCAGCCGCGTTTATGTTAGGCTGAAATCCCTGCTTCTTTCCTCATTGTTTGTTCAGCCGCGGTTATGGTAGGCTGAAATCCCTGCTTCTTTCCTCACTGTTTGTTCAGCCGCGGTTATGTTAGGCTGAAATCCCTGCTTCTTTCCTCACTGTTTGTTCAGCCGCGTTATGTTAGACTGGAATCCCTGCTTCTTTCCTCACTGTTTGTTCAGCCACGGTTATGTTAGACTGGAATCCCTGCTTCTTTCCTCACTGTTTGTTCAGCTACAGTTATGTTAGACTGGAATCCCTGCTTCTTTCCTCACTGTTTGTTCAGCCGCGGTTATGTTAGACTGGATCCCTGCTTCTTTCCTCACTGTTTGTTCAGCCGTGGTTATGTTAGACTGGAATCCCTGCTTCTTTCCTCACTGTTTGTTCAGCCACAGTTATGTTAGACTGGAATCCTTCTTCTTTCCTCACTGTTTGTTCAGCCGCAGTTATGTTAGACTGGAATCCCTGCTTCTTTCCTCACTGTCTTTTCAGTCGCAGTTATGTTAGGTAGTTAAGCTCGTTACCTCAATTTTACATCAATTTCAGAGTTCAGCTAATGATTTTTCCTTTGTCAAAGTTCATACCATTCCCTTGTTTATCCATTCTAACTATTGTTTATTCCAAATTACATTCCATATTGCAACAATCCCGTGTGTTACCGGGGCCTCATGAGGGAGGTAAAGAATAGTGACACTGTGACCTTCCAGGCATGTCGTAAGAGGCGTCTAAGGAGGTTGATCGATGGCTTGACATGCTGTCATTGTAAAAAGTATTGTTATGGAAACAGCACTATAGATTTTTTAAATCTCTGCAATTTGTGCCATTTTGGCATGCAAGGTTTCTGTTTTTGAGATTGTGGTTCTGCCTATGTGCCGTCTTCGGCTCGAAAGGACAATAGTTAGATAGATAGATATTGCAACATAAGATATATAACTTTTGTTTATTCCAAATGAGAATTGTCCGTACTGTAACATCAGATATGTGTATATAAATATAGTGAAAAGACAATTTAAAAAAAAATCTTCGTTGTTGTCTAATGAAAGAGAAACCAACATACTTGCAGAGAACTGTGTTTGATGATGCTGATAATGAGGATGAAAGTGAGGTGGATGTGTTCCCAAGGCAGTACTTGGAGAAATACTTGCTGGGCCTGGAGTGTCTAAGGTTTCAGTTACAGCTGAACCTGGCGGACGAGGGCAAGGGAAACAAGAAGTGTAACGTAAGCAAGATTTACTTGTGTCAGCTTGTATGTGCATGTCTTAGAGTGATCATTGCGTATCCACATTTCATTGTTATATACAAAACATGTACCGTGTAGGATTTGTAGCATATTGCACACACTTGAATGATCTTGTACATGTTGCATTAACATCAGTACACCATTGTGCAGAGCTATGAGATATCACACACATTTGGATGATCTATATGTGAGCACTTTGCACTGTCATAAACATAACATATCCTTGTGTTGAGTCTATCATATACACTTGAATGAAATAAGTCAGCGACTCATAGCTGATCATTGGCATGATGAAGCATCACATAAGATAATAACATTTGTAAACATGCCTTCTACTTCTTATCATTGGTAGAGACTGGCAAAGCAAGATTGTGTTCCATTCTGACTCTACTGCGTGACAGTTCTTGTCATGTTTTAGTTAGAAGCAATGCCATCCACCACAACAAGTGAATATGGCTTCAATCATGATGGGGTCAAACAAAGGCTGATGCCCTGTTCATGTTTGTTATCCTCTCCACTAAAGTGGTTATTATCTGTTGTTATTGTCTTCTCTACTGAAATGGCCTTTATCTGTTGTTATCCTCTCCACTGAAGAGGTTTTTATCTGTTGTTATTGTCTTCTCAACAGAAGTGCTCTTTATCTGTTGTTATCCTCTCCACTGAAGTGGCCTCTATCTGTTATCCTCTCCACTGAAATGGCCTTTATCTGTTATCCTCTCTGAAATAGAGTGAAAGAAAGAGAGAAAGGACAGAGAGGAAGATGGAGATGTAGAGTTAAAGAAAGAATGAAGGTCATATAAAGAATGGAAGGAGAGGGGAAGAATTAAATGAGTAGGCCAGGTGAGAGAGGAAATGACAGAAAAGCGTGGAGAGCATGAAAATAGGAGTCACTCAGGGAGATGTGGGCCGCATGAGAATGGTGTGAGTCATATGAGAAAGTAGATAGGTTGAGAGTGAAGTATGAAAGTAAATCAGCTACGAGCTAGCGGTGGACCGAGGAACAGGTCTTGCCGAAAGGCGTTAGCCTTTATGGCTAACAACCTTTGAAAATGTTGTACATAATGTTTGTGTAGTTAGTTTTGTTTAGTCAGTAGTAGGCCAGCTCAAGAGGAGGAAGGTTGTCCAGTCCAGCAGGAGGCCAGCGCATCTTAGAGTAGTCAGTGATTAATTAGTAGTGAAGTGTACAAGGCCTATGAGAAGGGACGATCTTAGGCAGTAAACCAGATGTAGTTAGGTTGCTAGATCCAGTAGCATAGTGATCGCTTTTGTTCTAATAGTGCCATTTGATTCGGTGAGAACCTGGCAGAAGAAAAAGGACGTGTTTAATTCATAATTGGTGAGTAAGAACTCACCCACGTGGTTGATATGTGTGTGAACTGGTTATGTTATAATCAAGTCATTGTCAATTTATGGAGCGCAAGAGAATTTCAATGTTGTTCATATGCTGGTAGCGTTAGTGCTGCTATATGAGACACAAGTGTGTGTCTTAATCAAGTCATTGTCAATTTAATGGAGCGCAAGAGAATTTCAATGTTGTTCATATGCTGGCAGCGTTAGTGCTGCTGAATGAGACACAAGTGTGTGTCTTAATCAAGTCATTGTCAATTTAATGGAGCGCAAGAGAATTTCTGTGTTGTTCTTATACTGGCAGCGATGGTGCTGCTGATGAGACACAAGTGTGTGTCTAAATCAAGTCATTGTCGATGTCATGGAGCGCAAGAAAATTTCAACGTTGTTCATATGCGGGCAGCGACAGTGCTGCTAAACGAGGCACAACTGTGTGTCTTAATCAAGTCATTAAGGTTTTGCTAGAGACCTACAGTGAGTGAACTGTGTATTAGCAACAATGAACATTCTAGTTAATTTGTGGCATAGCTACCAGGAAGGTTTTGCTAGAGACCTACAGTGAGTTGAACTGTGTATTAGCAACAATGAACATTCTATTAATTTTTGTGGCATAGCTACCAGGAAGGTTTTGCTAGAGACAGCCAGTGAGTAGAACTGTGTATTTAGCGACAATGAACATTCTAGTTGAATTGTGGCATCGCTACAAAGAAGGTCTCGTTAGAGCATGTAGTGAGAACTGTATATTAGCAACAATCAACATTCTCGTGAATTGTGATATTTAGCTATCAAGGAGGTCTTGCTGGAGACATGGAGTAGAGTTGTGTAGTAGCACAATAAACATTCCAGTGAATTGTGACATTAGTTACTCTGGAAGTCTTGTTAGAGACATGCAATAGGAGTATGACACTCCAGTAATTCTCATCACAGGCGAAACCGTATCAGACAGGTTCACAGTGTCAATGACCAGCTGTAATTTGCAACTGGAATTGGTGGAAGAGATAATCTGTCAAACTGCTGCATTGTATTGGGGTTAGGTGCAGAGTAGAAGGTGGCAGCGGTCATCGCTAGTATCTGAATGATCCTGGGGAAGGTGTGATTGTGGTGACACGAGTGAGAGGATACAAACCTGTCATTGTGATTGTGATGGGGAGGTCAGCTGTGCGCATTAAACCTCACGTGTGACTTTATACTTGATGTTTTGTGAGTACTTATAGATGTTGGCTGTCTTGTCCTAGCTAGTGATGAACGAACACACCTCGCAGAGACTTGCACAAGGGTCTGCAGAAATACAACGCGGAGTACTATGGCGATCAGCACCCGGCAAGGGGTGCAACCTACGGTGGGTTTTCCTTTGAAGGCGCCAAGCAGATGTGATGAGTGAGTCACAGGAGGAGGCTGCAGTGTTCAGCAGCCGCTGTTGTCTTAAATGATAGACAGCATAAGTCAATACATCACGTGCCACGACTCGCACTCACAAAAGCGGGTCAAGGATAGATGGGCTTAAGAAACAACGGGTTCACAAGTGTGGAAAGTATTAATAGCCCGATACAACCCTATATCTAACACAAACCCCAACACTATCCCTAACCCGAACCATATCCCAAACACTAAACCTGACTTAATCCTAACCCTACCCCTAAAACTAAACCTAAAGGTAAACCCTAATCTTGCGTAAACCCTAACCTAACCAACCCTAACCCTAATCCAATCCATAACCCTAATCCAATCCCTAACCTTAACCCAAATATTAACACTAACCCTATCCCTAACCCTAAATTTAATCTCACCTAACCCTATTCCATAACCCTAACCTAACCATAACCCTAATCCTAACATTAACCCTAATACTAACCTTAAACCTTTCTCCAACCCTAACCACAAATCTAATCTTAACCTATCCAAACCCTTACCCTAACCCTAATCTTAACCTAATCTTAACCCTATCACTAAACCTAACCCAAACCATACTCTAACCCTAACTCTATCCCTATCATAACCCTAACCCAATCTCTATACAATTCCAATAACAATCCCTATCCCTAGCCTAACCTTATCCCTACCCTAACCAAACCATATAACTACCCTTATAATTACCATAACCCTATCCCTAACATTAATCCTAAGACTAACCCTAACCCTATCAATAATAATAACTGTATCTATATCCTTATCCCTAACACTAATCCTAACCCTAAGCGCAACCCTAACCCGAACTCTAACCCTAAACTTATCCATAACCTTAACCCCAGACCCTATCCTTATCTCTATCCATATCCCTACCCTATCCCTATCCCTAACTCTAACCCTAATCCTAACCCTAACCCTAACCCAAACCCAAAATCAAACCTAAACCCTAACCTTAAACTTAACCTAACCGAAACCCTAACCCCTAATCCCTAACCCATAACCCCAAACCCATAACCCCAAACCCTAACCCTTAACCCAAAACTCCAAACCCCTAAACTTACTTAACCCTAACCCAAACCATAACCCCAACCCCTAACTCCAAACCATAATCTAACCTCGAACCATAATGCTAACCCCAAACCATAATCCTAACCCTAACCAAACCCTACCCTATCCCTATCATTAATCATAAGACTAAACCTAACCCTGTCCGTAATCCTAACCCTATCCTTAACCCTAACCTTTCCCTAACCCTATCCTTAACCCTACCCTTTCCCTAACCCTATCCTTAACCCTAACCCTTTCCCTAACACTATCCCTAACATTAACCCTAATGCTAACATTATCTCTAACCCTATCCCTATCGATAACCATAACCCTAACCCTATCCTTAACACTAACCTTAACCACAACCGTAATCCAAACTCTACCCTAACGCTATACTTAACCCTAACCCTAATTTAACCCTATCCCTAAACCTAACACTAACCCTAACCTTATCCCTAACCCTAACTTTATCTCTCACACTAACCCTAGCCTTATCCTAACCCTAACTATAACCCAAAACCTTACCGTAACCCAAACCCTAACTCTAATCCAACCATAACACTAAACTAACTCTAACCCTAACCCTAACCCAAAACTTAACCAGTACCCTCACCCTATCCCTAACCCACCCTCAACCAACCCTCAACCCTAACAAACCCTAACCTCAACCTACTAACCCAAACTCTAACCCTAACTCTAACCATAACTCTAACCCTAACTCTAACCCTAACTCTACTCTAACCCTAACTCTAACCCTAAATCTACCCCTAAATCTAACCCTAACTCTAAACTCTAACCCTATTTCTAACCCTATCTCTACACCCTATCTCTAACCCTATCTCTAACCTAACCCTAAACCTATCCCTAAACCTATCTCTAATTCTAACCTAACCCTAACTGTAACCCTAAGCCTAACCCTAACTCTAACCCTAACTCTAACCCTAAACCTAGCCCAACCCTAAACCTAACCCTAACCCTAAACCCTTATACCAAACCCAAACCATAATCCTAAACCATAACCCTAACCCTAAACCCTAACCCTAAAACCTAAACCCTAAAACTACCCTAACTCTAACCCAACTCAAACCCTAACAATAACCCCAAACCTCAACCCCTTTAAGCCCTAACCATAACCATAACTTCAAACCTTAACCCTAAACTTCAAACCATAACCCTAACTTCAAACCATAATCCTAACCCTAAACAAAACCCTAACCCTATCCCTATCATTAATCCTAAGACGAACCCTAATCCTGTCCGTAATCCTAACCCTATCCTTAACCCTAACCCTCTCCCTAACCCTATCCCTATCCTTAACCTAACCCTTTCCCTAACCCTATCCCTATCTCTATCTCTAAACCTATTCCTATCTCTATGGTAACCATAACCCTACCCTTTCCTTAACTCTAACCTTAACCACAACTGTAACCCAACTCTAACCTTAACTCTAACCCTAAACCTAACCCTAACCAAAACCAAAACCCTATCCCTATCATTAATCATAAGAATAACCTTAACCTGTCCGTATCCTAACCTATCCTTAACCCTAACCCTTTCCCTAACCCTATCCTTAACCCTAACCCTTTCCCTAACCCTATCCTTAACCCTAACCCTTTCCCTTACCCTATCCCTAACATTAACCCTAACGCTAACATTATCTCTAACCCTATCCCTATCAATAACCATAACCCTAACCCTATCCTTAACTCTAACCTTAACCACAACCGTAACCCAAACTCTAACCCTAACACTATACTTAACCCTAACCCTAAACTTAACCCTATCCCTAAACCTGACCCTAACCTAGCCTTATCCCTAACTATAACCCAAAACCTTACTGTACCCAAACCCCAACTCTAATCCAAAACCTAACACTAAAACTAACTCTAACCCTAACCCGAACCTTAACCAGAACCCTATCCCTATCCCTAACCCTCAACCCTATCCCTAACTATAACCCTCAACCCTAACTCTAACCCTAACTCTAACCCTAACTGTAACTCTAACTCTAACCCTAACTCTAACCCTAACTCTAACCCTAACTCTAACCTAACCCTAACTCTACCCTAACTCTAACCCTAACCCTAACCAGAACTCTAACCCTAAACCTAACCCTAACCCCAAACCTAAACCCCTTACCAAAACCCAAAACCATAATCCTAACCATAACCCAAACCCTAACCACAACACACTACGCTAACCCTGACCCTAAACCCTAACCCTAAAACCTAAAACTAACCTATACCCTAACCCTAACTCTAACCCAAATCCAAACCCAAACCCTACCCCAAACCCTCAACCCCCCTAAGCCCTAACCATAACCCTAACTTCAAACCATAACCCTAACTTCAAACCATAACCCTAACTTCAAACCATAATCCTAATCCTAACGTAAACCCTAACCCTATCCCTATCATTAATCCTAAGATAAACCCTAATCCTGTCCGTAATCCTAACCCTATTCTTAACCCTAACCCTTTCCCTAACCCTATCCCTATCCTTAACCCTAACCCTTTCCCTAACCCTATCCCTAACATTAACCCTAACTCTAACCCTATCTCTAACCTATCCCTATCTCTATCAATAACCATAACCCTATCCCTTTCCTTAACTCTAAACTTAACCACAACTGTAACCCACTCTAACCCTAACCTTAACTCTAACCCTAAACCTATAACTAATTCTAACCCTAACTCTAACCCTAAACATAAACCTAACCCTAAACCTAACCCTAACCCTATCCCTATCCCTAACCCTGAAACAGCAAGAGAGAGAAAGGTGAAGTGTGTGGTTAGAGGGGAATAAGAGTAAAGGTCAAGGGAGAGAAAGAGAAATGAGAGTCAGGGAGACCACGGGAAAAAAATGATTGGGTGATCACGGCGGCGGTCACGGAAATTGTAAGGGTAATTGTTGATTGGTGGAAGAAAAGAAGGTGAGTTGAAACACCTGGCTTTGGCATTCGAGGGGAATCGAAGGCCTTGTGCGGACGGTTGGAAAGGTAGTAGCAATTCAAACCGGTACCGTGGGCAGTTGGAGAAGCACACGACAGTGTTAGGTTAGTCAGTCGCGATGTGTTCGTTAAACAGGACGGTTAGAGTCATGGACAGTTAAGCAATGAGTTATGATACACAATTACAACAATGACATTCTAGTTGATTTTGTGGCATAGCTACCAGGAAGGTTTTGCTAGAGGCATAAGTGAGCAGAACTGTGTATTAGAAACAATGAACATTCTAGTTGATTTGTGGCATAGATACCAAGAAGGTTTTGCTAGAGACCTACAGTGAGTGAACTGTGTATTAGCAATAATGAACATTCTAGTTAATTTTGTGGCATAGCTGCCAGGAAGGTTTTACTAGAGACCTACAGTGAGTGGAACTGTGTATTAGCAATAATGAACATTCTAGTTAATTTTGTGGCATAGCTGCCAGGAAGGTTTTACTAGAGACCTACAGTGAGTGGAACTGTGTATTAGCAACAATGAACATTCTAGTTAATTTTGTGGCATAGCTACAGGAAGGTTTTGCTAAAGACCTACAGTGAGTTGAACTGTGTATTAGCAACAATGAACATTCTAGTTATTTTGTGGCATAGCTACCAGGAAGGTTTTGCTAGAGACATACAGTGAGTAGAACTGTGTATTAGCAACAATGAACATTCTAGTTAATTTGTGGCATAGCTACCAGGAAGGTTTTGCTAGGACATACAGTGAGTTGAACTGTGTATTAGCAACAATGAACATTCTAGTTAATTTTGTGGCATAGCTGCCAGAAAATGTTTTGCTAGAGACCTACAGTGAGTTGAACTGTGTATTAGCAACAATGAACATTCTAGTTAATTTTGTGGCATAGCTACCAGAAGGTTTTGCTAGAGACCTACAGTGATTAGAACTGTGTATTAGCAACAATGAACATTCTAGTTTAATTTGTGGCATAGCTACCAGGAAGGTTTTGCTAGAGACCTACAGTGAGTTGAACTGTGTATTAGCACAATGAACATTCTAGTTATTTTGTGGCATAGCTACCAGGAAGGTTTTGCTAGAGACAGCCAGTGAGTAGAACTGTGTATTTAGCGACAATGAACATTCTAGTTGAATTGTGGCATCGCTACAAAGAGGTCTTGTAAGAGGCATGTAGTGAGAACTGTATATTAGCAACAATCAATATTCTGGTAAAATTTGTGATATTAGTATCAAGTGAATTGTGATATTTAGCTATCAGGGAGGTCTTGCTGGAGACATGAGTAGAGTTGTGTAGTAGCAACAATGAACATTCCAGTGAATTGTGACATTAGTTACTCTGGAAGTCTTGTTAGAGACATGCAATAGGAGTATGACACTCCAGTAATTCTCATCACAGGCGAAACCGTATCAGAAAGGTTCGCAGTGTCAATGACCAGCTGTATTTGCAACTGGAATTGGTGGAAGAGATAATCTGTCAAACTGCTGCATTGTATTGGGGTTAGGTGCGGAGTAGAAGGTGGCAGCGGTCATCGCTAGTATCTGAATGATCCTGGGGAAGGTGTGATTGTGGTGACACGAGTGAGAGGATACAAACCTGTCATTGTGATTGTAATGGTGAGGTCAGCTGTGCGCATTAAACTCACGTGTGTCTTTTATACTTGATGTTATGTGAGTACTTTATAGATGTTGGCTGTCTTGTCCTAGACTAGTGACGAACGACACCTCGCAGAGACTTGCACAAGGGTCTGCAGAAATACAGCGCGGAGTACTATGGCGATCAGCACCCGGCAAGAGGTGCAACCTACGGCGGGTTTCCTGTGAAGGCGCCAAGCAGATGTGATGAGTGAGTCACGGGAGAGGCTGCAGTGTTCAGCAGCCGCTGTTGTCTTAAAAGATATTCAGCATAAGTCAATACATCACGTGCCACGACTCGCACTCACAAGAGCGGGTTCAAGGATAGATGGGCTTAAGAAACAACGGGTTCACAAGTGTGGAAAGTATTAATAGCCCGATATAACCCTAAATCTAACACAACCCCAACACTATCCCTAACCCGAACCATATCCCTAACACTAAACCTGACTCTAATCCTAACCCTACCCCTAAAGCTAAACCTAAAGGTAACCCTAACCCTAGCGCTAACCCTAAACCTAACCCAATCAATATACCCTAACCCAATTCCTAACCCTAACCCAATCCCTAACCCTAACCCAAACATTAACACTAACCCTATCCCTAACCCTAAATTTAACCTCAACCTAACCCTATGTCCATAACCCTAACCCTTACCTAACCATAACCCTAATCCTAACATTAACCCTAATACTAACCTTAAACCTTTCTCCAACCCTAACCACAAATCTAATCTTAACCCTATCCCAAACCCTTACCCTAACCCTAATCTTAACCCTAATCTTAACCCTATCACTAAACCTAACCCAAACCATAACTCTAACCCTAACTCTATCCCTATCATAAACCCTAACCCAATCTCTATACAATTTCCAATCACAATCCCTATCCCTAGCCTAACCTTATCCCTAACCCTAACCAAAAACCATATAACTAACCCTTATAATTGCCATAACCCTATCCCTAACATTAATCCTAAGACTAACCCTAACCCTATCAATAATAATAACTGTATCTATATCCTTATCCCTAACACTAACCTAACCCTAAGCGCAAACCCTAACCAGAACTCTAACCCTAAACTTATCCATAACCTTAACCCAGACCCTATCCTTATCTCTATCCATATCCCTAACCCTATCCCTATCCCTAACTCTAACCCTAATCCTAACCCAAACCCAAATCTAACCTAACCCTAACCTTAAACTTAACCCTCCGAACCCTACCCCTAACCCAAACCCCTAATCCCTAACCATAACCCCAAAACCCATAACCCAAACCCCTAACCCTTAACCCAAACTCCAAACCCCCTAACTTAACTTAACCCTAACCCAAACCATAACCCCAACCCCTAACTCCAAACCATAATCCTAACCTCGAACCATAATGCTAACCCAAACCAATAATCCTAACCCTAACCAAAACCCCTATCCCTATCATTAATCTAAGACTAAACCTAACCTGTCCGATCCTAACCTATCCTTAACCCTAACCCTTTCCCTAACCCTATCCTTAACCTAACCCTTTCCTAACCCTATCCTTACCCTAACCCTTTCCCTAACCCTATCCCTAACATTAACCCTAATGCTAACCATTCTCTAACCCTATCCCTATCAATACCATAACCCTAACCCTATCCTTATACCTAACACCTTAACCAAAACCCTAACCCAACCTAACCTACCGCTATTACTATACTTAACCCTCCAAACTAAATACTATAAACCTAACCCTATCCTAATTTAACCCTATCCCTAAACCTAACACTAACCCTAACCTTATCCCTAACCCTACTTTATCTCTAACACTAACCCTAGCCTTATCCCTAACCCTAAATATAACCCAAAACTTACCGTAACCCAAACCCTAACTCTAATCCAAACCATAACACTAAAACTAACTCTAACCCTAACCCAACCCAAAACTTAACCAGTACCCTCAACCCTATCCCTAACCATAACCCTCAACCCAAACTCTAACCTAACTCTAACCATAACTCTAACCCTAACTCTACTCTAACCCTAACTCTAACCCTAAATCTAACCCTAAATCTAACCCTAACTCTAACTCTACCCTATTTCTAACCCTATCTCTACCCCTATCTCAACCCTATCTCTAACCCTAACTCTAACCCTAAACCTATCCCTAAACCTATCTCTAATTCTAACCCTAAACCTAACCCTAACTGTAACCCTAAGCCTAACCCTAACTCTAACCCTAACCCTACTCTAACCCTAAACCTAGCCCTAACCCTAAACCTAGCCCTAACCCTAAACCTAACCCTAACCCTAACCCTAAACCCTTACCAAAACCAAACCATAATCCTAACCATAACCCTAACCCTAAACCCTAACCCTAAAACCTAAACCCTAAACTAACCCTAACTCTAACCCAAACTCAAACCCTAACAATAACCCCAAACCTCAACCCCTTTAAGCCCTAACCATAACCATAACTTCAAACCTTAACCCTAACTTCAAACCATAACCCTAACTTCAAACCATAATCCTAACCAAAACCCTAACCCTATCCCTATCATTAATCCTAAGACGAACCCTAATCCTGTCCGTAATCCTAATCCTATCCTTAACCCTAACCCTCTCCCTAACCCTATCCCTATCCTTAACCCTAACCCTTTCCCTAACCCTATCCCTAACATTAACCCTAACTCTAACCCTATCTCTAAACCTATTCCTATCTCTATCGATAACCATAACCCTAACCCTTTCCTTAACTCTAACCTTAACCACAACTGTAACCCAAACTCTAACCTAACCTTAACTCTAACCCTAAACCTAACCCTAACCAAAACCAAAACCCTAACCCTACCCCTATCATTAATCATAAGAATAACCTTAACCCTGTCCGTAATCCTAACCCTATCCTTAACCCTAACCCTTTCCCTAACCCTATCCTTAACCCTAACCCTTTCCCTAACCCTATCCTTAACCCTAACCCTTTCCCTTACCCTATCCCTAACATTAACCCTAACGCTAACATTATCTCTAACCCTATCCCTATCAATAACCATAACCCTAACCCTATCCTTAACTCTAACCTTAACCACAACCGTAACCCAAACTCTAACCCTAACACTATACTTAACCCTAACCCTAAACTTAACCCTATCCCTAAACCTGACCCTAACCTAGCCTATCCCTAACTATAACCCAAAACCTTACTGTACCCAAACCCCACTCTAATCCAAAACCTAACACTAAACTAACTCTCCCTAACCCTAACCTTACGAACCTATTAACCCTCAACCCTATCCCTAACCTAAACCCTCACCCTATCTAACCTAACTCTAACCCTAAACCTCTAACTCTAACTACTCTAACCCTAACTCTAACTCTAACTAAAACTCTAATAACTCTAACCCTAACTTAACTAACTCTAACCCTAACTCTAACCTAACTAACCTAACTCTAACCCTAACTAAGCCCTAAATCTACCCTAACTCTAACCCTAACCCTACTAACCTAAACTACTAACGTCTAACCCTAACCCTAACCAGAACTCAACCCTAGACCTAACCCTAACCCAAACCTAAAACCTTAACCAAACACAAACCATAATCCTAACCCTAACTCAAACCTAACCACATCACTAACGCTAACCCTGACCCTAAACCCTAACCCTAAAACCTAAAACTAACCCTAACCCTAACTCTAACCCAAATCCAAATCCAACCCAAACCCTAACCCTAACCCCAACCCTCAACCCCCCTAAGCCCTAACCATAACCCTAACTTCAAACCATAACCTAACTTCAAACCATAACCCTAACTTCAACCATAATCCTAATCCTAATGAAACCCTAACCCTATCCCTATCATTAATCCTCCTAAGTAAACCCTAATCCTGTCCGTAATCCTAACCCTATTCTTAACCCTAACCCTTTCCCTAACCCTATCCCTATCCTTAACCCTAACCCTTTCCCTAACCTATCCCTAACATTAACCCTAACTCTAACCCTATCTCTAAACCTATCCCTATCTCTATCAATAACCATAACCCTATCCCTTTCCTTAACTCTAAACTTAACCACAACTGTAACCCACTCTAACCCTAACCTTACTCTAACCCTAAACCTATAACTAATTCTAACCCTAACTCTAACCCTAACATAAACCTAATCCTAAACCTAACCCTAACCCTATCCCTATCCCTAACCCTGAAACAGCAAGAGAAGAAAGGTGAAGTGTGTGTGTAGAGGGGGAATAAGAGTAAAGGTCAAGGGGAGAGAAAGAGAAATGAGAGTCAGGGACCATGGGAAAAAAATGAGTGGGTGATCACGGCGGCGGTCACGGGAAATTGTAAGGGTAATTGTTGATTGGTGGAAAAGAAAGAAGGTGAGTTGAAACCCCTGGCTTTGGCATTCGAGGGGAACCGAGGCCTTGTGCGGACGGTTGGAAAGGTAGTAGCAATTCAAGAGAGAATAATAGAACAAAGAAGTATGTGTTAGCACTCGAAAAATTGACAGACAAACAACAATAAAAAAACGAAGAACAATATATGGTCCGAAGTGGGATCGAACCCGTACTCAGTGGCACCGCGCCTTGCCACGAGAAGCCGAACGCTTGGTACACTGCCACGCAGCCAACTAAAAAATTGGCTATTGCAGTAGTGTCTTCCACGAAAGGCGATCTCAATGACTATAGCAATAGGGTAACGATCACAGACCGGAAATAATTGTATATTTGTACTTTCCTATTAATGCAAGTATCTCCCAGTAGGGCTGAATACTTGTGTTGTAGACAAACATTTTTGGACGAACAGCACGAATAGTAGTTCCCAGTGGTAATATACTGGGTACAAATAATATACATAAATATTATTATATGGGGAACTTCCGAGGCGATAATAGGGAATATAGAACAAAGAAGTATGTGTTAGCACTCGGAAAAATTGACAGACAAACAACATAAAAAAAAACGAAGAACATATATGGTCCGAAGTGGGATCGAACCTGTACTCAGTGGCACCGCGCCTTCGTCCATAAATGTTTGTCTACAACACAAGTATTCAGCCCTACTGGAGATACTTGCATTAATAGGAAAGTACAAATATACAATTTATTTCCGGTCTGTGATCGTTACCCTATGCTATAGTCATTGAGATCGCCTTTCGTGGAAGCACTACTGCAATAGCCAATTTTTTAGTTGGCTGCGTGGCAGTGTACCAAGCGTTCGCTTCTCGTGGCAAGGCGCGTGCCACTGAGTACGGGTTCGATCCCCACTTCGGACCATATATTGTTCTTCGTTTTTTTCTATTGTTGTTTGTCTGTCAATTTTTCCGAGTGCTAACACATACTTCTTTGTTCTATTATCCCTATTATCGCCTCGGAAGTTCCCCATATAATAATATTTATGTATTATTATTTGTACCCAGTATATTACCACTGGGAACTACTATTCGTGCTGTTTCGTCCAATAAATGTTTGTCTACAACACAAGTATTCAGCCCTACTGGAGATACTTGCATTAATAGGAAAGTACAAATATACAATTTATTTCCGGTCTGTGATCGTTACCCTATGCTATAGTCATTGAGATCGCCTTTCGTGGAAGACACTACTGCAATAGCCAATTTTTTAGTTGGCTGCGTGCAGTGTACCAAGCGTTCGGCTTCTCGTGGCAAGGCGCGGTGCCACTGAGTACGGGTTCGATCCCACTTCGACCATATATTGTTCTTCGTTTTTTTTCTATTGTTGTTTGTCTGTCAATTTTTCCGAGTGCTAACACATACTTCTTTGTTCTATTATTCCCTATTATCGCCTCGGAAGTTTCCCATATAATAATATTTGTATTATTATTTGTACCCAGTAATTACCACTGGGAACTACTATTCGTGCTGTTTCGTCCAATAAATTTTGTCTACAACACAAGTATTCAGCCCTACTGGGAGATACTTGCATTAATAGGAAAGTACAAATATACAATTTATTTCCGGTCTGTGATCGTTACCCTATGCTATAGTCATTGAGATCGCCTTTCGTGGAAGACACTACTGCAATAGCCAATTTTTTTAGTTGGCTGCGTGGCGTGTACCAAGCGTTCGGCTTCTCGTGGCAAGGCGCGGTGCCACTGAGTACGGGTTCGATCCCACTTCGGACCATATATTGTTCTTCGTTTTTTCTATTGTGGTTTGTCTGTCATTTTTCCGAGTGCTAACACATACTTCTTTGTTCTATTATTCCCTATTATCGCCTCGGAAGTTCCCCATATAATAATATTTATGTATTATATTTTGTACCTAGTAGCATTCAACCGGTACCCGTGGGCAGTTGAGAAGCACACGACCAGTGTTAGGTTAGTCAGTCGCGATGTGTTCGTTAAACAGGACGGTTAGAGTCATGGACAGTTAGCAATGAGTTATGATACACAATTACAACAATTAACATTCTAGTTGATTTTGTGGCATAGCTACCAGGAAGGTTTTGCTAGAGACATAAGGTGAGCAGAACTGTGTATTAGCACAATGAACATTCTAGTTGATTTGTGGCATAGATACCAAGAAGGTTTTGCTAGAGACCTACAGTGAGTGGAACTGTGTATTAGCAATAATGAACATTCTAGTTAATTTGTGGCATAGCTACCAGGAAGGTTTTGCTAAAGACCTACAGTGAGTTGAACTGTGTATTAGCAACAATGAACATTCTAGTTAATTTGTGGCATAGCTACCAGGAATGTTTTTGCTAGCGACATACAGTGAGTTGAACTGTGTATTAGCAACAAATGACATTCTAGTTAATTTTGTGGCATAGCTACCAGGAGGTTTTGCTAGAGACATACAGTGAGTAGAACTGTGTATTAGCAACAATGAACATTCTGGTTAATTTGTGGCATAGCTACCAGGAAGGTTTGCTAGAGACAGCCAGTGAGTAGAAACTGTGTATTTAGCGACAATGAACATTCTAGTTGAATTGTGGCATCGCTACAAGAAGGTCTCGTTAGAGGCATGTAGTGAGAACTGTATATTAGCAACAATCACATTCTCGTGAATTGTTATTTTAGCTATCAAGGAGGTCTTGCTGGAGACATGGAGTAAGTTGTGTAGTAGCAACAATGAACATTCCAGTGAATTGTGACATTAGTTACTCTGGAAGTCTTGTTAGAGACATGCAATAGGAGTATGACACTCCAGTAATTCTCATCACAGGCGAAACCGTATCAGACAGGTTCACAGTGTCAATGACCAGCTGTAATTTGCAACTGGAATTGGTGGAAGATATAATCTGTCAACTGCTGCATTGTATTGGGGTTAGGTGCAGAGTAGAAGGTGGCAGCGGTCATCGCTAGTATCTGAATGATCCTGGGGAAGGTGTGATTGTGGTGACACGAGTGAGAGGATACAAACCTGTCATTGTGATTGTGATGGGTGAGGTCAGCTGTGCGCATTAAACCCCACGTGTGACTTTTATACTTGATGTTTTGTGAGTACTTTATAGATGTTGGCTGTCTTGTCCTAGACTAGTGACGAACGACACCTCGCAGAGACTTGCACAAGGGTCTGCAGAAATACAACCGCGGAGTACTATGGCGATCAGCACCCGGCAAGGGGTGCAACCTACGCGGGTTTCCTGTGAAGGCGCCAAGCAGATGTGACGAGTGAGTCACAGGAGGAAGCTGCAGTGTTCAGCAGCCGCTGTTGTCTTAAAAGATAGACAGCATAAGTTCAATACATCACTTGCCACACTCGCACTCACAAGAGCGGTTCAAGGATAGATGGGCTTAAGAAACAACGGTTCACAAGTGTGGAAAGTATTATAGCCCGATACAACCCTATATCTAACACAAACCCCAACACTATCCCTAACCCGAACCATATCCCTAACACTAAACCTGACTCTAATCCTAACCCTACCCCTAAAACTAAACCTAAAGGTAATCCTAACCCTAGCGCTAACCCTAACCCTAAACCACCCCTAACCCAATCCATAACCCTAACCTATCCCTAACCCTAACCCAAACATTACACTAACATTACCCTAAGCGTAACCTAACCTACAATACCCTAATCCTAACATTAACCCTAATACTAACCTTACCCTTTCTTTCTCCAACCCTAACCACAAATCTAATCTTAACCCTATCCCAAACCCTTACCCTAACATTTGCCCTAACCCTAATCTTAACCCTATCACTAAACCTAACCCAAACCTAACTCTAACCTAACTCTATCCCTATCATGAACCCTAACCCAATCTCTATCCAAATTCCAATCACAATCCCTAGCCCTAGCCCTAACCTTATCCCTAACCAAACCATATAACTAACCCTTATAATTACCATAACCCTATCCCTAACATTAATCCTAAGACTAACCCTAACCCTATCAATAACAATAACTGTATCTATATCCTTATCCCTACACTAATCCTAACCCTAATCACAACCCTAACCCGAACTCTAACCCTTACTTATCCATAACCTTAACCCAGACCCTATCCTTATCTATATCCATATCCCTAACCTATCCCTAACTCTGACCCTAATAACCCTAACCCTAACCCAAACCCAAAATCTAACCCTAAACCTAACCCTCACCCTAAACTTAACCCTAACCCAAACCCTAACCCCAAATCCATACCCCTACCCCTAAACCCTAACCCTTAACCCAAAACTCCAAACCCCTAAACTTAAACTTAACCCTAACCCAAACCATAACTCCAACCCCTAACTCCAAACCATAATCCTAACCTCGAACCATAATCCTAACCCAAACCATAATCCTAACCCTAACCAAAACCAAACCCTAACCTATCCCTATCATTAATCATAAGAATAACCCTAACCCTGTCCGTAATCCTAACCCTATCCTTAAACCTAACCCTATCCTAACCCTAACTCTTTCCCTAACCCTATCCTTACCCTAACCCTTTCCCTAACCCTATCCCTAACATTAACCCTAACGCTAACATTATCTCTAACCCTATCCCATCGATAACCATAACACTAACCCTATCCTTAACTCTAACCTTAACCACACCGTAACCCAACTCTACCCTAACACTGTACTTAACCCTAACCCTAAACTTAACCCTATCCCTAACCTAACCTTATCCCTAACCCTACTTTATCCCTAACCCTAACTCTACACTAACACTAGCCTTATCCTCCCTACCCTAACTATAACCCAAAACCTTACGTACCCAAACCCCAACTCTAATCCAAACCCTAACCTAACTCTAACCCTAACCCAAACCTTAACCAGACCCTATCCCTAACCCTCACTCTATCCCTAACCATAACCCTCAACCCTAACTCTAACCCTATCTCTAACCCTAACTCTAACCCTAACTCTAACCCTAACTCTAACCCTAACTCTAACCCTAACTCTAACCCTAATATCTAACCCTAACTCTAACTCTAACCCTACCTAACCCTAACTGTAACCCTAAACCTAACCCTAACTCTAACCCTAACCAAACTCTAACCCTAACCAGAACTTTAACCCTAACCCTAAACCTAAACCCTTACCAAAACCCAAACCATAATCCTAACCATAACCCAAACCCTAACTACATCACTAACGCTAACCCTGACCCTAAACCCTAACCCTAAAACCTAAACCCTAAAACTAACCCTAACCCTAACTCTAACCCAAATCCAAACCCTAACCCCAACCCTCAACCCCTAAGCCCTAACCATAACTTCAAACCATAACCCTAACTTCAAACCATAACCCTAACCAAAACCCTAACCCTATCCCTATCATTAATCCTAAGATGAACCCTAATCCTGTCCGTAATCCTAACCCTATCCCTATCCTTAACCCTAACCCTATCCCTATCCTTAACCCTAACCCTTTCCCTAACCCTATCCCTAACATTAACCCTAACTCTAACCCTATCTCTAAACCGATCTCTACGATAACCCTAACCCTTTCCTTAACTCTAACCTTAACCACAACCGTAACCCAAACTCTAACAACCTAAACCTATCCCTAAACCTATAACTAATTCTAACCCTAACTCTAACCCTAAACCTAACCCTAACCCTAAACCTAACCCCATCCCTATCCTAACCCTGAAATAGCAACAGAGAGAAAGGTGAAGTGTGTGTGTAGAGGGGGAATAAGAGTAAAGGTCAAGGGGAGAGAAAGAGAAATGAGAGTCAGGGAGACCGCGGGAAATAAATGAGTGGGTGATCACGGCTGCGGTCACGGGAAATTGTAAGGGTAATTGTTGATTGGTGGAAAGAAAGAAGGTGAGTTGAAGCCCCTGGCTTTGGCATTCGAGGGGAATTGAAGGCCTTGTGTGGACGGTTGGAAAGGTAGTAGCAATTCAACCGGTACTGTGGACAGTTGGAGAAGCATACGACAGTGTTAGGTTAGTCAGTCGCGATGTGTTCGTTAAACAGGACGGTTAGAGTCATGGACAGTTAAGCAATGAGTTATGATACTCAATTACAACAATGAACATTCTAGTTGATTTTGTGGCATAGCTACCAGGAAGGTTTTGCTAGAGACATACAGTGAGTAGAACTGTGTATTAGCAACAATGAACATTCTAGTTGATTTGTGGCATAGCTACCAGGAAGGTTTTGCTAGAGACATACAGTGAGTAGAACTGTGTATTAGCAACAATGAACATTCTAGTTGATTTGTGGCATAGCTACCAAGAAGGTTTTGCTAGAGACATACAGTGAGTAGAACTGGTATTAGCAACAATGAACATTCTAGTTGATTTGTGGCATAGCTACCAGGAAGGTTTTGCTAGAGACAGCCAGTGAGTAGAACTGTGTATTAGCAACAATGAACATTCTAGTTAATTTTGTGGCATAGCTACCAGGAAGGTTTTGCTAGAGACCTACAGTGAGTTGAACTGTGTATTAGCAACAATGAACATTCTAGTTGATTTGTGGCATAGCTACCAGGAAGGTTTTGCTAGAGACCTGCAGTGAGTTGAACTGTGTATTAGCGACAATGAACATTCTAGTTAATTTGTGGCATAGCTACCAGGAAGGTTTTGCTAGAGACCTGCAGTGA
Source organism: Megaustenia siamemsis (assembly GCA_032433765.1). Lineage (NCBI taxonomy): Eukaryota > Metazoa > Mollusca > Gastropoda > Stylommatophora > Ariophantidae > Megaustenia > Megaustenia siamemsis. The sequence continues at coordinate 64,902,074 of JAVIAB010000108.1, forward strand.
GTTGAACTGTGTATTAGCGACAATGAACATTCTGGTTAATTTGTGGCATAGCTACCAGGAAGGTTTTGCTAGAGACAGCCAGTGAGTAGAACTGTGTATTAGCAACAATGAACATTCTAGTTAATTTGTGGCATAGCTACCAGGAAGGTTTTGCTAGAGACCTGCAGTGAGTAGAACTGTGTATTAGCAACAATGAACATTCTAGTTAATTTGTGGCATAGCTACCAGGAAGGTTTTGCTAGAGACAGCCAGTGAGTAGAACTGTGTATTAGCAACAATGAACATTCTAGTTAATTTGTGGCATAGCTACCAGGAAGGTTTTGCTAGAGACCTGCAGTGAGTTGAACTGTGTATTAGCGACAATGAACATTCTGGTTAATTTGTGGCATAGCTACCAGGAAGGTTTTGCTAGAGACAGCCAGTGAGTAGAACTGTGTATTAGCAACAATGAACATTCTAGTTAAATTGTGGCATAGCTACAAAGAAGGTCTCATTAGAGGCATGTAGTGAGAACTGTATATTAGCAACAATCACATTCTCGTGAATTGTGATATTTAGCTATCAAGGAGGTCTTGCTGGAGACATGGAGTAGAGTTGTGTAGTAGGAACAATGAACATTCCAGTGAATTGTGACATTAGTTACTCTGGAAGTCTTGTTAGAGACATGCAATAGGAGTATGACACTCCAGTAATTCTCATCACAGGCGAAACCGTATCAGACAGTTCACAGTGTCAATGACCAGCTGTAATTTGCAACTGGAATTGGTGGAAGAGATAATCTGTCAAACTGCTGCATTGTATTGGGGTTAGGTGCGGAGTAGAAGGTGGCAGCGGTCATCGCTATTATCTGAATGATCCTGGGGAAGGTGTGATTGTGGTGACACGAGTGGGAGGATACAAACCTGTCATTTTGATGGGTGAGGTCAGCTGTGCGCATTAAACCTCACGTGTGACTTTTATACTTGATGTTTTGTGAGTACTTTATAGATGTTGGCTGTCTTGTCCTAGACTAGTGACGAACGACACCTCGCAGAGACTTGCACAAGGGTCTGCAGAAATACAGCGCGGAGTACTATGGCGATCAGCACCCGGCAAGGGGTGCAACCTACGGCGGGTTTCCTGTGAAGGCGCCAAGCAGATGTGACGAGTGAGTCACAGGAGGAGGCTGCAGTGTTCAGCAGCTGCTGTTGTCTTAGAAGATAGGCAGCATAAGTCTATACATCACGTGCCACGACTCACACTCACAAGAGCGGGTTCAAGGATAGATGGGCTTAAGAAACAACGGGTTCACAAGTGTGGAAAGTATTAATAGCCCGATACAGCCCTATATCTAACACAAACCCCAACACTATCCCTACCCGAACCATATCCCTAACACTAAACCTGACTTTAATCCTAACCCTACCCTAAAGCTAAACCTAAAGGTAACCCTAATCTTGCGCTAACCCTAAACCAAACCCTAACCCTAATCCAATCCATAACCCTAACCAATCCCTAACCTTACCCCAAACATTAACACTAACCCTAAGCCTAAACCCTAATCCTAACATTAACCCTAATACTAACCTTAACCCTTCTCCAACCCTAACCACAAATCTAATCTTAACCTATCCAAAACCCTAACCTTGCCCTAACCCTAATCTTAACCTATCACTAAACCTAACCAAACCATAACTCTAACCCTAACTCTATCCCTATCATGAACCCTAACCCAATCACTATCCAAATTCCAATCCCTAGCCTAACCTTATCCCTAACCAAAACCATATAACTAACCCTTATAATTACCATAAACCCTATCCCTAACATTAATCCTAAGACTAACCCTAACCAATCCCGAACTCTAACCCTAAACTTATCCATAACCTTAACCCAGACTCTATCCTTATCTCTATCCATATCCCTAACCCTATCCCTAACTCTAACCCTAATCCTAACCCAAAACCCAAAATCTAACCCTAAACCTAACCCTAACCCTAAACTTAACCCAAACCCAAACCCCTAATCCCTAACCCGTAATCCATAACCCATAACCCCTAACCCTTAACCCAAAACTCCAAACCTTAAACTTACCCTAACCCAAACCATAACCCCAACCCCTAACTCCAAACCATAATCCTAACCTCGAACCATAATCCTAACCTCAAACCATAATCCTAACCCTAACCCTATCCCTATCATTAATCATAAGAATAACCTTACCCTGTCGTAATCCTAACCCTATCCTTAACCCTAACCCTTTCCCTAACCCTATCCTTAAACCTAACCCTTTCCCTAACCCTATCCTTAACCCTAACCCTTTCCCTAACATTAACCCTAACGCTAACATTATCTCTAACCCTATCCCTATCGATAACCATAACTCTAACCCTATCCTTACTCTAACCTTAACCACAACCGTAACCCAAACTCTAACCCTAACACTATACTTAACCCTAACCCTAAACTTACCCTATCCCTAAACCTGACCCTAACCCTAGCCTTATCCCTAACTATAACCCAAAACCTTACCGTAACCCAAACCCCAACTCTAATCCAAACCCTAACACTAAACTAACTCTAACCCTAACCCAAACCTTAACAGAACCCTATCCCTAACCTCAACCCTATCCCTAACCATAACCCTCAACCCTAACTCTAACCCTAACTCTAACCCAACTCTAACCCTAACTCTAACCCTAACTCTAACTCTAACCCTAACTTTAACCCTATTTCTAACTCTAACCCAAATCTAACCCTAACTCTAACTCTAACCTATTTCTAACCCTATCTCTAGCCCTATCTCTAACCTTAACTCTAACCTAACTGTAACCCTAACTCTAACCCTAAACCTAACCCTAACTGTAACCCTAAAACCTAACCCTAACTTTAACCCTAACCAGAACTCTAACCCTAAACCTAACCCTAACCTAAACCAAACCCTTACCAAAACCCAAACCATAATCCTAACCATAACCCAAACCCTAACCAAATCACTAACCCTGACCCTAAACACCCTAAAACCTAAACCCTAACCTTAACCCCAACCCTCAACCGCCCTAACCATAACCCTAACTTCAAACCATAACCCTAACTTCAAACCATAACCCTAACTTCAAACCATAACCCTAACCAAAACCCTATCCCTATCATTTCCTTAGATGAACCATAATCCTATCCGTAATCCTAACCCTATCCTTAACCCTAACCCTTCCCTAACCCCATCCCTATCCTTAACCCTTTCCCTAAACCTATCCCTAACATTAACCCTAACTCTAACCCTATCTCTAAACCTATCTCTATCTCTATCGATAACCATAACCTAACCCTAACCTTAACTCTAACCCTAAACCTATCACTAAACCTATAACTAATTCTAACCCTAACTCTAACCCTAACCCTAAACCTAACCCTAAACCTAACCCTAACCCTATCCCTATCCCAAACCCTGAAACAGCAAGAGAGAGAAAGGTGAAGTGTGTGTGTAGAGGGGGAATAAGAGTAAAGGTTAAGGGGAGAGAAAGAGAAAGAGAGTCAGGGAGACCACGGGAAAAAAATGAAGGGTGATCACGGCGGCGGTCACGGGAAATTGTAAGGGTAATTGTTGATTGGTGGAAAGAAAGAAGGTGAGTTGAAGCCCCTGGCTTTGGCATTCGAGGGGAACCGAAGGCCTTGTGCGGACAGTTGGAAAGGTAGTAGCAATTCAACCGGTACCGTGGGCAGTTGGAGAAGCACACGACCAGTGTTAGGTTAGTCAGTCGCGATGTGTTCGTTAAACAGGACAGTTAGAGTCATGGTCAGTTAAGCAATGAGTTATGATACTCAATTACAACAATGAACATTCTAGTTAATTTGTGGCATAGCTACCAGGAAGGTTTTGCTAGAGACCTACAGTGAGTTTAACTGTGTATTAGCAACAATGAACATTCTAGTTAATTTGTGGCATAGCTACCAGGAAGGTTTTGCTAAAGACCTACAGTGAGTAGAACTGTGTATTAGCAACAATGAACATTCTAGTTAACTTGTGGCATAGCTACCAGGAAGGTTTTGCTAAAGACCTACAGTGAGCAGAACTATGTATTAGCAACAATGAACATTCTAGTTAACTTGTGGCATAGCTACCAGGAAGTTTTGCTAAAGACCTACAGTGAGTAGAACTGTGTATTAGCAACAATGAACATTCTAGTTAATTTGTGGCATAGCTACCAGAAAGGTTTTGCTAGAGACCTACAGTGAGTAGAACTGTGTATTAGCAACAATGAACATTTAGTTAATTTGTGGCATAGCTACCAGGAAGGTTTTGCTAGAGACAGCCATTAGTAGAACTGTGTATTAGCACAATGAACATTCTAGTTGATTTGTGGCATAGCTACCAGGAAGGTTTTGCTAGAGACAGCCAGTGAGTAGAACTGTGTATTTAGCAACAATGAACATTCTAGTTAAATTGTGGCATAGCTACAAAGAAGGTCTCATTAGAGGCATGTAGTGAGAACTGTATATTAGCAACAATCAACATTCTCGTGAATTGTGATATTTAGCTATCAAGGAGGTCTTGCTGGAGACATGGAGTAGAGTTGTGTAGTAGCAACAATGAACATTCCAGTGAATTGTGACATTAGTTACTCTGGAAGTCTTGTTAGAGACATGCAATAGGAGTATGACACTCCAGTAATCTCTAAATCACAGGCGAAACCGTATCAGACAGGTTCGCAGTGTCAATGACCAGCTGTAATTTGCAACTGGAATTGGTGGAAGAGATAATCTGTCAAACTGCTGCATTGTATTGGGGTTAGGTGCGGAGTAGAAGGTGGCAGCGGTCATCGCTAGTATCTGAATGATCCTGGGGAAGGTGTGTTGTGGTGACACGAGTGAGAGGATACAAACCTGTCATTGTGATTGTGATGGGTGAGGTCAGCTGTGCGCATTAAACTTCACGTGTGTCTTTTTACTTGATGTTATGTGAGTACTTTATAGATGTTGGCTGTCTTGTCCTAGACTAGTGACGAACGACACCTCGCAGAGACTTGCACAAGGGTCTGCAGAAATACAGCGCGGAGTACTATGGCGATCAGCACCCGGCAAGAGGTGCAACCTACGGCGGGTTTCCTGTGAAGGCGCCAAGCAGATGTGATGAGTGAGTCACAGGAGGAGGCTGCAGTGTTCAGCAGCCGCTGTTGTCTTAAAGATAGACAGCATAAGTCAATACATCACGTGCCACGACTCGCACTCACAAGAGCGGGTTCAAGGATAGATGGGCTTAAGAAACAACGGGTTCACAAGTGTGGAAAGTATTAATAGCCCGATATAACCCTATATCTAACACAAACCCCAACACTATCCCTAACCCGAACCATATCCTTAACACTAAACCTGACTCTAATCCTAACCCTACCCCTAAAGCTAAACCTAAAGGTAACCCTAACCCTAGCGCTAACCCTAAACCTAACCCAATCCATAACCCTAACCCAATTCCTAACCCTAACCCAATCCCTAACCCTAACCCAAACATTAACACTAACCCTATCCCTAACCCTAAATTTAACCTCAACCTAACCCTATGTCCATAACCCTAACCCTAACCTAACCATAACCCTAATCCTAACATTAACCCTAATACTAACCTTAAACCTTTCTCCAACCCTAACCACAAATCTAATCTTAACCCTATCCCAAACCCTTACCCTAACCCTAATCTTAACCCTAATCTTAACCCTATCACTAAACCCAACCCAAACATAACTCTAACCCTATCTCTAACCCTAACTCTAACCCTAAACCTATCCCTAAACCTATCTCTAATTCTAACCCTAAACCTAACCCTAACTGTAACCCTAAGCCTAACCCTAACTCTAACCCTAACCCTAGCCCTAACCCTAAACCTAGCCCTAAACCTAACCCTAACCCTAAACCCTTACCAAAACCCAAACCATAATCCTAACCATAACCCTAACCCTAAACCCAACCCTAAAACCTAAACCCTAAAAACTAACCCTAACTCTAACCCAAACTCAAACCCTAACAATAACCCCAAACCTCAACCCCTTTAAGCCCTAACCATAACCATAACTTCAAACCTTAACCCTAACTTCAAACCATAACCCTAACTTCAAACCATAATCCTAACCAAAACCCTAACCCTATCCCTATCATTAATCCTAAGACGAACCCTAATCCTGTCCGTAATCCTAACCCTATCCTTAACCCTAACCCTCTCCCTAACCCTATCCCTATCCTTAACCCTAACCCTTTCCCTAACCCTATCCCTAACATTAACCCTAACTCTAACCCTATCTCTAAACCTATTCCTATCTCTATCGATAACCATAACCCTAACCCTTTCCTTAACTCTAACCTTAACCACAACTGTAACCAAACTCTAACACTAACCTTAACTCTAACCCTAAACCTAACCCTAACCAAAACCCTAACCCTAACCCTACCCCTATCATTAATCATAAGAATAACCTTAACCCTGTCCGTAATCCTAACCCTATCCTTAACCCTAACCCTTTCCCTAACCCTATCCTTAACCCTAACCCTTTCCCTAACCCTATCCTAACCCTAACCCTTTCCCTTACCCTATCCCTAACATTAACCCTAACGCCAACATTATCTCTAACCCTATCCCTATCAATAACCATAACCCTAACCCTATCCTTAACTCTAACCTTAACCACAACCGTAACCCAAACTCTAACCCTAACACTATACTTAACCCTAACCCTAAACTTAACCCTATCCCTAAACCTGACCCTAACCTAGCCTTATCCCTAACTATAACCCAAAACCTTACTGTAACCCAAACCCCAACTCTAATCCAAAACCTAACACTAAAACTAACTCTAACCCTAACCCGAAACTTAACCAGAACCCTATCCCTATCCCTAACCCTCAACCCTATCCCTAACTATAACCCTCAACCCTAACTCTAACCCTAACTCTAACCCTAACTGTAACTCTAACCCTAACTCTAACTCTAACCCTAACTCTAACCCTAACCCTAACCCTAACTCTAACCCTAACTCTAACCCTAACTCTAACCCTAACCAGAACTCTAACCCTAAACCTAACCCTAACCCCAAACCTAAACCCTTACCAAAACCCAAACCATAATCCTAACCATAACCCAAACCCTAACCACATCACTAACGCTAACCCTGACCCTAAACCCTAACCCTAAAACCTAAAACCTAAAACTAACCCTAACTCTAACCCAAATCCAAACCCAAACCCTAACCCTAACCCCAACCCTCAACCCCCCTAAGCCCTAACCATAACCCTAACTTCAAACCATAACCCTAACTTCAAACCATAACCCTAACTTCAAACCATAATCCTAATCCTAATGAAAACCCTATCCCTATCATTAATCCTAAGATAAACCCTAATCCTGTCCGTAATCCTAACCCTATTCTTAACCCTAACCCTTTCCCTAACCCTATCCCTATCCTTAACCCTAACCCTTTCCCTAACCCTATCCCTAACATTAACCCTAACTCTAACCCTATCTCTAAACCTATCCCTATCTCTATCAATAACCATAACCCTATCCCTTTCCTTAACTCTAAACTTAACCACAACTGTAACCCACTCTAACCCTAACCTTAACTCTAACCCTAAACCTATAACTAATTCTAACCCTAACTCTAACCCTAAACATAAACCTAACCCTAAACCTAACCCTATCCCTATCCCTAACCCTGAAACAGCAAGAGAGAGAAAGGTGAAGTGTGTGTGTGTAGAGGGGGAATAAGAGTAAAGGTCAAGGGGAGAGAAAGAGAAATGAGAGTCAGGGAGACCACGGGAAAAAAATGAGTGGGTGATCACGGCGGCGGTCACGGGAAATTGTAAGGGTAATTGTTGATTGGTGGAAAGAAGGATTTGGAGAAGCACACGACAGTGTTAGGTTAGTCAGTCGCGATGTGTTCGTTAAACAGGACAGTTAGAGTCATGGACAGTTAAGCAATGAGTTATGATACACAATTACAACAATTAACATTCTAGTTGATTTTGTGGCATAGCTACCAGGAAGGTTTTGCTAGAGACATAAAGTGAGCAGAACTGTGTATTAGCAACAATGAACATTCTAGTTGATTTGTGGCATAGATACCAAGAAGGTTTTGCTAGAGACCTACAGTGAGTGGAACTGTGTATTAGCAATAATGAACATTCTAGTTAATTTTGTGGCATAGCTACCAGGAAGGTTTTACTAGAGACCTACAGTGAGTGGAACTGTGTATTAGCAACAATGAACATTCTATTTAATTTTGTGGCATAGCTACCAGGAAGGTTTTGCTAAAGACATACAGTGAGTAGAACTGTGTATTAGCAACAATGAACATTCTAGTTAATTTGTGGCATAGCTACCAGGAAGGTTTTGCTAGAGACAGCCAGTGAGTAGAACTGTGTATTAGCAACAATGAACATTCTAGTTAATTTGTGGCATAGCTACCAGGAAGGTTTTGCTAGAGACCTACAGTGATTAGAACTGTGTATTAGCAACAATGAACATTCTAGTTAATTTTGTGGCATAGCTGCCAGGAAGGTTTTGCTAGAGACATACAGTGAGTTGAACTGTGTATTAGCAACAATGAACATTCTAATTAATTTTGTGGCACAGCTACCAGGAAGGTTTTGCTAGAGACCTACAGTGATTAGAACTGTGTATTAGCAACAATGAACATTCTAGTTAATTTGTGGCATAGCTACCAGGAAGGTTTTGCTAGAGACCTACAGTGAGTTGAACTGTGTATTAGCAACAATGAACATTCTAGTTAATTTTGTGGCATAGCTACCAGGAAGGTTTTGCTAGAGACATACAGTGAGTAGAACTGTGTAGTAGCAACAATGAACATTCCAGTGAATTGTGACATTAGTTACTCTGGAAGTCTTGTTAGAGACATGCAATAGGAGTATGACACTCCAGTAATTCTCATCACAGGCGAAACCGTATCAGACAGGTTCACAGTGTCAATGACCAGCTGTAATTTGCAACTGGAATTGGTGGAAGAGATAATCTGTCAAACTGCTGCATTGTATTGGGGTTAGGTGCGGAGTAGAAGGTGGCAGCGGTCATCGCTAGTATCTGAATGATCCTGGGGAAGGTGTGATTGTGGTGACACGAGTGAGAGGATACAAAACTGTCATTGTGATTGTGATGGGTGAGGTCAGCTGTGCGCATTAAACCTCACGTGTGACTTTTATACTTGATGTTATGTGAGTACTTTATAGATGTTGGCTGTCTTGTCCTAGACTAGTGACGAACGACACCTCGCAGAGACTTGCACAAGGGTCTGCAGAAATACAGCGCGGAGTACTATGGCGATCAGCACCCGGCAAGGGGTGCAACCTATGGCGGGTTTCTGTGAAGGCACCAAGCAGATGTGATGAGTGAGTCACAGGAGGAGGCTGCAGTGTTCAGCAGCCGCTATTGTCTTAAAAGATAGACAGCATAAGTCAATACATCACGTGCCACGACTCGCACTCACAAGAGCGGGTTCAAGGATAGATGGGCTTAAGAAACAACGGGTTCACAAGTGTGGAAAGTATTAATAACCTGATACAACCCTATATCTAACACAAACCCCAACACTATCCCTAACCCGAACCATATCCCTAACACTAAACCTGACTTTAATCCTAACCCTACCCTAAAGCTAAACCTAAAGGTAACCCTAACCCTAGCGCTAACCCTAACCCTAAACCTAACCCAATCCATAACCCTAACCCAAACCCTAACCCAAACATTAACACTAACCCTATCCCTAACCCTAAATCTAACCTTAACCTCAACCTAACCTTAACTCTATCCCTATATTGAACCCTAACCCAATCTCTATCCAAATTCCAATCACAATCCCTATCCCTAGCATTAACCTTATCCCTAACCAAAACTATATAACTAACCCTTATAATTACCATAACCCTATCCCTAACATTAATCCTAAGACTAACCCTAACCCTATCAATAACAATAACTGTATCTATATCCTTATCCCTAACACTAATCCTAACCCTAAGCGCAACACTAAACCGAACTCTAAACCTAAACTTATCCATAACCTTAACCCAGACCCTATCTTTATCTCTATCCATAACCCTAACCCTATCCCTATCCCTAATTCTAACCCTAACCCTAACCTACACCCAAAATCTAACCCTAACCCTAACCCTAAACTTAACCCAAACCCAAACCTCTAATCCCTAATTCCTAACCCCAAACCCTAAACCCCTAACCCATAACCCAAACCCCTAACCCAAAACTCCAAACCCCTAACCCAAAACTCCAAACCCCTAACCCAAAACTCCAAACCCTAAACCCTAAACTTAAACTTAAACTTAACCATAACCCAAACCATAACCCCAACCCTAACTCCAAACCATAATCCTAACCCCAAACCATAATCCTAACCCTAACCAAAACCAAAACCCTAACCCTATTCCTATCATTAATCATAAGACTAACCCTAACCCTGTCCGTAATCCTAACCCTATCCTTAACCCTAACCCTTTCCCTAACCCTTTCCCTAACCCTATCCCTAACATTTACCCAAATTCTAACCCTATCTCTAACCCTATCCTTATCCCTATCGATAACCCTAACCCTATCCTTAACTATAACCTTAACCACAACCGTAACCCAAACTCTAACCCTAACACTATACTTAACCCTAACCCTAAACTTAACCCTAACCCTAACCTTATCCCTAACCCTAATCTTATCCCTAACTCTAACACTAACCCTAGCCTTATCCATAACCCTAACTATAACCCAAAACCTTACCGTAACCCAAACCCCAACTCTAATCCAAACCCTAACACTAAAACTAACTCTAACCCTAACCCAAACCGTAACCAGAACCCTATCCCTATCCCTAACCCTCAACCCTATCCCTAACCATAACTCTAACTCTAACCCTAACTCTAACCCTAAATCTAACTCTAACTCTAACCCTATCTCTAACCCTAAACCTATCCCCAAACCTATCACTAATTCTAACCCTAACTCTAACCCTAACCCTAAACCTAACCCTAACTGTAACCCTAAACCTAACCCTAACTCTAACCCTAACCTAACCCTAAACCTAAACCCTTACCAAAACCCAAACCATAATCCTAACCATAACCCAAACCCAAACCCTAACCACATCACTAACGCTAACCCTGACCCTAAACCCTAAATCCTAAAACTAACCCAAACCCTAACCCCCCAACCCTCAACCCCCCCTAAGCCCTAACCATAACCCTAACTTCAAACCATAACCCTAACTTCAAACCATAACCATAACTTGAAACCATAATCCTAATCCTAACCAAAACTCTATCCCTATCATTAATCCTAAGACGAACCCTAATCCTGTCCTTAATCCTAACCCTATCCTTAACTTTCACCCTTTCCCTAACCCTATCCCTAACATTAACCCTAACTCTAACCCTATCTCGAAACCTATCTCTATCAATAACCATAACCCTAACCCTTTCCTTAACTCTAACCTTAACCACAACCGTAACCCTAACCCTAAACCTAACCCTAAACTTAACCCTATCCCTAAACCTATCCCTAAACCTAACCCTAACCTGAACCTTATCCCTAACCCTAACCTTATCCCTAACCCTAACTCTAACACTAACCCTAGCCTTATCCCTAACCCTAACTATAACCCAAAACCTTACCGTAACCCAAACCCCAACTCTAATCCAAACCCTAACACTAAAACTAACTCTAACCCTAACCCAAACCTTAACCAGAACCCTATCCCTATCCCTAACCCTCAACCCTAACCCTAACAATAACCCTCAACCCTATCCCTAACTCTAACTCTAAACCTAACTCTAACCCTCAACCCTATCCCTAACTCTAACTCTAAACCTAACTCTAACCCTAGCTCTAATCCTAACTCTAACTCTAACTCTAACCCTAACTCTAACCCTAACACTAACCCTAACTCTAACCCTAACTCTAACCCGAACCCTAAACTTATCCATAACCTTAACCCTGACCCTATCCTTATCTCTATCCATATCCCTTACCTTAACCCTATCCCTATCCCTAACTCTAACCCTAATCCTAACCCAAACCCAAAATGTAACCCTAAACCTATCCCTAACCCTAAGCCTAAGCCTAAAACTAACCCTAAAACTAACCCTAAAACTAAAACTACAAGTAAAATTAAAACAAACCCCTAACCCCAAACCATAATCCTAACCCCAAACCATAATACTAAAACCAACCAAAACCAAAACTCTAACCCTATCCCTATCATTAATCCTAAGACTAACTCTAACCCTGTCCGTAATCCTAACCCTATCCTTAACCCTAACCCTTTCCCTAACCCTATCCCTATCCTTAACCCTATCCCTAACATTAACCCTAACTCTAACCCTATCTCTAACCTTATCCCTATCGATAACCCTAACCCTATCCTTTACCCTAACCATAAACTTAACCCTATTCCTAACCTTATCCCTAACCCTAACTATAACCCAAAACCTTACCGTAACCCAAACTCCACCTCTAATCCTAAACCAAACCCTAACACTAACCCTAACCCTATATCCACATGCTTTACTTTAATGGTTAGCAGGGTAGAATTATGCCCTACCAAAGGAGTAAGACATCTCCTCCTTTCCTCTGCTAGTCTTTCGGGACACCCTTGGGTGATGTGAAGTTCCTGTTAAGCCCCACTCCATCAGGGTTATATGAAGCCATTGGAGCAGGTGGTGGATGGTGTTGTGGGAGCAGCTGATAAATAGTGCCGGTTATGATCCCCACTCTGTGATGGCAGGCAGATGATCTCATTTGTAGAGACAATGGCTGCGATCTCCGGCTAGTACAGTCACTGCCAAGAAGGAATGGAATTGCAAACTACTTTCTTATATTACCAAGTAAAATCATGTCTAAATACAATTTAATATCCTATAGATCATGTTGGTTATAAAATTGTAACACCATGTTGCCATTTCATTTTCTCTTACTCTATGGACTAACTAATTTGTTATTACAATAACAATAATATTGGTACTAACACTATATTCCCTAGACATCACAAGGCATGTCAATTTTCTTTTATCTTCATTTATTTTTTTTAGTATTAAATTAAATGAGATATGAAATTAATGGAAGTTTTAATCTGAATGTAAATTTGTTGTTGGTCATTTCATTTTGTGGAACCACAAGATTATATAATTGCAAGGTGTTGCCTGACATGAGGTAGTTGTGATACAATTTTAATTACTTTATTGCTGTCAAATTTGAAATAAAGAAATACCATAGCCAAGCACATGTGTCAAACAGCAATGTAATTATACAACTGTGTCTTCACTTCTTCTTCTATTACCAGTTAAACTCAAACCAAAGCTGCCACCTCGACCATCTGATGCTGAATCTTGTCCTGCCACAGAAACTCCTCTTCCATGTTCAGATAAAGAAATGAACACAAGAGATAAAGTAAGACATGAGATACAAAAAGATAAAGTAAGAAATAAGATATACAAGAGATAAAGTAAGAAATAAGATATCTTGTTCTTCTTTTCTCTTATCACTGATACCTGAAAGGTGTCGTGGTTTATATCATTTGTCGTTCTTGAGCTGCTTGAACTGTCTGAATTAGTGATTTTCCTTTGTTGTTACATGTCTCTGTCACTGCATCTATCCATCTTTTTCTGGGTCTTCCTCTTGGTCTTTTTCCATGCATTCTCAAGAAGAACACCCTAACCCTTTCCCTAACCCTATCCCTATCCTTAACCCTAACCCTATCCCTAACATTAACCCTAACTCTAACCCTAACTCTAACCCTATCTCTAACGCTATCCCTATCGATAACCCTAACCCTATCCTTAACTCTAACCTTAACCACAACCGTAACCCAAACTCTAACCCTAACCCTATCCTTTACCCTAACCATAAACTTAACCCTAAACCTAACCCTAACCTTATCTCTAACCCTAGCCTTATCCCTAACCCTAACTATAGCCCAAAACCTTACCGTAACCCAAACTCCACCTCTAATCCTAAACCAAACCCTAACTCTAACCCTAACCCTATATCCACATGCTTTACTTTAATGGTTAGCAGGGTAGAATTATGCCCTACCAAAGGAGTAAGACATCTCCTCCTTTCCTCTGCTAGTCTTCGGGACACCCTTGGGTGATGTGAAGCTCCTGTTAGCCCCACTCCATCAGGGTTATATGAAGCCATTGGAGCAGGTGGTGGATGGTGTTGTGGGAGCAGCTGATAAATAGTGCCGGTTATGATCCCCACTCTGTGATGGCAGGCAGAGGATCTCATTTGTAGAGACAATGGCTGCGATCTCCGGCTAGTACAGTCACTGCCAAGAAGGAATGGAATTGCAAACTACCTTCTTATATTACCAAGTAAAATCATGTCTAAATACAATTTAATATCCTATAGATCATGTTGGTTATAAAATTGTAACACCATGTTGCCATTTCATTTTCTCTTACTCTATGGACTAACTAATTTGTTATTACAATAACAATAATATTGGTACTAACACTATATTCCCTAGACATCACAAGGCATGTCAATTTTCTTTTATCTTCATTTATTTTTTTTAGTATTAAATTAAATGAGATATGAAATTAATGGAAGTTTTAATCTGAATGTAAATTTGTTGTTGGTCATTTCATTTTGTGGAACCACAAGATTATATAATTGCAAGGTGTTGCCTGACATGAGGTAGTTGTGATACAATTTTAATTACTTTATTGCTGTCAAATTTGAAATAAAGAAATACCATAGCCAAGCACATGTGTCAAACAGCAATGTAATTATACAACTGTGTCTTCACTTCTTCTTCTATTACCAGTTAAACTCAAACCAAAGCTGCCACCTCGACCATCTGATGCTGAATCTTGTCCTGCCACAGAAACTCCTCTTCCATGTTCAGATAAAGAAATGAACACAAGAGATAAAGTAAGACATGAGATACAAAAAGATAAAGTAAGAAATAAGATATACAAGAGATAAAGTAAGAAATAAGATATCTTGTTCTTCTTTTCTCTTATCACTGATACCTGAAAGGTGTCGTGGTTTATATCATTTGTCGTTCTTGAGCTGCTTGAACTGTCTGAATTAGTGATTTTCCTTTGTTGTTACATGTCTCTGTCACTGCATCTATCCATCTTTTTCTGGGTCTTCCTCTTGGTCTTTTTCCATGCATTCTCAAGAACGCCCTTGATGGTGATTGGTGCGGATTCATTCTGACTAGGTGGCCAAACCATTTAAGTTGTTGTTCTATATATTCTTGGCAGGGTTTTTATCCTACCATTTTTGTTATGGTTTCATTAGGTATTCTATCTCTTCTTGTGTTGTTTGTTACTTTTCTCAAGCAACGCATCTCACATGTATTAATCTTTCTTAAATGTGATTTAGAAAGGGTCCATGTTTGACTTTCATAGCACAAAGTTGGTATGAAGATGCTATTTATCATTTGTTGTTTAGCTGGCATAGAAATGTTTGGATGTCTTAGCAATGGTGAAAGCTGGTATGTGACAGCATTTGCTTTTTGTATTCTCATGTCAATTTCTCTGTCTAGTTTTCCATATTCTGTGAACATTGTGCCTAAATACTTGAATTCCTCTACTTGTTTTATTTCTTTATCTTTGATCTTGATGTTTAATGGGTGTCTTAATTTGCTTATTCTTATAGCCTCTGTTTTTGCTGTGTTAATTTTCATACTGTAGTTTGTGCAGCTTTTATCAAGAGATGTTAAATGGTGTTGTAGCAGGTTTTTATCCTCATATATTAGGCATTGGTCATCTGTGAAGAGTAGCTCGTTGATGTTGTAGTTTTCTACCTCAATGTTATTATTTGATTTGTTCTTATTGTTGGTTGTAACCCAAACACCAACTCTAATTCTAACCCAAACCCTAACACTAACTCTAACCCTCAACCCTATCCCTAACCATAACCCTCAACCCTATCCCTAACCATAACCCTCAACCCTATCACTAACCCTAACCCTAACTCTAACCCTAACTCTAAACCTAAATCTAACCCTAACTCTATCCCTAAATGTAACCCTAACTCTAACCAAAACTCCTAACCCTAACCCCTAACCCTAAATCCTAACCCTAACTCCTAACCCAAACTCCTAACCGTAACTCCTAACCGTAACTCCTAAACGTAACTCCTAACCGTAACTCCTAACCGTAACTCCTAACCGTAACTCCTAACCGTAACTCCTAACCGTAACTCCTAACCGTAACTCCTAACCGTAACTCCTAACCGTAACTCCTAACCCAAACTCCTAACCCAAACTCCTAACCCAAACTCCTAACCCAAACTCCTAACCCAAACTCCTAACCCAAACTCCTAACCCAAACTCCTAACCCAAACTCCTAACCCAAACTCCTAACCCAAACTCCTAACCCAAACTCCTAACCCAAACTCCTAACCCAAACTCCTAACCCAAACTCCTAACCCAAACTCCTAACCCAAACTCCTAACCCTAACTCCTAACCCTAACTCCTAACCCTAACTCCTAACCCTAACTCCTAACCCTAACTCCTAACCCTAACTCCTAACCCTAACTCCTAACCCTAACTCCTAACCCTAACTCCTAACCCTAACTCTTAACCCTAACTCCTAACCCTAACTCCTAACCCTAACTCCTAACCCTAACTCCTAACCCTAACTCCTAACCCTAACTCCTAACCCTAACTCCTAACCCTAACTCCTAACCCTAACTCCTAACCCTAACTCCTAACCTAACTCTAACCCTAACTCTAACCCTAACTCTAACCCTAAATCTAACCCTAAATCTAACCCTAAATCTAACCCTAACCCTAACCCTAACCCTAACCCTAACCCTAACCCTAACCCTAACTCTAACCCTAACTCTAACCCTAACTCTAACCCTAACTCTAACCCTAACTCCAAACCCTAACTCCAAACCCTAACTCCAAACCATAATCAAAACCCTAACCCTAACCATAACCCATAACCCAAACCCATAACCCAAACCCCAAACCCAAACCCCAAACCCAAACCATAATCCAAACCAAAACCCTAACCCTATCCCTATTCCTATCATTAATCCTAAAACTAACCCTAACCCTAACACTTTCCCTAACCCTATCCCTAACCCTAATGCTAACCCTAACCCAAAGTCTAACCCTATCCTTAACCCTAACCCTAAACTTATCCCTATCCATAAACCTAACCCTAACCTTAACCCTAACCCTAACCCTAACCTTATCCCTAACCCTAACTCTAACACTAACCCTAGCCTTATACCTCTAACTAACTATAACCCAAAACCTTATCGTAACCCAAACACCAACTCTAATCCTAACCCAAACCATAACACTAACTCTAACCCAAACCTTAACCAGAACCCTAACCCTATCCCTAACCCTCAACCCTATCCCTAACCATAACCCTCAACCCTATCCCTAATCATAAACTCTCAACCCTATCCCTAACCCTAAACCTAAACTTAAACCTAACCCTAACCCTAAGTCTAACCCTAACTCCTAACCCTAACTCCTAACCGTAACTCCTAACCGTAACTCCTAACCCTAACTCCTAACCCTAACTCCTAACCCTAACACCTAAAACAAACTCCTAACCCTAACTCCTAACCCTAACCCTAACTCCTAACCCTAACTCCTAACCCTATCCCTAACCATAACCCTCATCCCTAACCATAAACTCTCAACGCTATCCCTAACCCTAAACCTAAACTTAAACCTAACCCTAACTCTAACCCCAACCCTAACCCTAAGTCTAACTCTAACTCTAACTCTAACTTTAACCCTACCTTTAACCCTAACTCTAGCCCTAAACCTATCCCTAATTCTAATCCTTAGTCTAACCTTAAATCTAACCCTAAACCTAACTCTAACCCTAACCCTAAACCCTAACCCTAAACCCTGACCCTAGACCTAAACCTAACTCTAAAACTAACCCTAAATCTAACACTAACCCTAACTCTAACCCTAACTCTAACCCTAACTGTAACCCTAACTCTAACCCTACCTCTAACCCTAACTCTAACCCTAAACCTATCCCTAATTGTAACCCTATCTCTAACCCTACCCTTATCACTATCCCTTTCGATAATCCTAACCCTATCCTTAACTCTAACCTTAACCACAACTGGAACCCAAACTCTAACCCTAACCCTATCCTTAACCCTAACCCTAAACTTAACCCTATCCCTAAACCTAACCCTAACCTTATCCCTAACCCTAACTTTATCCCTAACTATAACCCAAAACCTTACCGTAACCCAAACACCAACTCTAATCCTAACCCAAACATTACCACTAACTCTAAGCCTAACCCTAACCCAAACTTTAACCAGAACCCTATCCCTATCCCTAACCTTCAACCATATCCCTAACCATAACCCTCAACCCTATCCCTAACCATAACACTCAACCCTATCCCTAACCCTACCCCTAACCCTAAACCTCACTCTAACCCCAACCTTAACCCTAACTCTAACCCTAACTCTAACCCTAAACCTAACCCTAACTCTAACCCTAAACCTAAAAATAAACCCTTATCAAAACCCAAACCATAATCCTAACATCACTAACCCTAACCTTAAACCCTAAACCCTAACCCTGACCCTAAACCTAAACCTAAACCTAACCCTAACATTAACCCTAACCCTAACTCTAACCCTAACTCTGACCCTAAACCTAACTCTAACCCTAACCCTAAACCTAACTCTAACCCTAAACCTAAACCCTTATCAAAACCCAAACCAAAATCCTAACCATAACCCAAACCCTAACATCACTAACCCTAACTCTAAACCCTGACCCTAAACCTAAACCTAACCCTAACTCTAACCCTAACTCTAACCCTAACTCTGACCCTAACCCTAACTCTAACCCCAAACCTAACTCTAACCCTAAACCTAAACCCTTATCAAAACCCAAACCATAATCCTAACCATAACCCAAACCCAAACCCTAACATCACTAACCCTAACTCTAAACCCTAAACCTTTAACCCTAACCCTGACCCTAAACCTAACCCTGAACCTAACCCTGAACCTAACCCTGAACCTAACCCTAACCCTAACTCTAACCCTAACTCTAACTCTAACTCTAACCCTAACATTAACTCTAACTCTAACCCTATCCTTAACCCTAACCCTTTCCCTAACTCTATCCCTAACTTTAACCCTAACCCTAACTCTAACAGTATCTCTAACCCTATCTCTAACCCTACCCTTATCACTATCCCTTTTGATAACCATAACCCTAATTCTATCCTTAACTCTAACGTTAACCACAACCGTAACCCAAACTCTAACCCTATCCTTAACTCTAACCCTAAACTTAACCCTATCCCTAAACCTAACCCTAACCTTATCCCTAACCCTAACCTTATCTCTAACCCTAACTCTAATTCTAACCCCAACCCTAAACCTAACCCTAAACTTAACCCTAACTCTAACCCTAACTCTAACCCTAACCCTAATTCTAACTCTAACCCTAACCATATCCCTAATTCTAACCCTAACTCTAACCCAAACCCTAACCCTAACCTTCAACACTATCCCTAACCATAACCCTCAATCCTATCCCTAACCATAATCCACAACACTAACCTTAACCCTAAACCTAACTCTAACCCTAACCTTAACTCTAACCCCAAACCCAACCCTAACCCTAACTCTAACCCTAACTCTAACCCTAAACCTAACCCTAAACCTAAAACCCAAACCATAATCCTAACCATAATCCTAACCATAACTGAAACCAGAACCCTAACAACATCACTAACCCTAACCCTGTCCCTAGTCCCTAAACCTAAACGTAACTCTAAATCTAACCCTAACCCTAACTCTAATCCTTACTCTAACCCTAACTCTAAATCTAACCCTAACCCTAACTCTATCCCTAAACCTATCCCAATCATTAACCCTATCCCAATCATTAACCCTAACCCTATCCCTATCATTAACCCTAACTATGTCCCTATCAATAACCCTAACCCTATCCCTGTCATTAACCCTAACCCTGTCCCTATCATTAACCCTAACCTTAACCCTAAGACTAACCTTAACCCTAAGACTAACCCTAACCCTAATACTAACCCTAACCTTAACCCTAAGACTTACCCTAACCTTAACACTAAGACTAAACTTAACCCTAAGACTAACCTTAACCCTAAGACTAACTTTAACCCTAACATTAACCCTAACCTTAACCCTAACTCAAACCTAACATTGACCCTAACATTAACCCTAACATTAATCCTAACCTTAACCCTAACATTAACCCTTACTCTAACCCTAACTCTAACCCTAAACCTATCCCTAATTCTAACCCTAACCCTAAACCCAACCCCAATACTAACCCGAACCCTAAATCTAACCCTAAATCTAACCCTAAATCTAACTCTAAATCTAACTCTAAATCTAACCTTAACCCTAACCCAAACCATAGCTCTAACCCCAACCCCAATCCATAATCCTAAACCCAAACCATAATCCTAAACCCAAACCGTAATCCTATCATTAATCCTAAGACTAACCCTATCATTAATCCTAAGACTAACCCTAACCTTAACCCTAACATTAACCATAACCATATCCCTAACATTAACCCTACCCCTAACCCTATCCTTAACTCTAAACCTAACCCTAAACTTAACCCTAACCCTAAACTCTAACCCTAACTCTAACCCTAACTCTAACCCTAACTCTAACTCTAACCCTAACTCTATCTCTATCTCTAACCCTAACTCTAACCCTTACTCTAACCCTAAATCTAACCCTAACTCTAACCCTAAACCTATCCCTAAACCTATCCCTAATTCTAACCCTAACTCTAACCTTAACCCTAATCCCAACCCCAACCCATAATCCTAAACCCAAACCATAATCCTAAACCCAAACCATAATCCTAAACCCTAACTCTAACCTTAACCCTAACCCTAATCCCAACCCAAACCCATAATCCTAAACCCAAACCATAATCCTAAACCCAAACTATAATCCTAAACCCAAACCATAATCCTAAACCCAAACCCTAACCCTATCCCTATCATTAATCCTAAAACTAACACTATCATTAATCTTAAGACTAACCCTATCATTAATCCTAAGACTAACCCTATCATTAATCCTAAGACTAACCATATCATTAATCCTAAGACTAACCCTATCATTAATCCTAATATAACCTTAACCCTAACATTAACCCAATCCCTAACATTAACCCTAACTCTATCCCTAACCCTATACTTAAACCTAACCCTAAACTTAACACTAACCCTAAACTTAACCCTATCCCTAAACCTAACCCTAACTCTAACCCTAACTCTAACCCTAACCCTATCCTTAACCCTAACCATTTACTTAACCCTATCCCTAACCTTATCCCTAACCTTATCCCTAACCTTATCCCTAACCCTAACTCTAACACTAACCCTAGCCTTATACCTAACCCTAACTATAACCCTAACCCAAACCTTTACCAGAACCCTAAACCTAACCCTAACCCCAACCCTAACTCCAACCATAAACAGAACTCTAACCCTAACCTTAACCCTAACTCTAACTCTAACCCTAACTTTAACATTAACTCTAACCCTAACCCAAACCTTAACCAGAACCCTAACCCTAATCCTAACCCTAACTCTAGCTCTAGCTCTGGTTCTGGCTCTAGCTCTAGTTCTAGCTCTAAACTCTTAACCCTTAACCCATACCCTATCGCTATCATTAACCCTATCCCAATCATTAACCCTAACCCTATCCCTATCATTAACCCTAAATCTATCCCTATCAATAACCCTATCCCTGTCATTAACCCTAACCCTGTCCCTATCATTAACCCTAACCCTATCATTAACCCTAACCTTAACCCTAAGACTAACCTTAACCCTAAGACTAACCCTAATACTAACCCTAACCTTTAACCCTAAGACTAACCCTAACCTTAACCCTAAGACTAACCTTAACCCTAAGACTAACCTTAACACTAAGACTAACCTTAACCCTAAGACTAACCTTAACCCTAACATTAACCCTAACCTTAACCCTAACTCAAACCTAACATTGACCCTAACATTAACCCTAACCTTAACCCTAACCTTAACCCTAACATTAATCCTAACCTTATCCCTAACATTAACCCTAACCCTAAACTTAACCCTAAACTTAACCCTAATCCTAAACTCTAACTCTAACCCTAACTCAAACTCTAACTCTAACCCTACCTCTAACCCTAAACCTATCTCTAATTCTAACCCTAACTCTAACCCTAACCCTAACTCTAACCCTAACACTAACTCTAACCCTAACCCAAACCATAACTCTAATCCCAACACCAATCCAACATCCTAAGCCCAAACCATAATCCTAAACCCAAACCTTAACCCTATCCCTATCATTAATCCTAAGACTAACCCTATAATTAATCCTAAGACTAACCCTATCATTAATCCTAAGACTAACCCTAACCATATCCCTAACATTAACCCTACCTCTAACACTAACATTAACCCTACCTCTAACCCTAACTCAAACCTAACATTGACCCTAACCTTAACCCTAACATTAATCCTAACCTTAACCCTAACCCTAAACTCTAACATTAACCCTAACCCTAAACTCTAACCCTAACTCTAACCCTAACTCTAACCCTAAACCTATCCCTAATTCTAACCCTAACTCTAACCCTAACCCTAACTCTAAACCTAACCCTAACCCTAAACCCAAACCCAATACTAACCAGAACCCTAAATCTAACACTAAATCTAACTCCAACACTAACCCTAACCCTAACTCTAACTTTAACTCTAAATCTAACCCTAACCCTAACTCTAACTTTAACTCTAAATCTAACCCTATCCCTAAAACTAACCCTAACCTTATACCTAACCCTAACTATAACCCAAAACCTTACCGTAACCCAAACACCAACTCTAATCTTAACCCTAAAACTAACTCTAATCCTAATCCTAACCCAAACCTTAACCAGAACCCTATCCCTATCCCTAATACTCAACACTATCCATAACCCTCAACCCTATCCCTAACCATAACCCACAACCCTAAACCTAAACCTAGCTCTAACCCTAACCTTAACTCTAACCCCAACCCTAACCCCAACCCTAACCCTAACCCTAACTCTAACCCTAACCCTAAACCTAACTCTAACCCTAACCTTAACCCTAATCCTAAATCTAACCCTAACCCTAACTCTATCTCTAACCCTAACTCTAACTCTCACTCTAACCCTAACTCTAACCCTAACTCTAACCCTAACTCTAACCCTAACTCTAACCCTAAACCTATCCCTAATTCTAACCCTAACTCTAACCTTAACCCTAACCCTAACCCCAACCCCAACCAATAATCCTAAACCCAAACCATAATCATAAACCCAAACCATAATCCTAAACCCAAACCCTAACCCTATCCCTATCATTAATCCTAAAACTAACCCTATCATTAATCTTAAGACTAACCCTATCATTAATCCTAAGACTAACCCTATCATTAATCCTAAGACTAACCCTATCATTAATCCTAAGACTAACCCTATCATTAATCCTAAGACTAACCCTATCATTAATCCTAAGACTAACCCTATCATTAATCCTAAGACTAACCCTATCATTAATCCTAAGACTAACCATATCATTAATCCCAAGACTAACCCTATCATTAATCCCAAGACTAACCCTATCATTAATCCTAAGACTAACCCTAACCTTAACCCTAACATTAACCCAATCCCTAACATTAACCCTAACTCTAACCCCAACCCCAACCTTAACCCTAACCCTAACTCTAACTCTAACCCTAACCCTAAACCTAACCCTAACTCTAACCCTAAACCTAAAAATAAACCCTTATCAAAACCCAAACCATAATCCAAACAACATCACTAACCCTAACCCCTAAACCCTGACCCTGACCCTAAACCTAACCCTAACATTAACCCTAACTCTAACCCTAACTCTGACCCTAACCCTAAACCTAACTCTAAACCTAAACCTAAACCCTTATCAAAACCCAAACCATAATCCTAACCATAACCCAAACTCTAACATCACTAACCCTAACTCTAAACCCTTAACCCTAACCCTGACCCTAAACCTAACCTTAAACCTGAACCTAAACCTGAACCTAACCCTGAACCTAACCCTAACCCTAACCCTAACCCTAACTCTAACTCTAACCCTATCCTTAACCCTAATCCTTTCCCTAACCATATCCCTAACTTTAACCCTAACTTTAACCCTAACCCTAACTCTAACATTATCTCTAACCCTATCTCTAACCCTACCCTTATCACTATCCCTTTTGATAACCATAACCCTAATTCTATCCTTAACTCTAACCTTAACCACAACCGTAACCCAAACTCTAACCCTAACCCTATCCTTAACCCTAACCCTAAACTTAACCCTATCCCTAAACCTAACCCTCTAATACTCGCTCTAATACTAGCTCTAGCTCTATCTCTAGCTCTGGTTCTGGCTCTGGCTCTGGATCTGGCTCTAGCTCTAGCTCTAGTTCTAGCTCTAGCTTTAACTCTAATTCTAACTCGAACTCTTAACCCTTAACCCTTATCCCTTAACCCTTAACCCTTAACCCATACCCTATCTCTATCATTAACCCTATCTCTATCATTAACCCTATCCCAATCATTAACCCTATCCCAATCATTAACCCTAACCCTATCCCTATCATTAACCCTAACTCTATCCCTATCAATAACCCTATCCCTGTCATTAACCCTAACCCTGTCCCTATCATTAACCATAACCCTATCATTAACCCTAACCTTAACCCTAAGACTAACATTAACCCTAAGACTAACCCTAATACTAACCCTAACCTTAACCCTAAGACTAACCCTAACCTTAACCCTAAGACTAACCCTAACCTTAACCCTAAGACTAACAATTAACCTTAACCCTAAGACTAACCTTAACCCTAAGACTAACCTTAACCCTAAGACTAACCCTAACCTTAACCCTAACATTAACCTTAACATTAACCCTAACCTTAACCCTAACTCAAACCCAACATTGACCCTAACATTAACCCTAACATTAACCCTACCTTAACCCTAACATTAATCCTAACCTTAACCCTAACATTAACCCTAACCCTAAACTTAACCCTAAACCTAATCCTAAACTTAACCCTAACCCTAAACTCTAACTCTAACCCTAACTCTAACCCTAACTCTAACCCTAAACCTATCCCTAATTCTAACCCTAACTCTAATGCTAACCCTAACCCTAACTCTAACCCTAACCCTAAACCCAAACCCAACACTAACCCTAGATCTAACACTAAATCTAACCTTAAATCTAACCTTAACTCTAACCCTAACCCAAACCATAATTCTAACCCCAATGCCAATCCATGATCCTAAACCCAAACCATAATCCTAAACCCAAACCTTAACCCTATCCCTATCATTAATCCTAAGAATAACCCTAACCGTAACTCTAACATTAACCATATCCCTAACATTAACCCTACCTCTAACCCTAACCCTATCCTTAACTCTAACCCTAAACCTAACCCTAAACCTAACCCTAAACTCTAACCCTAACTCTAAGCCTAACTCTAACCCTAACTCAAACCCTAACTCTAACCCTAACTCTAACCCTAACTCTAACCCTAACTCTAACCCTAACTCTAACCCTAACTCTAACCCTAACTCTAACTCTAACCCTAACCCGAACCCCTTACCAAAACCCAAACCATAATCCTAACCATAACCCAAACCCTAACCACATCCCTTACCCTAACCACATCCCTAACCCTAACCCCAAACCATAATCCTAAACCTAAACCCAAACCATAATCCAAACCAAAACCCTAACATTATCCCTATATTAATCCTAACACTAACCCTATCCTTAACCCTAACCCTATCCCTAACCCTATCCCTAACATTAACCCTAACTCTAACCCTATCTCTAACCCTACCCTTATCGCTATCCCTTTCGATAACCATAACCCTAATTCTATCCTTAACTCTAACGATAACCACAACCGTAACCCAAACTCTAACCCTAACCCTATCCTTAACTCTAACCCTAAACTTAACCCTATCCCTAAACCTAACCCTAACCTTATCCCTAACCCTAACTTTATCCCTAACCCTAACTCTAACTCTAACCCCAACCCTAAACCTAACCCTAAACTTAACCCTAACTCTAACCCTAACCCTAACCCTATCCCTAATTCTAACCCTAACTCTAACCCTAACCATATCCCTAATTCTAACCCTAACTCTAACCCTAACCCTAACTCTAACCCAAACCCTAGCCTTAAACCTAAATCTAACCCTAACCCAAACCCAAACCATAACTCTAACCCCAAACCCAATCTATAATCCTAAACCCAAACCATAATCCTATACCCAAACCCTGACCCTATCCTTCTCATTAATCCTAAGACTAACCCTGTCATTAATTCTAAGACTAACGCTAACCTTAACCCTAACATTAACCCTATCCCTAACATTAACCCTAACTCAAACCCTATCCTTAACCCTAACCCTAAACTTAACCCTATGCCTAAACCTAATCCTAACCTTATCCCTTACCCTAACTTTATCCCTAACTCTACACTAACCCTAGCCTTATACCTAACCCTAACTATAACCCAAAACCTTACCGTAACCCAAACACCAACTCTAATCTTAACCCTAACACTAAGTCTAATCTTAACCCAAACCTTAACCAGAACCCTATCCCTAACCCTCAACACTATCCCTAACCATAACCCTCAACCCTATCCCTAACCATAACCTACAACACTAACCCTAACCATAAACCTAAACCTAACTCTAACCCCAACCCTAACACTAACTCTAACTCTAAACCTAACCCTAACTCTAACCCTAACCTTAACTCTTACCCCAACCCTAACCCTAACCCTAACTCTAACCCTAAACCTAACCCTAACCCTAAACCTAAACCTAAACCTAACTCTAACCCTAACCCTAACCCTTACCCTAACTCTAACCCTAACTCTAACTCTAACCCTAAACCTATCCCTAAACCTAAACCCTTTTCAAAACCCAAACCATAATCCTAACCATAATCCTAACCATAACCGAAACCCGAACCCTAACAACATCACTAACCCTGACCCTAGTCCCTAAACCTAGAACCTAACTCTAAATCTAACCCTAACTCTAATCCTAACTCTAACCCTAACTCTAAATCTAACCCTAATCCTAACTCTAACCCTAAACCTAACCCTAACTCTAACCCTAAATCTAACCCTAAATCTAACTCTAAATCTAACTCTAAATCTAACCTTAACTGTAACCCTAACCCAAAGCATAACTCTAACCCCAACCCCAATCCATAGTCCTAAACCCAAACCATAATCCTAAACGCAAACCGTAACCCTATCCCTATCATTAATCCTAAGACTAACCCTATCATTAACCCTAAGACTAAACCTATCATTAATCCTAATACTAACCCTAACCTTAACCCTAACCATATCCCTAACATTAACCCTACCTCTAACCCTAACCCTATCCTTAACTCTAACCCTAAGCCTAAACTTAACCCTAACCCTAAACTCTAACTCTAACCCTAAACTCTAACCCTAACTCTACCCTAACCCTAACCCGAACCCCAATCCTAACTATAACCCAAACCCTAACCACATCCCTTACCCTAACCACATCCCTAACCCTAACCCCAAACCATAATCCTAAACCATAATCCAAACCCAAACCAAAACCCTAACCCTATCCCTATATTAATCCTAACACTAACCCTATCCTTAACCCTAACCCTTTCCCTAACCCTATCCCTAACATTAACCCTACCTCTAACCCTATCTCTAACCATACCCTTATCACTATCCCTTTCGATAACCATAACCCTAATTCTATCCTTAACTCTAACATTAACCACAACCGTAACCCAAACTCTAACCCTAACCCTATCCTTAACTCTAACCCTAAACTTAAGACTATCCCTAAACCTAACCCTAACTCTAATTCTAACCCCAACCCTAAACCTAACCCTAAACTTAACCCTAACTCTAACCTAACTCTAACCCTAACCATATCCCTAATTCTAACCCTAACTCTAACCCTAACCCTAAATCTATCCCTAATTCTAACCCTAACTCTAACCCTATCTCTAACCCTAACTCTAACCATAAACCCATCCCTATACCTATCCCTAATTCTAACCCTAACTCTAACCTTAACCCTAACCCCAACCCCAACCCCAAACCATAATCCTAAACCCAAATCATTATCCTAAACCCTATCCCTATCATTAATCCTAAAACTAACCCTATCATTAATCTTAAGACTAACCCTTTCATTAATGCTAAGACTAACCCTATCATTAATCCTAAGACTAACCCTATCATTAATCCCAAGACTAACCCTATCATTAATCCCAAGACTAACCCTATCATTAATCCCAAGACTAACCCTATCATTAATCCTAAGACTAACCCTAACCTTAAAACTCACATTAACCCTAACCCTATCCCTAACATTAACTCTAACCCTATACTTAACCCTAACCCTAAACTTAACCCTATCCCTAAACTTAACCCAATCCCTAAACCTAACCCTAACCTTATCCCTAACCCTAACCCTAAATCTAACCCTAACTCTAACCCTAAACCTATCCTTAACCTGAACCATAAACTTAACCCTATCCCTAAAGTTAACCCTATCCCTAGCCTTATCCCTAACCTTATCCCTAACCCAAACTCTAACACTAACCCTAGCCTTATACCTAACCCTAACTATAACCCTAACCCAAACCTTAACCAGAACCCTAACCCTAAACCTAACCCTAAACCCTAACCCCAACCCTAACTCCAACCCTAAACAGAACCCTAACCCTAACTCTAACCCTAACTTTAACCCTAACCCTAACTCTAACCCTAACTCTAACACTAACCCTAACCCAAACCTTAACCAGAACCCTAACCCTAATCCTAACCCTAACTCTAACTCTAGCTCTAGCACTAGCTCTAGCTCTAGCTCTATCTCTAGCTCTGGTTCTGGCTCTGGCTCTAGCTCTAGCTCTAACTCGAACTCTTAACCCTTATCCTTAACCCTTAACCCATACCCTATCTCTATCATTAACCCTATCTCTGTCATTAACCCTATCCCTGTCATTAACCCTAACCCTGTCCCTATCATTAACCATAACCCTATCATTAACCCTAACCTTAACCCTAAGACTAACCTTAACGCTAAGACTAACCCTAATACTAACCCTAACTTTAACCCTAAGACTAACCTTAACCCTAAGACTAACCCTAACCTTAACCCTAAGACTAACCTTAACCTTAAGACTAACCTTAACCCTAAGACTAACCTTAACCCTAAGACTAACCTTAATCCTAAGACTAACCCTAACCTTAACCCTAACATTAACCCTAACATTAACCCTAACCTTAACCCTAACCTTAACCCTAACATTAACCCTAACCCTAAACTTAACCCTAACCCTAAACCTAACCCTAAACTTAACCCTAACCCTACACTCTAACTCTAACCCCAACTCTAAGCCTAACTCTAACCCTAAACCTATCCCTAATTCTAACCCTAACTCTAACCCTAACTCTAACCCGAACCCTAAATCTAACCCTAAATCTAACCCTAAATCTAACTCTAAATCTAACTCTAAATCTAACCTTAACTGTAACCCTAACCCAAAGCATAACTCTAACCCCAACCCCAATCCATAAACCTAAACCCAAACCATAATCCTAAACGCAAGCTGTAACCCTATCCCTATCATTAATCCTAAGACTAACCCTATCATTAATCCTAAGACTAAACCTATCATTAATCCTAAGATTAACCCTAACCTTAACCCTAACATTAACCCTAACCATATCCCTAACATTTACCCTACCTCTAACCCTAACCCTATCCTTAACTCTAACCCTAAGCTTAAACTTAACCCTAACCCTAAACTCTAACTCTAACCCGAACCCTAAACCGAACCCTAACCCGAACCCCAATCCTAACCATAACCCAAACCCAAACCCTAACCACATCCCTTACCCTAACCACATCCCTAACCCTAACCCCAAACCATAATCCTAAACCATAATCCAAACCCAAACCAAAACCCTAACCCTATCCCTATATTAATCCTAACACTAACCCTATCCTTAATCCTAACCCTTTCCCTAACCCTATCCCTAACATTAACCCTAACTCTAACCCTATCTCTAACCATACCCTTATCACTATTCCTTTCGATAACCATAACCCTAATTCTATCCTTAACTCTAACATTAACCACAACCGTAACCCAAACTCTAATCCTAACCCTATCCTTAACTCTAACCCTAAACTTAAGCCTATCCCTAAACCTAACCATAACTCTAATTCTAACCCTAAACCTAACCCTAAACTTAACCCTAACTCTAACCTAACTCTAACCCTAACCCTATCCCTAATTCTAACCCTAACTCTAACCCTAACCCAAACCTTAACCAGAACCCTAACCCTATCCCTAACCCTAAACCTAACCCTAAACTTAACCCTAACTCTAACCCTAACCCAAACCCAAACCATAACTAACCCCAAACCCAATCCATAATCCTTAACCCAAACCATAATCCTAAACCCAAACCCTAACCCTATCCCTATAATTAATCCTAAGACTAACCCTATCATTAATCCTAAGACTAACCCTATCATTAATCCTAAGACTAACGCTAACCTTAACCCTAACATTAACTCTAACCCTATCCTTAACCATAACCCTAAACTTAACCCTATCCCTAAACCTAACCCTAACTTTATCCCTAACTCTACACTAACCCTAGCCTTTTACCTAACCCTAACTATAACCCAAAACCTTACCGTAACCCAAACACCCACTGTAATCTTAACCCTAACACTAACTCTAACCCTAATCCTAACCCAATCCTTAACCAGAACCTATCCCTAACCCTCAACACTATCCCTAACCATAACCCTCAGCCCTGTCCCTAACCATAATCCACAACCCTAAACCTAACTCTAACCCTAACATTAACTCTAACCCCAACCCTAACCCTAACCTTAACTCTAACTCTAACCCTAAACCTAACCCTAAACCTAAACCCTTTTCAAAACCCAAACCATAATCCTAACCATAACCAAAACCAGAACCCTAAGAAAATCACTAACCCTAAACCTAAACCCTAACCCTGACCCTAGTCCCTGAACCTAAATGTAACTCTAAATCTAACCCTAACCCTAACTCTAATCCTAACTCTAACTCTAAATCTAACCCTAATGCTAACCCTAAACCTATCCCAATCATTAACCCTATCCCTATCATTAACCCTAACTATGTCCCTATCAATAACCCTAACCCTATCCCTGTCATTAACCCTAAACCTGTCCCTATCATTAACCCTAACCCTATCATTAACCCTAACCTTAACCCTAAGACTAACCTTAACCCTAAGACTAACCCTAATACTAACCCTAACCTTAACCCTAAGACTAACCTTAACCCTAAGACTAACCTTAACCCTAAGACTAACCTTAACCCTAACATTAACCCTAACCTTAACCCTAACTCAAACCTAACATTGACCCTAACATTAACCCTAACCTTAACCCTAACATTAACCCTAACCCTAAACTTAACCCTAACATTAAACCTAACCCTAAACTTAACCCTAACCCTAAACTCTAACTCTAACCCTAACTCTAACCCTAACTCTAACCCTAAACCTATCCCTAATTCTAACCCTAACTCTAACCCTAACCCTAAACCCAACCCCAATACTAACCCGAACCCTAAATATAACCCTAAATCTAACCCTAAATCTAACTCTAAATCTAACCTTAACTCTAACCCTAACTCTAACACTAACCCTATCCATAACCCTAACCCTAACTCTAACTTTAATTCTAAATCTAACCCTAACTTTAATCCAAACCCTAGCCCTAACCCTAAATCTAACCCTAACCCAAACCCAATCCATAATCCTAAACCCAAACCATAATCCTATACCCAAACCCTAACCCTTTCCTTCTCATTAATCCTAAGACTAAGACTAACCCTATCATTAATCCTAATACTAACCCTATCATTAATCCTAAGACTAACGCTAACATTAACCCTATCCCTAACATTAACCCTAACTCTAACCCTATCCTTAACCCTAACCCTAAACTTAACCCTATGCCTAAAACTAACCCTAACCTTATCCCTAACCCAAACTTTATCCCTAACTCTACACTAACCCTAGCCTTATACCTAACCCTAACTATAACACAAAACCTTACCGTAACCCAAACACCAACTCTAATCCTAATCCTAACCCAAACCTTAACCAGAACCCTAACCCTATCCCTATCCCTAACCCTCAACACTATCCCTAACCATAACCCTCAATCCTATCCCTAACCATAACCTACAACACTAACCCTAACCATAAACCTAAACCTAACACTAACCCCAACCCTAACCCTAACTCTAACCCTAAACCTAACCCTAAACCTAACCCTAACTCTAACCCTAACCCTAAACCTAACTCTAACCCTAACCCTTACCCTAAACCTAACCCTAAACCTAACCCTAAACTTAAACCCTTTTCAAAACCCAAACCATAATCCTAACCATAATCCAAACCATAATCCTAACCATAACCAAAACCCGAACCCTAACAACATCACTAACCCTAACCCTAAACCCTAACCCTGACCCTAGTCCCTAAACCTAAACCTAACTCTAAATCTAACCCTAACTCTAATCCTAACTCTAACCCTAACTCTAAATCTAACCCTAACCCTAACTCTAACCCTAAACCTAACCCTAAATCTAACCCTAAACCTAACCCTAATCCTAATCCTAACCCTAACCCTAACCCAAACCCAAACCATAACTAACCCCAAACCCAATCCATAATCCTTAACCCAAACCATAATCCTAAATCCAAACCCTAACCCTATCATTAATCCTAAGACTAACCCTATCATTAATCCTAAGACTAACCCTATCATTAATCCTAAGACTAATGCTAACCTTAACCCTAACATTAACCCTATCCCTAACATTAACCCTAACTCTAACCCTAACCCTATCCTTAACCCTAACCCTAAACTTAACCCTATCCCTATCCCTAACCCTAACTCTACACTAACCCTAGCCTTGTACCTAACCCTAACTATAACCCAAAACCTTACCGTAACCCAAACACCAACTCTAATCTTAACCCTAACACTAACTCTAACCCTAACCCAAACCTTAACCAGCACCCTATCCCTAACCCTCAACACTATCCCTAACCATAATGCACAACCCTAAATCTAACTCTAACCCTAACCTTATCTCTAACCCCAACCCTAACCCTAACCTTAACACTAACTCTAACCCAAAACCTAACCCTAAACCTAACCCTAACTCTAACCCTAAACCTAAACCTAAACTCTTTTCAAAATCCAAACCATAATCCTAACCATAATCCTAACCATAACCGAAACCAGAACCCTAAGAACATCACTAACCCTAAACCTTAACCCTGACCCTAGTGCCTAAACCTAAATGTAACTCTAAATCTAACCCTAACCCTAACTCTAACCCTAAACCTATCCCAATCATTAACCCTAACCCTATCCCTATCATTAACCCTAACTATGTCCCTATCAATAACCCTAACCCTATCCCTGTCATTAACCCTAAACCTGTCCCTATCATTAACCCTAACCCTATCATTAACCCTAACCTTAACCCTAAGACTAACCTTAACCCTAAGACTAACCCTAATACTAACCCTAACCTTAACCCTAAGACTTACCCTAACCTTAACCCTAAGACTTACCCTAACCTTAACCCTAAGACTAACCTTAACCCTAACCTTAACCCTAACATTAACCCTAACCTTAACCCTAACATTAACCCTAACCTTAACCCTAACTCAAACCTAACATTGACCCTAACCTTAACCCTAACATTAATCCTAACCTTAACCCTAACATTAACCCTAACCCTAAACTTAACCCTAACCCTAAACCTAACCCTAAACTTAACCCTAACCCTAAACTCTAACTCTAACCCTAACTCTAACCCTAAACCTATCCCTAATTCTAACCCTAACTCTAACCCTAACCCTAAACCCAACCCCAATACTAACCCGAACCCTAAATCTAACCCTAAATCTAACTCTAACTCTAAATCTAACCTTAACTCTAACCCTAACCCAAACCATAACTCTAACCCCAACCCCAATCCATAATCCTAAACCCAAACCATAACCCTATCCCTATCATTAATCCTAAGACTAACCCTATAATTAATCCTAAGACTAACCCTATCATTAATCCTAAGACTAACCATAACCTTAACCCTAACATTAACCCTAACCATATCCCTAACATTAACTCTACCTCTAACCCTAACCCTATCCTTAAATCTAACCCTAAACCTAACCCTAAACTTAACCCTAACCCTAAACTCTAACCCTAACTCTAACCTCTAACCCTAACTCTAAGCCTAACTCTAACCTTAACTCTAACCCTAACTCTAACTCAAACCCTAACTCTAACTCAAACCCTAACTCTAACTCTAACACTAACCCTATCCATAACCCTAACCCTAACTCTAACTTTAACTCTAAATCTAACCCTAACTCTAACCCAAACCCTAGCCCTAACCCTAAATCTAACCCTAACCCAAACCATAACTCTAACCCCAAACCCAATCCATAATCCTAAACCCAAACCATAATCCTATACCCAAACCCTAACCCTATCCTTCTCATTAATCCTAAGACTAAGACTAACCCTATCATTAATCCTAATACTAACCCTATCATTAATCCTAAGACTAACGCTAACCTTAACCCTAACATTAACCCTATCCCTAACATTAACCCTAACTCTAACCCTATCCTTAACCCTAACCCTAAACTTAACCCTATGCCTAAAACTAACCCTAACCTTATCCCTAACCCAAACTTTATCCCTAACTCTACATTAACCCTAGCCTTATACCTAACCCTAACTATAACCCAAAACCTTACCGTAACCCAAACACCAACTCTAATCCTAATCCTAACCCAAACCTTAACCAGAACCCTAACCCTGTCCCTAACCCTCAACACTATCCCTAACCATAACCCTCAACCCTAACCATAACCTACAACACTAACCCTAACAATAAACCTAAACCTAACTCTAACCCCAACTCCAACCCCAACCCTAACTCTAACTCTCACCCTAAACCTAACCCTAAACCTAACCCTAACTCTAACCCTAACCTTAACTCTAACCCCAACCCTAACCCTAACTCTAACCCTAAACCTAACCCTAAACCTAAACCTAACTCTAACCCTAACCCTAAACCTAACTCTAACCCTAACCCTTACCCTAACTCTAACCCTAAAGCTAACCCTAACTCTAACTCTAACCCTAAACCTAACCCTAAACCTAAACCCTTTTCAAAATCCAAACCATAATCCTAACCATAATCCGAACCATAATCCTAACCATAACCGAAACCCGAACCCTAACAACATCACTAACCCTAAACCCTAACCCTGACCCTAGTCCCTAAACCTAACTCTAAATCTAACCCTAACCCTAACTCTAATCCTAACTCTAACCTTAACTCTAAATCTAACCCTAACTCTAACCCTAAACATAAACCTAACCCTAAATCTAACCCTAAACCTAACCCTAATCCTAACCCTAAACCTAACTAACCCTAACTCAAACCCTAACTCTAACCCTAACTCTAACCCTAACTCTATCCCTAACTCTAACCTCAACTCTAACCCTATCTCTAACCCTAAACCTATCCATAATTCTAACCCTAACTCTAACCCTAACCCTATCTTTAACCCTACCCTTATAACTATCACTTTTGATAACCATAACCCTAATCCTATCCTTAACTCTAACCTTAACCACATCCGTAACCTAAACTCTAACCGTAACTATATCCTTAACTCTAACCCTAAACTTTACCCTAAACCTAACCCTAAACTTATCCCTAACCCTAGCCTTATACCTAACTATAACCCAAAACTTTACTGCAACCCAAACACCAACTCTAATTCTAACCCAAACCTTAACCAGAACCCTATCCCTATCCCTAACCCTCAACCCTATCCCTAACCATAACCCTCAACCCTATCCCTAACCATAACCCTAAACCCCAAACCCTGACCCTAGACCTTAAACCTAACTCTAACCCTAACTCTAACCCGAACTCTAACACTAACGCTAACTCCAACTTTAACTCTAAATCTAACCCTAACTCTAACCCTATCTCTAACCCTAACTCTATCCCTAACCCTAACTCTAACCCTAACTCTAACCCTAACCCTAAATCTATCCCTAACTCTAACCCTAACTCTAACCCTATCTCTAACCCTAACTCTAACCATAAACCTATCCCTAAACCTATCACTAATTCTAACCCTAACTATAACCTTAACCCTAACCCCAACCCAAACCATAATCCTAAACCCAAACCATAATCCTAAACCCAAACCCTAACCCTATCCCTATCATAATCCTAAAACTAACCCTATCATTAATCTTAAGACTAACCCTTTCATTAATCCTAAGACTAACCCTATCATTAATCCTAAGTCTAACCCTATCATTAATCCTAAGACTAACCCTATCATTAATCCTAAGACTTACCCTAACCTTAAAACTAACATTAACCCTAACCCTATCCCTAACATTAACCCTAACTCTAACCCTAACCCTATACTTAACCCTAACCCTAAACTTAACCCTATCCCTAAACCTAACCCTAACCTTATCCCTAACTCTAACCCTAACCCTAACCCTAACTCTAACTCTAACCCTAACCCTAACTCTAACTCTAACCCTAACCATAAACTTAACCCTATCCCTAAACTTAACCCTATCCCTAGCCTTATCCCTAACCCTAACCTTATCCCTAACCCTAACTCTAACACTAACCCTAGCCTTATACCTAACCCTAACTTTAACCCTAACCCAAACCTTAACCAGAACCCTAAACCTAACCCTAAACCCTAACCCCAACCCTAACTCCAACCCTAAACAGAACCCTAACTCTAACCCTAACTCTAACCCTAACCCAAACCTTAACCAGAACCCTAACCCTAATCCTAACTCTAACTCTAGCTCTAATACTAGCTCTAGCTCTAGCTCTATCTCTAGCTCTGGTTCTGGCTCTGGCTCTAGCTCTAGTTCTAGCTCTAACTCGAACCCTTAACCCTTATCCTTAACCCATACCCTATCTCTATCATTAACCCTATCCCAATCATTAACCCTAACCCTATCCCTATCATTAACCCTAACTCTATCCCTATCAGTAACCCTAACCCTATCCCTGTCATTAACCCTAACCCTGTCCCTATCATTAACCATAACCCTATCATTAACCCTAACCTTAACCCTAAGACTAACCTTAACGCTAAGACTAACCCTAATACTAACCCTAACCTTAACCCTAATATTAACCCTAACCTTAACCCTAAGACTAACCCTAACCTTAACCCTAAGACTAACCTTAACCTTAAGACTAACCCTAACCCTAAGACTAACCCTAACCTTAACCCTAACATTAACCCTAACCTTAACCCTAAATCAAACCTAACATTGACCCTAACATTAACCCTAACATTAACCCTAACATTAATCCTAACCTTAACCCTAACATTAACCCTAACCCTAAACTTAACCCTAACCCTAAACCTAACCCTAAACTTAACCCTAACCCTACACTCTAACTCTAACCCTAACTCTAACCCTAACTCTAACTCTAAGCCTAACTCTAACCCTAAACCTATCCCTAATTCTAACCCTAACTCTAACCCTAACCCTAAACCCAACCCCAACACTAACCCGAACCCTAAATCTAACCCTAAATCTAACCTTAACTGTAACCCTAACCCAAAGCATAAGTCTAACCCCAATCCATAATCCTAAACCCAAACCATAATCCTAAACGCAAACCATAACCCTATCCCTATCATTAATCCTAAGACTAACCCTATCATTAATCCTAAGACTGACCCTAACATTAACCCTAACCATATCCCTAACATTAACCCTACCTCTAACCCTAACCCTATCCTTAACTCTAACCCTAAGCCTAAACTTAACCCTAACCTTAAACTCTAACTCGAACCCTAACCCGAACCCCAATCCTAACCATAACCCAAACCCAAACCCTAACCACATCCCTTACCCTAACCACATCCCTAACCCTAACCCCAAACCATAATCCTAAACCTAAACCCAAACCATAATCCAAACCAAAACCCTAACCCTATCCCTATATTAATCCTAACACTAACCCTATCCTTAACCCTAACCCTTTCCCTAATCCTATCCCTAAAATTAACCCTAACTCTAACCCTATCTCTAACCATACCCTTATCACTATCCCTTTCGATAACCATAACCCTAATTCTATCCTTAACTCTAACCTTAACCACATCCGTAACCTAAACTCTAACCGTAACTATATCCTTAACTCTAACCCTAAACTTAACCCTATCCCTAAACCTAACCCTAACCCTAAACTTATCCCTAACCCTAACCTTATCCCTAACCCTAACTCTAACACTAACCCTATCCTTATACCTAACCCTAACTATAACCCAAAACTTTACCGCAACCCAAACACCAACTCGAATTCTAACCCAAACCCTAAGCCAAACCTTAACCAGAACCCTATCCCTAACCCTCAACCCTATCCCTAACCATAACCCTAAACCCCAAACCCCAAACCCTGACCCTAGACCTTAAACCTAAACCTAACCCTAACCCTAACCCTAATTCTAACTCTAACCCTAACTTTAACCCGAACTCTAACACTAACCCTAACTCTAACTTTAACTCTAAATCTAACCCTAACTCTAACCCTATCTCTAACCCTAACTCTATCCCTAACCCTAACTCTAACCATAACTCTAACTCTAACCCTAAATCTATCCCTAACTCTAACCCTATCTCTAACCCTAACTCTAACCATAAACCTATCCCTAAACCTATCGCTAATTCTAACCCTAACTCTAACCTTAACCCTACCCTAACCCCAACCCCAAACCATAATCCTAAACCCAAATCATAATCCTAAACCCAAACCCTAACCCTATCCCTATCCCTATCATTAATCCTAAAACTAACCCTATCATTAATCCTAAGACTAACCCTATCATTAATCCCAAGACTAACCCTATCATTAATCCTAAGACTAACCCTAACCTTAAAACTAACATTAACCCTAA
Source organism: Megaustenia siamemsis (assembly GCA_032433765.1). Classification (NCBI taxonomy): domain Eukaryota; kingdom Metazoa; phylum Mollusca; class Gastropoda; order Stylommatophora; family Ariophantidae; genus Megaustenia; species Megaustenia siamemsis. The sequence continues at coordinate 64,941,277 of JAVIAB010000108.1, forward strand.
CCATATCCCTAACATTAACCCTAACTCTAACTCTAACCATAAACTTAACACTAACCCTAGCCTTATACCTAACCTTAACTATAACCCTAACCCAAACCTTAACCAGAACCCTAACCCTAAACCTAAACCCTAACCCCAACCCTAACTCCAACCCTAAACAGAACCCTAACTCTAACCCTAACTCTAACCCTAACTTTAACCAGAACCCTATCCCTATCCCTAACCCTCAACACTATCCCTAACCATAACCCTCAATCCTATCCCTAACCATAACCTACAACACTAACCCTAACCATAAACCTAAACCTTAACCCTAACATTAACCCTAACCCTAAACTTAACCCTAACCCTAAACCTAACCCTAAACTTAACCCTAACCCTAAACTCTAACTCTAACCCTAACTCTAACCCTAAACCTATCCCTAATTCTAACCCTAACTCTAACCCTAACCCTAAACCCAACCCCAATACTAACCCGAACCCTAAATCTAACCTAAATCTAACTCTAACTCTAAATCTAACCTTAACTCTAACCCTAACCCAAACCATAACTCTAACCCCAACCCCAATCCATAATCCTAAACCCAAACCATAACCCTATCCCTATCATTAATCCTAAGACTAACCCTATAATTAATCCTAAGACTAACCCTATCATTAATCCTAAGACTAACCATAACCTTAACCCTAACATTAACCCTAACCATATCCCTAACATTAACTCTACCTCTAAGCCTAACCCTATCCTTAAATCTAACCCTAAACCTAACCCTAAACTTAACCCTAACCCTAAACTCTAACCCTAACTCTAACCTCTAACCCTAACTCTAAGCCTAACTCTAACCTTAACTCTAACCCTAACTCTAACTCAAACCCTAACTCTAACTCAAACCCTAACTCTAACTCTAACACTAACCCTATCCATAACCCTAACCCTAACTCTAACTTTAACTCTAAATCTAACCCTAACTCTAACCCAAACCCTAGCCCTAACCCTAAATCTAACCCTAACCCAAACCATAACTCTAACCCCAAACCCAATCCATAATCCTAAACCCAAACCATAATCCTATACCCAAACCCTAACCCTATCCTTCTCATTAATCCTAAGACTAAGACTAACCCTATCATTAATCCTAATACTAACCCTATCATTAATCCTAAGACTAACGCTAACCTTAACCCTAACATTAACCCTATCCCTAACATTAACCCTAACTCTAACCCTATCCTTAACCCTAACCCTAAACTTAACCCTATGCCTAAAACTAACCCTAACCTTATCCCTAACCCAAACTTTATCCCTAACTCTACACTAACCCTAGCCTTATACCTAACCCTAACTATAACCCAAAACCTTACCGTAACCCAAACACCAACTCTAATCCTAATCCTAACCCAAACCTTAACCAGAACCCTAACCCTGTCCCTAACCCTCAACACTATCCCTAACCATAACCCTCAACCCTAACCATAACCTACAACACTAACCCTAACAATAAACCTAAACCTAACTCTAACCCCAACTCCAACCCCAACCCTAACTCTAACTCTCACCCTAAACCTAACCCTAAACCTAACCCTAACTCTAACCCTAACCTTAACTCTAACCCCAACCCTAACCCTAACTCTAACCCTAAACCTAACCCTAAACCTAAACCTAACTCTAACCCTAACCCTAAACCTAACTCTAACCCTAACCCTTACCCTAACTCTAACCCTAAACCTAACCCTAACTCTAACTCTAACCCTAAACCTAACCCTAAACCTAAACCCTTTTCAAAATCCAAACCATAATCCTAACCATAATCCGAACCATAATCCTAACCATAACCGAAACCCGAACCCTAACAACATCACTAACCCTAAACCCTAACCCTGACCCTAGTCCCTAAACCTAACTCTAAATCTAACCCTAACCCTAACTCTAATCCTAACTCTAACCTTAACTCTAAATCTAACCCTAACTCTAACCCTAAACATAAACCTAACCCTAAATCTAACCCTAAACCTAACCCTAATCCTAACCCTAAACCTAACTCTAACCCTAACTCAAACCCTAACTCTAACCCTAACTCTAACCCTAACTCTATCCCTAACTCTAACCTCAACTCTAACCCTATCTCTAACCCTAAACCTATCCATAATTCTAACCCTAACTCTAACCCTAACCCTATCTTTAACCCTACCCTTATAACTATCACTTTTGATAACCATAACCCTAATCCTATCCTTAACTCTAACCTTAACCACATCCGTAACCTAAACTCTAACCGTAACTATATCCTTAACTCTAACCCTAAACTTTACCCTAAACCTAACCCTAAACTTATCCCTAACCCTAGCCTTATACCTAACTATAACCCAAAACTTTACTGCAACCCAAACACCAACTCTAATTCTAACCCAAACCTTAACCAGAACCCTATCCCTATCCCTAACCCTCAACCCTATCCCTAACCATAACCCTCAACCCTATCCCTAACCATAACCCTAAACCCCAAACCCTGACCCTAGACCTTAAACCTAACTCTAACCCTAACTCTAACCCGAACTCTAACACTAATGCTAACTCCAACTTTAACTCTAAATCTAACCCTAACTCTAACCCTATCTCTAACCCTAACTCTATCCCTAACCCTAACTCTAACCCTAACTCTAACCCTAACCCTAAATCTATCCCTAACTCTAACCCTAACTCTAACCCTATCTCTAACCCTAACTCTAACCATAAACCTATCCCTAAACCTATCACTAATTCTAACCCTAACTCTAACCTTAACCCTAACCCCAACCCCAAACCATAATCCTAAACCCAAACCATAATCCTAAACCCAAACCCTAACCCTATCCCTATCATAATCCTAAAACTAACCCTATCATTAATCTTAAGACTAACCCTTTCATTAATCCTAAGACTAACCCTATCATTAATCCTAAGTCTAACCCTATCATTAATCCTAAGACTAACCCTATCATTAATCCTAAGACTTACCCTAACCTTAAAACTAACATTAACCCTAACCCTATCCCTAACATTAACCCTAACTCTAACCCTAACCCTATACTTAACCCTAACCCTAAACTTAACCCTATCCCTAAACCTAACCCTAACCTTATCCCTAACTCTAACCCTAACCCTAACTCTAACCCTAACCCTAACTCTAACTCTAACCCTAACCATAAACTTAACCCTATCCCTAAACTTAACCCTATCCCTAGCCTTATCCCTAACCCTAACCTTATCCCTAACCCTAACTCTAACACTAACCCTAGCCTTATACCTAACCCTAACTTTAACCCTAACCCAAACCTTAACCAGAACCCTAAACCTAACCCTAAACCCTAACCCCAACCCTAACTCCAACCCTAAACAGAACCCTAACTCTAACCCTAACTCTAACCCTAACCCAAACCTTAACCAGAACCCTAACCCTAATCCTAACTCTAACTCTAGCTCTAATACTAGCTCTAGCTCTAGCTCTATCTCTAGCTCTGGTTCTGGCTCTGGCTCTAGCTCTAGTTCTAGCTCTAACTCGAACCCTTAACCCTTATCCTTAACCCATACCCTATCTCTATCATTAACCCTATCCCAATCATTAACCCTAACCCTATCCCTATCATTAACCCTAACTCTATCCCTATCAGTAACCCTAACCCTATCCCTGTCATTAACCCTAACCCTGTCCCTATCATTAACCATAACCCTATCATTAACCCTAACCTTAACCCTAAGACTAACCTTAACGCTAAGACTAACCCTAATACTAACCCTAACCTTAACCCTAATATTAACCCTAACCTTAACCCTAAGACTAACCCTAACCTTAACCTAAGACTAACCTTAACCTTAAGACTAACCCTAACCCTAAGACTAACCCTAACCTTAACCCTAACATTAACCCTAACCTTAACCCTAAATCAAACCTAACATTGACCCTAACATTAACCCTAACATTAACCCTAACATTAATCCTAACCTTAACCCTAACATTAACCCTAACCCTAAACTTAACCCTAACCCTAAACCTAACCCTAAACTTAACCCTAACCCTACACTCTAACTCTAACCCTAACTCTAACCCTAACTCTAACTCTAAGCCTAACTCTAACCCTAAACCTATCCCTAATTCTAACCCTAACTCTAACCCTAACCCTAAACCCAACCCCAACACTAACCCGAACCCTAAATCTAACCCTAAATCTAACCTTAACTGTAACCCTAACCCAAAGCATAAGTCTAACCCCAATCCATAATCCTAAACCCAAACCATAATCCTAAACGCAAACCATAACCCTATCCCTATCATTAATCCTAAGACTAACCCTATCATTAATCCTAAGACTGACCCTAACATTAACCCTAACCATATCCCTAACATTAACCCTACCTCTAACCCTAACCCTATCCTTAACTCTAACCCTAAGCCTAAACTTAACCCTAACCTTAAACTCTAACTCGAACCCTAACCCGAACCCCAATCCTAACCATAACCCAAACCCAAACCCTAACCACATCCCTTACCCTAACCACATCCCTAACCCTAACCCCAAACCATAATCCTAAACCTAAACCCAAACCATAATCCAAACCAAAACCCTAACCCTATCCCTATATTAATCCTAACACTAACCCTATCCTTAACCCTAACCCTTTCCCTAACCCTATCCCTAAAATTAACCCTAACTCTAACCCTATCTCTAACCATACCCTTATCACTAACCCTTTCGATAACCATAACCCTAATTCTATCCTTAACTCTAACCTTAACCACATCCGTAACCTAAACTCTAACCGTAACTATATCCTTAACTCTAACCCTAAACTTAACCCTATCCCTAAACCTAACCCTAACCCTAAACTTATCCCTAACCCTAACCTTATCCCTAACCCTAACTCTAACACTAACCCTATCCTTATACCTAACCCTAACTATAACCCAAAACTTTACCGCAACCCAAACACCAACTCGAATTCTAACCCAAACCCTAAGCCAAACCTTAACCAGAACCCTATCCCTAACCCTCAACCCTATCCCTAACCATAACCTAAACCCCAAACCCCAAACCCTGACCCTAGACCTTAAACCTAAACCTAACCCTAACCCTAACCCTAATTCTAACTCTAACCCTAACTCTAACCTGAACTCTAACACTAACCCTAACTCTAACTTTAACTCTAAATCTAACCCTAACTCTAACCCTATCTCTAACCCTAACTCTATCCCTAACCCTAACTCTAACCATAACTCTAACTCTAACCCTAAATCTATCCCTAACTCTAACCCTATCTCTAACCCTAACTCTAACCATAAACCTATCCCTAAACCTATCGCTAATTCTAACCCTAACTCTAACCTTAACCCTACCCCTAACCCCAACCCCAAACCATAATCCTAAACCCAAATCATAATCCTAAACCCAAACCCTAACCCTATCCCTATCCCTATCATTAATCCTAAAACTAACCCTATCATTAATCCTAAGACTAACCCTATCATTAATCCCAAGACTAACCCTATCATTAATCCTAAGACTAACCCTAACCTTAAAACTAACATTAACCCTAACCATATCCCTAACATTAACCCTAACTCTAACTCTAACCATAAACTTAACACTAACCCTAGCCTTATACCTAACCTTAACTATAACCCTAACCCAAACCTTAACCAGAACCCTAACCCTAAACCTAAACCCTAACCCCAACCCTAACTCCAACCCTAAACAGAACCCTAACTCTAACCCTAACTCTAACCCTAACTTTAACCAGAACCCTATCCCTATCCCTAACCCTCAACACTATCCCTAACCATAACCCTCAATCCTATCCCTAACCATAACCTACAACACTAACCCTAACCATAAACCTAAACCTAACACTAACCCCAACCCCAACCCTAACCCTAACTCTAACCCTAAACCTAACCCTAAACCTTACCCTAACTCTAACCCTAAACCTAACTCTAACCCTAACCCTAACCCTTACCCTAAACCTAACCCTAAACCTAACCCTAAACTTAAACCCTTTTCAAAACCCAAACCATAATCCTAACCATAATCCAAACCATAATCCTAACCATAACCAAAACCCAAACCCTAACAACACCACTAACCCTAACCCTAAACCCTAACCCTGACCCTAGTCCCTAAACCTAAACCTAACTCTAAATCTAACCCTAACTCTAATCCTAACTCTAACCCTAACTCTAAATCTAACCCTAACTCTAACCCTAAACCTAACCCTAAATCTAACCCTAAACCTAACCCTAATCATAATCCTAATCCTAACCCTAAACCTAACCCTAACCCTAACCCAAACCCAAACCATAACTAACCCCAAACCCAATCCATAATCCTTAACCCAAACCATAATCCTAAATCCAAACCCTAACCCTATCATTAATCCTAAGACTAACCCTATCATTAATCCTAAGACTAACCCTATCATTAATCCTAAGACTAACACTAACCTTAACCCTAACATTAACCCTATCCCTAACATTAACCCTAACTCTAACCCTAACCCTATCCTTAACCCTAACCCTAAACTTAACCCTATCCCTATCCCTATCCCTAACCCTAACTCTACACTAACCCTAGCCTTGTACCTAACCCTAACTATAACCCAAAACCTTACCGTAACCCAAACACCAACTCTAATCTTAACCCTAACACTAACTCTAACCCTAACCCAAACCTTAACCAGCACCCTATCCCTAACCCTCAACACTATCCCTAACCATAACCCTCAACCCTATCCCTAACCATAATGCACAACCCTAAACCTAACTCTAACCCTAACCTTATCTCTAACCCCAACCCTAACCTTAACTCTAACTCTAACCCAAAACCTAACCCTAAACCTAACCCTAACTCTAACCCTAAACCTAAACCTAAACTCTTTTCAAAATCCAAACCATAATCCTAACCATAATCCTAACCATAACCGAAACCAGAACCCTAAGAACATCACTAACCCTAAACCTTAACCCTGACCCTAGTGCCTAAACCTAAATGTAACTCTAAATCTAACCCTAACTCTAACCCTAAACCTATCCCAATCATTAACCCTAACCCTATCCCTATCATTAACCCTAACTATGTCCCTATCAATAACCCTAACCCTATCCCTGTCATTAACCCTAAACCTGTCCCTATCATTAACCCTAACCCTATCATTAACCCTAACCTTAACCCTAAGACTAACCTTAACCCTAAGACTAACCCTAATACTAACCCTAACCTTAACCCTAAGACTTACCCTAACCTTAACCCTAAGACTTACCCTAACCTTAACCCTAAGACTAACCTTAACCCTAAGACTAACCTTAACCCTAAGACTAACCCTAACCTTAACCCTAACATTAACCCTAACCTTAACCCTAACTCAAACCTAACATTGACCCTAACCTTAACCCTAACATTAATCCTAACCTTAACCCTAACATTAACATTAACCCTAACCCTAAACTTAACCCTAACCCTAAACCTAAACCTAAACTTAACCCTAACCTAAACTCTAACTCTAACCCTAACTCTAACCCTAACTCTAACCCTAACTCTAACCCTAAACCTATCCCTAATTCTAACCCTAACTCTAACCCTAACCCTAAACCCAACCCCAATACTAACCCGAACCCTAAATCTAACCCTAAATCTAACTCTAACTCTAAATCTAACCTTAACTCTAACCCTAACCATAACCCTAAACCCAAACCCTGACCCTAGACCTTAAACCTAAACCTAACCCTAACCCTAACCCTAATTCTAACTCTAACCCTAACTCTAACCCGAACTCTAACACTAACCCTAACTCTAACTTTAACTCTAAATCTAACCCTAACTCTAACCCTATCTCTAACCCTAACTCTATCCCTAACCCTAACTCTAACCATAACTCTTACTCTAACCCTAAATCTATCCCTAACTCTAACCCTATCTCTAACCCTAACTCTAACCATAAACCTATCCCTAAACCTATCGCTAATTCTAACCCTAACTCTAACCTTAACCCTAACCCTAACCCCAACCCCAAACCATAATCCTAAACCCAAACCATAATCCTAAACCCAAACCCTAACCCTATCCCTGTCATTAATCCTAAAACTAACCCTATCATTAATCCTAAGACTAACCCTATCATTAATCCCAAGACTAACCCTATCATTAATCCTAAGACTAACCCTAACCTTAAAACTAACATTAACCCTATCCATATCCCTAACATTAACCCTAACTCTAACTCTAACCATAAACTTAACACTAACCCTAGCCTTATACCTAACCCTAACTATAACCCTAACCCAAACCTTAACCAGAACCCTAACCCTAAACCTAAACCCTAACCCCAACCCTAACTCCAAACCTAAACAGAACCCTAACTCTAACCCTAACTCTAACCCTAACTTTAACCCTAACTCTAACCCTAACTCTAACTCTAATACTAGCTCTAGCTCTATCTCTAGCTCTGGTTCTGGCTCTGGCTCTAGCTCTAGCTCTAGTTCTAGCTCTAACTCGAACTCTTAACCCTTAACCTTATCCCTTATCCTTAACCCTTAACCCATACCCTATCTCTATCATTAACCTATCCCAATCATTAACCCTTACCCTATCCCTATCATTAACCCTAACTCTATCCCTATCAGTAACCCTAACCCTATCCCTGTCATTAACCCTAACCCTGTCCCTATCATTAACCATAACCCTATCATTAACCCTAACCTTAACCCTAAGACTAACCTTAACGCTAAGACTAACCCTAATACTAACCCTAACCTTAACCCTAAGACTAACCCTAACCTTAACCCTAAGACTAACCCTAACCTTAACCCTAAGACTAACCTTAACCTTAAGACTAACCTTAACCGTAAGACTAACCCTAACATTAACCCTAACCTTAACCCTAAATCAAACCTAACATTGACCCTAACATTAACCCTAACATTAACCCTAACCCTACACTCTAACTCTAACCCTAACCCTAACTCTAAGCCTAACTCTAACCCTAAACCTATCCCTAATTCTAACCCTAACTCTAACCCTAACCCTAAACCCAACCCCAACACTAACCCGAACCCTAAATCTAACCCTAAATCTAACTCTAAATCTAACCTTAACTGTAACCCTAACCAAAGCATAACTCTAACCCCAATCCATAATCCTAAACCCAAACCATAATCCTAAACACAAACCGTAACCCTATCCCTATCATTAATCCTAAAACTAACCCTATCATTAATCCTAAGACTAACCCTATCATTAATCTAAGACTAACCCTAACCTTAACCCTAACATTAACCCTATCCCTAACATTAACCCTAACTCTAACCCTATCCCTAACCCTAAACTTAACCCTATCCCTAAACCTAACCCTAACTTTATCCCTAACTCTACACTAACCCTAGCCTTATACCTAAGCCTAACTATAACCAAAAACCTTATCGTAACCCAAACACCAACTCTAATCTTAACCCTAACACTAACCAGAACCCTATCCCTAACCCTCAACACTATCCCTAAACATAACCCTCAACCCTATCCCTAACCATAATCCACAACCCTAACTCTAACCCTAACCCTAACTCTAACCCCAACCCCAACCCTAACCCTAACCCTAACCTTAACTCTAACTCTAACCCTAAACCTAACTCTAACCCTAACTCTAACCCTAAACCTAAACCTAAACCCTTTTCAAAAACCAAACCATAATCCTAACCATAATCCTAACCATAACTGAAACCAGAACCCTAAGAACATCACTAACCCTAACCTAAACCCTAACCCTGACCCTAGTCCCTAAACCTAAATGTAACTCTAAATCTAACCCTAACTCTAATCCTAACTCTAACCCTAACTCTAAATCTAACCCTAACTCTAACCCTAAACCTATCCCAATCATTAACCCTAACTATGTCCCTATCAATAACCCTATCCCTGTCATTAACCCTAACCATGTCCTATCATTAACCCTTACCCTATCATTAACCCTAACCTTAACCCTAAGACTTACCCTAACCTTAACCCTAAGACTAACCTTAACCTTAACCCTAAGACTAACCTTAACCCTAAGACTAACCTTAACCCTAAGACTAACCCTAACTTTAACCCTAACATTAACCCTAACCTTAACCCTAACTCAAACCTAACATTGACCCTAACATTAACCCTAACATTAACCCTAACCTTAACCCTAACATTAATATTAACCTTAACCCTAACATTAACCCTAACTTAAACTTAACCCTAACCCTAAACCTAACCCTAAACTTAACTCTAACCCTAACCCTAAACCCAACCCCAATACTAACCCGAACCCTAAATCTAACCCTAAATCTAACTCTAAATCTAACCTTAACTCTAACCCTAACCCAAACCATAATTCTAACCCCAACCCCAATCCATAATCCTAAACCCAAACCATAATCCTAAACCCAAACTGTAACCCTATCCCTATCATTAATCTCAAGACTAACCCTATCATTAATCCTAAGACTAACCCTATCATTAATCCTAAGACTAACCCTAACTTTAACCCTAACCATATCCCTAACATTAACCCTACCTCTAACCCTAACCTTATCTTTAACTCTAACCCTAACCCTAAACTTAACCCTAACCCTAAACTTAACCCTAACCCTAAACTCTAACTCTAACCCTAAACTCTAACCCTAAACTCTAACCCTAACTCTAAGCCTAACTCTAATCCTAACTCTAACTCTAACCCTAACTCTAACCCTAACCCTAACTCTAACTTTAACTCTAAATCTAACCCTATCCCTAAAACTAACCCTAACCCTAACCTTATACCTAACCCTTAACTATAACCCAAAACCTTACCGTAACCCAAACACCAACTCTAATCTTAACCCTAACATTAACTCTAACCTTATTCCTAACCCAAACCTTAACCAGAACCCTATCCCTATCCCTAACCCTCAACACTATCCCTAACCATAACCCTCAACCCTATCCCTAACCATAAATCTCAACACTAACCCTAACCCTAAACCTAGCTTTAACCCTAACCTTAACTCTAACCCCAACCCCAACCCCAACCCTAGCTCTAACTCTAACTCTAACCCTAAACCTAATCCTAACCCTAACCCTAAACCTAAATCTAACCCTAACCCTAACTCTAACCCTAACTCTATCTCTAACCCTAACTCTAACCCTATCTCTAACCCTATCTCTAACCCTAACTCTAACCCTTAACCTATCCCTAATTCTAAACCTAAATCTAACCTTAACCCTAACCCCAACCCCAATCCATAATCCTAAACCCAAAACATAATCCTAAACCCAAACCATAATCCTAACCCAAACCCTATCAATATAATTAATCCTAAAACTAACCCTATCATTAATCTTAAGACTAACCCTATCATTAATCCTAAGACTAACCCTATCATTAATCCTAAGACTAACCCTATCATTAATCCTAAGAATAACCCTATCATTAATCCTAAGACTAACCATATCATTAATCCTAAGACTAACCCTATCATTAATCCCAAGACTAACCCTAACCTTAACCCTAACGTTAACCCAATCCCTAACTCTAACCCTAACCCTATACTTAACCCTAACCCTAAATTTAACCCTAACCCTAAACTTAACCCTATCCCTAAACCTAACCCTAACCTTATCCCTAACTCTAACCCTAACTCTAACTCTAACCATAACCCTAACCATAACCCTATCCTTAACCCTAACCATTTACTTAACCCTAAACGTAACCCTAACCCTAACCTAACCCTAACCTTATCCCTAACCCTAACCTTATCCCTAACCCTAACCTTATCCCTAACCCTAACTCTAACACTAACCCTAGCCTTATACCTAACCCTAACTATAACCCTAACCCAAAACTTTACCAGAACCCTAACCCTAACTCTAACCCTAACTATAACCCTAACTATAACCCTAACTCTAACCCTAACTCTAACCCTAACTTTAACCCTAACCCAAACCCTAAGCCTAACTCTAATCCTAACCCTAACTCTAACTCTAGCTCTAGCTCTAATACTAGCTCTAGCTCTATCTCTAGCTCTGGTTCTGGCTCTGGCTCTGGCTCTGGCTCTAGCTCTAGCTCTAGTTCTAGCTTTAGCTCTAACTCTAATTCTAACTCGAACCCTTAACCCTTATCCCTTAACCCTTAACCCATACCCTATCTGTATCATTAACCCTATCCCAATCATTAACCCTAACCCTATCCCTATCATTAACCCTAACCCTATCCCTGTCATTAACTCTAACCCTGTCCCTATCATTAACCCTAACCCTATCATTAACCCTAACCTTAACCCTAAGACAAACCTTAACCCTAAGACAAACCTTAACCCTAAGACTAACCCTAAACCTAATACTAACCCTAACCTTAACCATAGACTAACTCTAACCTTAACCCTAAGACTAACCTTAACCTTAACCCTAAGACTAACATTAACGCTAACATTAACCCTAACCTTAACCCTAACATTAACCCTAACCTTAACCCTAACATTAACCCTAACCTTAACCCTAACATTAACCCTAACCTTAACTCGAACTCAAATCTAACATTGACCCTAACCTTAACCCTAACCTTAACCCTAACATTAACCCTGACCTTATCCCTAACATTAACCCTAACCCTAAACTTAACCCTAAACCTAACCTAAACTTAACCCTAAACTTAACCCTAAACTTAACCCTAAACTTAACCCTAAACTCTAACCCTAAACCTATCCCTAATTCTAACCCTAACTCTAACCCTAACTCTAAACCCAACCCCAACACTAACTCGACCCCTAAATCTAACCCTAAATCTAACCCTAAATCTAACTCTAAATCTAACTCTAAATATAACCTTAACTCTAACCTAACCCAAAGCATAACTCTAATCCCAACCCCAATCCATAATCCTAAACCCAAACCATAATCCTAAACCCAAACCGTAACCCTATCCCTATCATTAATCTCAAGACTAACCCTATCATTAATCCTAAGACTAACCCTATCATTAATCCTAAGACTAACCCTAACATTAACCCTAACCATATCCCTAACATTAACCCTACCTCTAACCCTAACCCTATCTTAACCCTAACCCTAAACTTAACCCTAACCCTAAACTTAACCCTAACCCTAAACTCTAACTCTAACCCTAAACTCTAACCCTAACTCTATCCGTAACTCTAAGCCTAACTCTAACCCTAACTCTAACCCTAACTCTAACTCTAACACTAACCCTATCCATAACCAAACTCTAACTTTAACTCTAAATCTAACCCTATCCCTAAAACTAACCCTAACCCTAACCTTATACCTAACCCTTAACTATAACCCAAAACCTTACTGTAACCAAACACCAACTCTAATCTTAACCCTAACATTAACTCTAACCTTATCCTAACCCAAACCTTAACCAGAACCCTATCCCTATCCCTAACCCTCAACACTATCCCTAACCATAACCCTCAACCCTATCCCTAACCATAAAACTTAACACTAACCCTAAACCTAGCTCTAACCCTAACCTTAACTCTAACCCCAACCCCAACCCTAGCCCTAACTCTAACTCTAACCCTAACCCTAAACCTAAATCTAACCCTAACTCTAACCCTAACTCTATCTCTAACCCTATCTCTAACCCTAACTCTAACCCTAACTCTAACCCTATCTCTAACCCTAACTCTAACCCTTAACCTATCCCTAATTCTAAACCTAACTCTAACCTCAACCCTAACCCCAACCCCAATCCATAATCCTAAACCCAAACCCTATCAATATAATTAATCCTAAAACTAACCCTATCATTAATCTTAAGACTAACCCTATCATTAATCTTAAGACTAACCCTATCATTAATCCTAAGACTAACCCTATCATTAATCCTAAGACTAACCCTATCATTAATCCTAAGACTAACCATATCATTAATCCTAAGACTAACCCTATAATTAATCCCAAGACTAACCCTAACCTTAATCCTAACATTAACCCAATCCCTAACTCTAACCCTAACCCTATACTTAACCCTAACCCTAAATTAACCCTAACACTAAACTTAACCCTATCCCTAAACCTAACCCTAACCTTATCCCTAACTCTAACCCTAACTCTAACCCTAACTCTAACCATAACCCTATCCTTAACCCTAACCATTTACTTAACCCTAAACGTAACCCTAACCCTAACCTAACCCTAACCTATTCCTAACCCTAACCTTATCCCTAACCCTAACCTTATCCCTACCCTAACCTTATCCCTAAACCTAACTCTAACACTAACCCTAGCCTTATACCTAACCCTAACTATAACCCTAACCCTAACCTTTACCAGAACCCTAACACTAACCCTAATCCCAACCCTAACTCCAACCCTAAAACAGAACCCTAAACCTAACTCTAACCCTAACTATAACCCTAACTCTAACCCTAACTTTAACCCTAACTCTAACCCTAACCCAAACCCTAAGCCTAACTCTAATCCTAACCCTAACTCTAACTCTAGCTCAATACTGGCTCTGGCTCTGGCTCTGGCTCTGGCTCTGGCTCTGGCTCTGGCTCTAGCTCTAGTTCTAGCTTTAGCTCTAACTCTAATTCTAACTCGAACCCTTAACCCTTATCCCTTAACCCTTAACCCATACCCTATCTGTATCATTAACCCTATCCCAATCATTAACCCCAACCCTATCCCTATCATTAACCCTAAATCTATCCTATCAATAACCTATCCCTGTCATTAACTCTAACCCTGTCCTATCATTAACCCTAACCCTATCATTAACCCTAACCTTAACCCTAAGACAAACCTTAACCCTAAGACTAAACCTAATACTAACCCTAACCTTAACCCTAAGACTAACCTTAACCCTAAGACTAACCCCTAACCTTAACCCTAAGACTAACCTCAACCTTAACCCTAAGACTAACCTTAACCCTAACATTAACCCTAACATTAACCCTAACATTAACCCTAACATTAACCCTAACCTTAACTCTAATGAAATCTAACATTGACCCTAACCTTAACCCTAAATTAATCCTGACCTTAACCCTAAATTAATCCTGACCTTAACCCTAAATTAATCCTGACCTTATCCCTAACATTAACCGTAACCCTAAACTTAACCCTAAACCTAACCCTAAACTTAACCCTAACCCTAAACTCTAACTCTAATCCTAACTCTAACCCTAACTCTAAACCTAAACCTATCCCTAATTTTAACCCTAACTCTAACACTAACCCTAACTCTAACCCTAAACCCACCCCAACACTAACTCGAACCCTAAATCTAACCCTAAATCTAACCCTAAATCTAAATCTATCTCTAAATATAACCTTAACTCTAACCCTAACCCAAAGCATAACTCTAATCCCAACCCCAATCCATAATCCTAAACCCAAACCATAATCCTAAACCCAAACCTTAACCCTATCCCTATCATTAATCCTAAGGACTAACCTATCATTAATCCTAAGACTAACCCTATCATTAATCCTAAGACTAACCCAAACATTAACCCTAACATTAACCCTAACCATATCCCTAACATTAACCCTACCTCTAACCCTAACTCAAACCTAACATTGACCCTAACATTAACCCTAACATTAATCCTAACCTTAACCCTAAACTTAACCCTAACCCTAAACCTAACCCTAAAACTTAACCCTAACCCTAAACTCTAACTCTAACTCTAACCCTAACCCTAACTTTAACCCTAATTCTAACTCTAACCCTAACTCTATTCCTAACCCTAACCCTAAACCCAACCCCAATACTAACCCGAACCCCAAATCTAACCCTAAATCTAACTCTAAATCTAACTCTCTAAATCTAACCATAACTCTAACCCTAACCCAAACCATAACTCTAACCCCAACCCCAATCCATAATCCTAAACCCAAACCATAATCCTAACCCAAACCGTAACCCTATCCCTATCATTGATCCTAAGACTAACCCTATCATTAATCCCAAAGACTAACCCTAACCTTAACCCTAACATTAACCCTAACATATCCCTAACATTAACCCTACCTCTAACCCTAACCCTATCCTTAACTCTAACCCTAAACCTAACCCTAAACTTAACCCTAAACTTAACCCTAACCCTAAACTCTAACCCTAACTCTAAGCCTAACTCTAAGCCTAACTCTAAGCCTAACTCTAACCCTAACTCTAACCCTAACTCTATCCCTAACTCTAACTTTAACTCTAAATCTAACCCTATCCCTAAAACTAACCCTAACCCTAACCTTATACTTAACCCTAACTATAACCCAAAACCTTACTGTAACCCTAACACTAACTCTAACCCTAATCCTAACCCAAACCTTAACAAGAACCCTATCCCTAACCCTCAACACTATCCCTAACCATAACCCTCAACCCTATCCCTAACCATAAACCACAACACTAACCCTAACCCTAAATCTAACTCTAACCCTAAACCTAACCCTAAATCTAAACCTAACCCTAACTCTAACCCTAACCCTAACTCTAACCCTATCTCTAACCCTAACTCTAACCCTAAACCTATCCCTAATTCTAACCCCAAACCATAATCCTAAACCCAAACCCTATCCCTATCATTAATCTTAAAACTAACCTATCATTATCCTAGACCAACCATATCATTAATCCTATGACTAACCCTATCATTAATCCCAAGACTAACCCTATCATTAATCCCAAGACTAACCCTAACCTTAACCCTAACATTAACCAATCCCTAACTCTAACCCTAACCCTATACTTAACCCTAACCCTAAACTTAACCCTAACCTAAACTTAACCCTATCCCTAAACCTAACCCTAACCCTAACTCTAACCCTAACCCTAACTCTAACCCTAACTCTAACCATAACCCTATCCTTAACCCTAACCATTTACTTAACCCTAAACCCAACCCTAACCTAACCCTAACCTTATCCCTAAACCTAACCTTATCCCTAACCTTATCCCTAACTCTAACACTAACCCTAGCCTTATACCTAACCCTAACTATAACCATAACCCAAACCTTTACCAGAACCCTAACCCCAACCCTAACTCCAGCCCTAAACAGAACCCTAACCCTAACTATAACCCCAACTCTAACCCTAACTCTAACCCTAACTTTAACCCTAACTCTAACCCTAAGCCTAAACCAAACCCTAACCCTAATCCTAACCCTAACTCTAACTCTAGCTCTAGCTCTAATACTAGCTCTATCTCTAGCTCTGGTTCTGGCTCTGGCTCTGGCTCTGGCTCTGGCTCTAGCTCTAGCTCTAGTTCTAGCTCTAGCTCTAACTCTAATTCTAACTCGAACTCTTAACCCTTAACCCTTATCCCTTAACCCATACCCTATATCATTAACCCTATCCCAATCATTAACCCTAACCATATCCCTATCATTAACCCTAAATCTATCCCTATCAATAACCCTATCCCTGTCATTAACCCTAACCCTATCATTAACCTTAACCCTATAACTAACCTTAACCCTAAGACTACCCTAAACCTAATACTAACCCTAACCTTAACCCTAAGACTAACCCTAACCTTAACCCTAAGACTAACCCTAACCTTAACCCTAAGATAACCTTAACCCTAAGACTAACCTTAACCCTAAGACTAACCTTAACCCTAAGACTAACTTTAACCCTAACATTAAACCTAAAATTAACCCTAACCTTAACCCTAACCTTAACCCTAACATTAACCCTAACCTTAACCCTAACCTTAACCCTAACTCAAACCTAACATTGACCCTAACATTTACCCTAACATTAACCCTGACCTTAACCCTAACATTAATCCTGACCTTATCCCTAACATTAACCCTAACCCTAAACTTAACCCTAAACCTAACCCTAAACTTACCCTAACTCTAACCCTAAACCTATCCCTAATTCTAACCCTAACTCTAACCCTAACCCTAACTCTAACCCTAACCCTAACCCAACCCCAACACTAACTCAAACCCTAAATCTAAGCCTAATCTAATCCTAAATCTAACTCTAAATCTAACTCTAAATATAACCTTACTCTAACCCTAACCCAAACCATAACTCTAACCCCAACCCAATCCATAATCCTAAACCCAAACCATAATCCTAAACCCAAACCGTAATCCTATCATTAACCCTAAGACTAACCTTAACCCTAAGACTAACCCTAACCTTAACCCTAAGACTAACCCTAACCTTAACCTAAAACTAACCTTAACCCTAAACTAACCTTAACCCTAACATTAACCCTAACATTAACCCTAACATTAACCCTAACCTTAACTCTAACTCAAATCTAACATTGACCCTAACCTTAACCTAACTCAAACCTAACATTGACCCTAACATTAACCCTAACATTAACCCTAACATTAATCCTGACCTTATCCCTAACATTAACCCTAAACCTAACCCTAAACTTAACCCTAACTCTAACCCTAAACCTATCCCTAATTCTAACCCTAACCTTATACCTAACCCTAACTATAACCCAAAACCTTACCGTAACCCAAACACCAACTCTAATCTTAACCCTAACACTAACTCTAACCCTAATCCTAACCCAAACCTTAACAAGAACCCTATCCCTAACCCTCAACACTATCCCTAACTATAACCCTCAACACTAACCCTAACCCTAAACCTAGCTCTAACCCTAACCTTAACTCTAACCCCAACCCAACCCCAACCCTAACCCTAACTGTAACTCTAACCCTAAACCTAACCCTAAATCTAAACCTAACCCTAACTCTAACCCTTACTCTAACCCTTACTCTAACCCTAACTCTATCTCTAACCCTAACCCTAACTCTAACCCTATCTCTAACCCTAAACCTATCCCTAATTCTAACCCCAAACCATAATCTAAACCCAAACCCTATCCCTATCATTAATCTTAAACTAACCCTATCATTAATCCTAAGACCAACAATATCATTAATCCTATGAGTAACCCTATCATTAATCCAAGACTAACCCTAACCTTAACCCTAACATTAACCCAATCCCTAACTCTAACCCTAACCCTATACTTAACCCTAACCCTAAACTTAACCCTAACCCATAAACTTAACCCTATCCCTAAACTAACCCTAACCTTATCCCTAACTCTAACCCTAACCCTAACTCTAACCCTAACTCTAACCATAACCCTGTCCTTAACCCTAACCATTTACTTAACCCTAAACCCAACCCTAACCCTAACCTAACCCTAACCTTATCCCTAACTCTAACACTAACCTAGCCTTATACCTAACCCTAACTATAACCCAAACCTTTACCAGAACCCTAACCCCAACCCTAACTCCAGCCCTAAATAGAACCCTAACCCTAACTATAACCCTAACTCTAACCCTAACTCTAACCCTAACTTTAACCCTAACTCTAACCCTAAGCCTAACCCAAACCCTAACCCTAATCCTAACCCTAACTCTAACTCTAGCTCTAATACTAGCTCTAGCTCTAGCTCTATCTCTAGCTCTGGTTCTGGCTCTGGCTCTAGTTCTAGCTCTAGCTCTAACTCTAATTCTAACTCGAACTCTTAACCCTTAACCCTTATCCCTTACCCATACCCTATCTCTATCATTAACCCTATCCGAATCATTAACCCTAACCCTATCCCTATCATTAAACCTAACCCTGTCCCTATCATTACCTAACCTTATCATTAACCTTAACCCTATAACTAACCTTAACCCTAAGACTAACCCTAAACCTAATACTAACCCTAACCTTAACCCTAAGACTAACCCTAACCTTAACCCTAAGACTAACCCTAACCTTAACCCTAAGACTAACCTTAACCCTAAGACTAACCTTAACCCTAAGACTAACCTTAACCCTAAGACTAACCTTAACCCTAACATTAACCCTAAAATTAACCCTAACCTTAACCCTAACCTTAACCCTAACATTAACCCTAACCTAACCCTAACTCAAACCTAACATTGACCCTAACATTAACCCTAACATTAATCCTGACCTTATCCCTAACATTAATCCTGACCTTATCCCTAACATTAACCCTAACCCTAAACTTAACCCTAAACCTAACCCTAAACTTAACCCTAACTCTAACCCTAAACCTATCCCTAATTCTAACCCTAACTCTAACCCTAACCCTAACCCTAAACCCAACCCCAACACTAACTCAAACCCTAAATCTAAGCCTAAATGTAATCCTAAATCTAACTCTAAATCTAACTCTAAATATAACCTTAACTCTAACCCTAACCCAAAGAATAACTCTAATCCCAACCCCAATCCATAATCCTAAACCCAAACCTTAATCCTAAACCCAAACCTTAACCCTATCCCTATCATTAATCCTAAGACTAACCCTATAATTAATCCTAAGACTAACCCAAACATTAACCCTAACATTAACCCTAACCATATCCCTAACATTAACCCTACCTCTAACCCTAACTCAAACCTAACATTGACCCTAACATTAACCCTAACATTAACCCTAACCTTAACCCTAACATTAACCCTAACCCTAAACTTAACCCTAACCCTAAACTCTAACTCTAACCCTAACTCTAACCCTAACTCTAACCCTAACTCTAACCCTAAACCTATCCCTAATTCTAACCCTAACTCTATTCCTAACCCTAACCCTAAACCCAATCCCAATATTAACCCGAACC
Organism: Megaustenia siamemsis; assembly: GCA_032433765.1. NCBI lineage: Eukaryota > Metazoa > Mollusca > Gastropoda > Stylommatophora > Ariophantidae > Megaustenia > Megaustenia siamemsis. Next base: position 64,961,913 of record JAVIAB010000108.1, read on the forward strand.
CCAATACTAACCCGAACACTAAATCTAACCCTAAATCTAACCCTAAATCTAACTCTAAATCTAACTCTCTAAATCTAACCATAACTCTAACCCAAACCATAACTCTAACCCCAACCCCAATCCATAATCCTAAACCCAAACCATAATCCTAAACCCAAACCGTAATCCTATCCCTATCATTAACCCTAAGACTAACCTTAACCCTAAGACTAACCTTAACCCTAACATTAACCCTAACCTTAACCCTAACATTAACCCTAACATTAACCCTACCATTAACCCTAACATTAACCCTAAATTAATCCTGACCTTAACACTAAATTAATCCTGACCTTATCCCTAATATTAACCCTAACCCTAAACTTAACCCTAAACCTAACCCTAAACCTAAACTCTAACTCTAACCCTAACTCTAACCCTAACTCTAAACCTATCCCTAATTCTAACCCTAACTCTAACACTAACCCTAAACTCAACCCCAACACTAACTCGAACCCTAAATCTAACCCTAAATCTAACCCTAAATATAACCTTAACCCTAACCCAAAGCATAACTCTAATCCCAACCCCAATCCATAATCCTAAACCCAAACCATAATCCTAAACCCAAACCTTAACCCTATCATTAATCCTAAGACTAACCCTATCATTAATCCTAAGACTAACCCTATCATTATTCCTAAGACTAACCCAAACATTAACCCTAACATTAACCCTAACCATATCCCTAACATTAACCCTACCTCTAACCCTAACTCAAACCTAACATTGACCCTAACATTAACCCTAACCTTAACCCTAACATTAATCCTAACCTAAACCCTAACCCTAAACTTAACCCTAACCATAAACTTAACCCTAAACTTAACCCTAACCATAAACTCTAACCCTAACTCTAAGCCTAACTCTAACCCTAACTCTAACCCTAACTCTATCCCTAACTCTAACTTTAACTCTAAATCTAACCCTATCCCTAAAACTAACCCTAACCCTAACCTTATACCTAACCCTAACTATAACCCAAAACTTTACCGTAACCCAAACACCAACTCTAATCTTAACCCTAACTCTAACCCTAATCCTAACCCAAACCTTAACAAGAACCCTATCCCTAACCCTCAACACTATCCCTAACCATAACCCTCAACCCTATCCCTAACCATAAACCACAACACTACCACAACACTAACCCTAAACCTGGCTCTAACCTTAACTCTAACCCCAACCCCAACCCCAAACCCAACCCAACCCTAACTCTAACCCTAAACCTAACCCTAAACCTAAATCTAAACCTAACCCTAACTCTATCTCTAACCCTAACTCTAACCCTTACTCTAACCCTAACTCTATCTCTAACCCTAACCCTAACTCTAACCCTATCTCTAACCCTAACTCTAACCCTAAACCTATCCCTAATTCTAACCCCAAACCATAATCCTAAACCCAAACCATAATCCTAAACCCAAACCCTATCCCTATCATTAATCCTAAAACTAACCCTATCATTAATCCTAAGACCAACCATATCATTAATCCTATGACTAACCCTATCATTAATCCCAAGGCTAACCCTATCATTAATCCCAAGACTAACCCTAACCTTAACCCTAACATTAACCCAATCCCTAACCCTATACTTAACCCTAAACTTAACCCTAAACCTAACCCTATCCCTAAACCTAACCCTAACCTTATCCCTAACTCTAACCCTAACTCTAACCATAACCCTATCCTTAACCCTAACCATTTACTTAACCCTAAACCCAACCCTAACCCTAACCTAACCCTAACCTTATCCCTAACCCTAACCTTATCCCTAACTCTAACACTAACCCTAGCCTTATACCTAACCCTAACTATAACCCTAACCCAAACCTTTACCAGAACCCTAACCCCAACCCTAACTCCAACCCTAAACAGAAACCTAAGGCTAACCTTAACCCTAAGACTAACCTTAACCCTAAGACTAACCTTAACCCTAAGACTAACCTTAACCCTATGACTAACCTTAACCCTAAGACTAACCCTAACCATAACCCTATTCTATCCTTAACTCTAACGTTAACCACAACAGTAACCCAAACTCTAACCCTAACTCTATCCTTAACTCTAACCCTAAACTTAACCCTATCCCTAAACCTAACCCTAACCTTATCCCTAACCCTAACCTTATCCCTAACTCTAATTCTAGCCCAAACCCTAAACTTAACCCTTACTCTAACCCTAACCCTATCCCTAATTCTAACTCTAACACTAACCCAAACCTTAACCAGACCCTAATCCTATCCCTAAACCTAACCCTAAACTTAACCCTAACTCTAAACCTAACCCTATCCTTAATTCTAACCCTAACCATATCCCTAATTCTAACACTAACTCTAATTTTAACTCTAACACTAGCTCTAGCTATAGCTCTAACACTAGCTCTAGCTCTAACTCTAACCCTTAACACTTAACCCTTAACCCATGCCCTATCCCTATCATTAACCTTATCCCAATCATTAACCCTATCCCTATCATTAGCCCTAACCCTATCCCTATCATTAACCCTAACCCTATCATTAACCCTAACCCTATCATTAACCCTAACCTTAACTCTAAGACTAACCCTAACCCTAATACTAACCCTTACCTTAACCCGAAGACTAACCCTAACCTTAAACCTAAGACTAACCCTAACCTTAACCCTAAGACTAACATTAACCTTAACCCTAAGGCTAACCTTAACCCTAAGGCTAACCTTAACCCTAAGGCTAACCTTAACCCTAAGACTAACCTTAACCCTAACCTTAACCATAACCTCAAACCTAACATTAACCCTAACATTAACCCTAACATTAACCCTAACATTAATCGTAACATTATCTATCTATTGTCCTTTCGAGCCGAAGACGGCACATAGGGCAGAACCACAATCTCAAAAACAGAAACCTTGCGTGCCAAAATGGCACATATTGCAGAGATCACTGATCTAAAATCTATGGCGCTGTTTCCATAACAATACTTTTTACAATGACAGCTTGTCAAGCCATCGATCAACCTCCTTAGTCGCCTCTTACGACATGCCTGGAAGGTCACAGTGTTGCTATTCATAATTCTTTATCGTAACATTAACCCTAACCCTAAACGTAACCCTGACCCTAAACCTAACCCTAAACTTAACCCTAACCCTAAACTTAACCCTAACCCTAAACTCTAACCCTAACTCTAACCCTAAACCTATCCATAATTCTAACACTAACCCTAACCCCAACCCTAACTCTAACCCTAACTCTAACCCTAACTCTAACCCTAACCCTAACTCTAACCCTAACCCTAACTCTAACCCTAACTCTAACCCTAACTCTAACCCTAACTCTAACCCTAACTCTAACCCTAACCCTAACTCTAACCCTAACCCTAACCCTAACCCTAACTCTAACCCTAACTCTAACCCTAACCCAAAACCCAAACCATAATCCTAACCATAACCCAAACCCAAACCCTAAACACATCTCTTACCCTAACCACATCCCTAACCCCCAAACCATAATCCTAAACCCAAACTATAATCCAACCCCAACCAAAACCCTAACCCTATCCCTATCATTAATCCTAACACTAAGCCTATCCTTAACCCTAACCCTATCCCTAACATTAACCCTAACTCTAACCCTATCTCTAACCCTACACTTATCACTATCCCTTTCGATAACCATAACCCTAAACCTAATTCTATCCTTAACTTTAATGTTAACCACAACAGTAACCCAAACTCTAACCCTAACCCTAACTCTATCCTTAACTCTAACCATAAACTTAACCCTATTCCTAACCCTAACCTTATCCCTAACCCTAACTCTAATTCTAGCCCTAAACCTAACTCTAACCCTAACTCTATCTCTAACCCTATCCTTAACCTTAATCCTTTCACTAATTCTATCCCTACATTAACCCTAACCCTACCCTTATCACTATCCCTTTCGATAACCATGACCCTAATTCTATCCTTAACTCTAACCTTAACCACAACCGTAACACAACCCTAACCCTATCCTTAACCGTAACCCTAAACTTAACCCTAACCTTATCCCTAACCTTAACCTTATCCCTAACCCTAACCTTATCCCTAACTCTAACACTAAACCTAGCCTTATACCTAACCCTAACTAAAACCCAAACCTTACCGTAACTCAAATACCAACTCTAATCCTAACCCAATCCCTAACACTAACTCTAACCCTAAACCGTAACCCTGACCCTAGACCCTAAACCTAAACCTAACCCTAACTCTAACCCTAACCCTAAAACTAACCCTAATTCTAACCCTAACTCTAACCCAAACCCTAACTCTAACCCTAACCCATACCCAAACTTAAACCAAAAGCAAAGCCAAACCATCACTCTAACCCCAACCCCAACCCATAATCCTAAACCCAAACCATAATCCTAAACCCAAACTCTAATCCTAACCCTAACACTAACTCTAACCTTAATCCTAACCCAAACCTTAACCAGAACCCTAACCCTATCCCTATCCCTAACCCTCAACACTATCCCTAACCGTAACCCACAACCCTAAACCTAACCCTAACCCAACCCCTAACCCAACCCTAACTCTAACTCTAACCCCAACTCTAACCCAAACTCTAACCCTAAACCTAACATTAACCTTAACTCTAACTCTAACCCTATCCTTAACCCTAAACCTTTCCCTAACCCTATCCCTTCATTAACCCTAACTCTAACCCTACACTGAACCCTATCCTAAACCTAACCCTAACCTTATCCCTAATTCTAACTCTAAACCTAACCCAAACCTTAACCAGAACCCTATCCCTAAACCTAACCCTAAACTTAACCCTAACTCTAACCCTAACTTTATCCCTAATTCTAACCCTAACTCTACCCTAGCCATATCCCTAATTCTAACCCTAACTCTAACCCAAACCCTAACCCTAACTCTAACCCAAACCCAAACCCAAACCATAACTCTAACCCCAATCCCAATCCATAATCATAAACCCAAACCATAATCCTTAACCCTATCCCTATCATTAATCCTAAGACTGACCCTATCATTAATCCCAAGACTAACCCTATCATTAATCCTAAGACTAACTCTATCATTAATCCTAAGACTAACCCTAACATTAACCCTAACCCTATCCATAACATTAACTCTAACCCTAACCCTATCCTTAACCCTAACACTAAACTTAACCCTATCCCTAAAACTAACACTAATCCTAACCTTATCCCTAACCCTAACCTTATCCCTAACCCTAACTTTATCCCTAACCCTAACTCTAACACTAATCCTAGGCTTATACCTAACCCTAACTATAACCCAAAACCTTATCGTAACCCAAACCCAACTCTAATCCTAACCCTAACACTAACTCTAACCCTAATCCTAACCCAAACCTTAACCAGAACCCTATCCCTATCCCTAACCCTCAACACTATCCCTAACCATAACCCTCAACCCTAACCCTAAAACCTAAACCTAACTCTAACCCTAACCCTAACCTTAACTCTAACCCTAACCCTAACTCTAACCCTAAACCTAAACCCTTATCAAAACCCAAACCATAAGCCTAACCCTAACCCTAACCATTTCCCTAACTCTAACCCTAACTCAAAATCTAACCCTAACTCTAACCCTAAACCTAACCCTAACTCTAACCCTAAACCGTAACCCTGACCCTAGACCCTAAACCTAACCCAAACCCTAACTCTAACCCTAACCCTAAAACTAAACCTAACCCTAAATCTAACCCTATCCCTAATTCTAACCCTAACTCTAATCCTAACCATATCCCTAATTCAAACCCTAAATCTAACCCAAACCCTAACTCTAACCCATACCCAAACTTAAACCAAAAGCAAACCCAAACCATTACTCTAACCCCAACCCCAACCCATAATCCTAAACCCAAACCATAATCCTAAACCCAAACTCTAATCCTAACCCTAACACTAACTCTAACCTTAATCCTAACCCAAACCTTAACCAGAACCCTATCCCTATCCCTAACCCTCAACACTATCCCTAACCATAACCCACAACCCTAAACCTAACCCTAACCCAACCCCTAACCCAACCCTAACTCTAAACCTATCCATAATTCTAACCCTAACTCTAACCCTAACCCTAACTCTAACCCTAACTCTAACCTATCCATAATTCTAACCCTAACTCTAACCCTAACTCTAACCCTAACCCTAAACCTAACATTAACCTTAACTCTAACCCTATCCTTAACCCTAAACCTTTCCCTAACCCTATCCCTTCATTAACCCTAACTCTAACCCTACACTTATCACTATCACTTTCGATAACCATAACCCTAATTCTATCCTTAACTCTAATGTTAACCACAACCGTAACACAAACCCTAACCCTATCCTTAATTCTAACCCTAAACTGAACCCTATCCATAAACCTAACCCTATCCCTAAACCTAACCCTAACCTTATCCCTAATTCTAACTCTAAACCTAACCCAAACCTTAACCAGAACCCTAACCCTAAACTTAACCCTAACTCTAACCCTAACTTTACCCTAGCCATATCCCTAATTCTAACCCTAACTCTAGCCCAAACCCTAACTCTAACCCAAACCCAAACCATAACTCTAACCCCAACCCCAATCCATAATCATAAACCCAAACCATAATCCTTAACCCTATCCCTATCATTAATCCTAAGGCTGACCCTATCATTAATCCCAAGACTAACCCTATCATTAATCCTAAGACTAACTCTATCATTAATCCTAAGACTAACCCTAACATTAACCCTAACCCTATCCATAACATTAACCCTAACTCTAACCCTAACCCTATCCTTACCCTAACCCTAAACTTAACCCTATCCCTAAAACTAACACTAATCCTAACCTTATCCCTAACCCTAACCTTATCCCTAACCCTAACTTTATCCCTAACTCTAACACTAATCCTAGGCTTATACCTAACCCTAACTATAACCCAAAACCTTATCGTAACCCAAACACCAACTCTAATCCTAACCCTAACTCTAACCCTAATCCTAACCCAAACCTTAACCAGAACCCTATCCCTATCCCTCAACACTATCCCTAACCATAACCCTCAACCCTAACCCTAAAACCTAAACCTAACTCTAACCCTAACCTTAACTCTAACCCTAACTCTAACCCTAAACCTAAACCCTTATCAAAACCCAAACCATAAGCCTAACCCTAACCCTAACCATTTCCCTAACTCTAACCCTAACTCTAACCCTAACTCAAAATCTAACCCTAACTCTAACCCTAAACAAACAAACCCCAACCCCAACATTAACCCTAAACCTATCCATCATTCTAACCCTAAATCTAACCCTAACTCTAACCCTAACCCTAACTGTAACCCTAAATCTAACCCTAACTCTAACCCTAACCCTATCCCTAACCGTAACTCTAATTCTAACTCTAACCCTAACATTAACCCTAACTCTATCTCTAACCCTATTCTTAACCTTAATCCTTTCACTAATTCTATCCCTACCCTTAACCCTAACCCTACCCTATCACTATCCCTTTCGATAAAAATGACCCTAATTCTATCCTTAACTCTAACCTTAACCACAACCGTAACCCTAACTCTAACCCTATCCTTAACCGTAACCCTAAACTTAACCCTATCCGTAAACCTAACCCTAACCTTATCCCTAACCCTAACCTTATCCCTATCTCAAACACTAAACCTAGCCTTATAACTACCCTAACTAGAACCCAAAACCTTACCGTAACCCAAACACCAACTCTAATCCTAACCCAATCCCTAACACTAACTCTAACCCTAAACCGTAACCCTGACCCTAGACCCTAAACTAACCCAACCCAAACCCTAACTCTAACTCTAACCCTAAAACTAAACCTAACCCTAACTCTAACCCTATCCCTAATTCTAACCCTAACTCTAATCCTAACCATATCCCTAATTCTAACCCTAAATCTAACCCAAACCATTACTCTAACCCCAACCCAACCCATAATCCTAAACCCAAACCATAATCCTAAACGCAAACTCTAATCCTAACCCTAACACTAACTCTAACCTTAATCCTAACCCAAACCTTAACCAGAACCCTATCCCTATCCCTCAACACTATCCCTAACCGTAACCCTAACCCTAACCCTAACCCAACCCCTAACCCAACCCTAACTCTCACTCTAACCCTAACTCTAACCCTAACTCTAACCCTAACTCTAACCCTAACTCTAACCATAAACCTATCCATAATTCTAACCCTAACTCTAACCCTAACTCTAACCCTAACCCTAAACCTAACATTAACCTTAACTCTAACTCTAACCCTATCCTTAACCCTAAACCTTTCCCTAACCTTATCCCTTCATTAACCCTAACTCTAACCCTACACTTATCACTATCACTTTCGATAACCATAACCCTAATTCTATCCTTAACTCTAATGTTAACCACAACCGTAACACAAACCCTAACCCTATCCTTAATTCTAACCCTAAACTGAACCTATCCATAAACCTAACCCTATCCCTAAACCTAACCCTAACCTTATCCCTAATTCTAACTCTATACCTAACCCAAACCTTAACCAGAACCCTAACCCTATCCCTAAACCTAACCCTAAACTTAACCCTAACTCTAACCCTAACCCTATCCCTAATTCTAACCCTAACTCTACCCTATCCATATCCCTAATTCTAACCCTAACTCTAACCCAAACCCTAACTCAAACCCAAACCATAATTCTAACCCCAACCCCAATCCATAATCATAAACCCAAACCATAATCCTTAACCCTATCCCTATCATTAATCCTAAGACTGACCCTATCATTAATCCTAAGACTAACTCTATCATTAATCCTAAGACTAACCCTAACATTAACCCTAACCCTATCCATAACATTAACCCTAACCCTATCCTTAACCCTAACCCTAAACTTAACCCTATCCCTAAAACTAACACTAAACCTAACCCTAACCCTAACCCAACCCCTAACCCAACCCTAACTCTCACTCTAACCCTAACTCTAACCCTAACTCTAACCCTAAATCTAACCCTAACTCTAACCATAAACCTATCCATAATTCTAACCCTAACTCTAACCCTAACTCTAACCCTAACCCTAAACCTAACATTAACCTTAACTCTAACTCTAACCCTATCCTTAACCCTAAACCTTTCCCTAACCCTATCCCTTCATTAACCCTAACTCTAACCCTACACTTATCACTATCACTTTCGATAACCATAACCCTAATTCTATCCTTAACTCTAATGTTAACCACAACCGTAACACAAACCCTAACCCTATCCTTAATTCTAACCCTAAACTGAACCCTATCCATAAACCTAACCCTATCCCTAAACCTAACCCTAACCTTATCCCTAATTCTAACTCTAAACCTAACCCAAACCTTAACCAGAACCCTAACCCTATCCCTAAACCTAACCCTAAACTTAACCCCAACCCCAATCCATAATCATAAACCCAAACCATAATCCTTAACCCTATCCCTATCATTAATCCTAAGACTGACCCTATCATTAATCCCAAGACTAACCCTATCATTAATCCTAAGACTAACTCTATCATTAATCCTAAGACTAACCCTAACATTAACCCTAACCCTATCCATAACATTAACCCTAACCCTATCCCTAACCCTAAACTTAACCCTATCCCTAAAACTAACACTAATCCTAACCTTATCCATAACCCTAACCTTATCCCTAACCCTAACTCTAACACTAATCCTAGGCTTATACCTAACCCTAACTATAACCCAAAACCTTATCGTAACCCAAACACCAACTCTAATCCTAACCCTAACACTAACTCTAACCCTAATCCTAACCCAAACCTTAACCAGAACCCTATCCCTATCCCTAACCCTCAACACTATCCCTAACCATAACCCTCAACCCTATCCCTAACCCTAAAACCTAAACCTAACTCTAACCCTAACCCTAACCCTAACCTTAACTCTTACCCTAACTCTAACCCTAAACCTAAACCCTTATCAAAACCCAAACCATAAGCCTAACCCTAACCCTAACCATTTCCCTAACTCTAACCCTAACTCAAAATCTAACCCTAACTCTAACCCTAAACCTAACCCTAACTCTAACCCTAAACCAAACCCCAACCCCAACTCTAACCCTAAACCTATCCATCATTCTAACCTTAAATCTAACCCTAACTCTAACCCTAACCCTAACTCTAACCCTAAATGTAACCCTAACTCTAACCCTAACCCTATCCCTAACTCTAACCCTAACTCTAATTCTAACTCTAACCCTAACATTAACCCTAACTCTAACTCTATCTCTAACCCTATTCTTAACCTTAATCCTTTCACTAATTCTATCCCTACATTAACCCTAACCCTACCCTTATCACTATCCCTTTCGATAACCATGACCCTAATTCTATCCTTAACTCTAACCTTAACCACAACCGTAACCCTAACCCTATCCTTAACCGTAACCCTAAACTTAACCCTATCCGTAAACCTAACCCTAACCTTATCCCTAACCTTATCCCTAACCCTAACATTATCCCTATCTCTAACACTAAACCTAGCCTTATACCTAACCCTAACTAAAACCCAAAACCTTACCGTAACCCAAACACCAACTCTAATCCTAACCCAATCCCTAACACTAACTCTAACCCTAAACCGTAACCCTGACCCTAGACCCTAAACCTAACCCAAACCCAAACTCTAACCCTAACCCTAAAACTAAACCTAACCCTAACTCTAACCCTATCCCTAATTCTAACCCTAACTCTAATCCTAACCATATCCCTAATTCAAACCCTAAATCTAACCCAAACCCTAACTCTAACCCATACCCAAACTTAAACCAAAAGCAAACCCAAACCATTACTCTAACCCCACCCCAACCCATAATCCTAAACCCAAACCATAATCCTAAACCCAAACTCTAATCCTAACCCTAACACTAACTCTAACCTTAATCCTAACCCAAACCTTAACCAGAACCCTATCCCTATCCCTAACCCTCAACACTATCCCTAACCATAACCCACAACCCTAACCCTAACCCTAACCCAACCCCTAACCCAACCCTAACTCTAACCCTAACTCTAACCCTAACCCTAACTCTAACCCTAACCCTAACTCTAACCCTAACTCTAACCATAAACCTATCCATAATTCTAACCCTAACCCTAAACCTAACATTAACCTTAACTCTAACTCTAACCCTATCCTTAACCCTAAACCTTTCCCTAACCCTATCCCTTCATTAACCCTAACTCTAACCCTACACTTATCACTATCACTTTCGATAACCATAACCCTAATTCTATCCTTAACTCTAATGTTAACCACAACCGTAACACAAACCCTAACCCTATCCTTAATTCTAACCCTAAACTGAACCCTATCCATAAACCTAACCCTATCCCTAAACCTAACCCTAACCTTATCCCTAATTCTAACTCTAAACCTAACCCAAACCTTAACCAGAACCCTAACCCTATCCCTAAACCTAACCCTAAACTTAACCCTAACTCTAACCCTAACTTTACCCTAGCCATATCCCTAATTCTAACCCTAACTCTAGCCCAAACCCTAACTCTAACCCAAACCATAACTCTAACCCAACCCCAATCCATAATCATAAACCCAAACCATAATCCTTAACCCTATCCCTATCATTATTCCTAAGGCTGACCCTATCATTAATCCCAAGACTAACCCTATCATTAATCCTAAGACTAACTCTATCATTAATCCTAAGACTAACCCTAACATTAACCCTAACCCTATCCATAACATTAACCCTAACTCTAACCCTAACCCTATCCTTAACCCTAACCCTAAACTTAACCCTATCCCTAAAACTAACACTAATCCTAACCTTATCCCTAACCCTAACCTTATCCCTAACCCTAACTTTATCCCTAACCCTAACTCTAACACTAATCCTAGGCTTATACCTAACCCTAACTATAACCCAAAACCTTATCGTAACCCAAACACCAACTCTAATCCTAACCCTAACTCTAACCCTAATCCTAACCCAAACCTTAACCAGAACCCTATCCCTATCCCTAACCCTCAACACTATCCCTAACCATAACCCTCAACCCTAACCCTAAAACCTAAACCTAACTCTAACCCTAACCTTAACTCTAACCCTAACTCTAACCCTAAACCTAAACCCTTATCAAAACCCAAACCATAAGCCTAACCCTAACCCTAACCATTTCCCTAACTCTAACCCTAACTCTAACCCTAACTCAAAATCTAACCCTAACTCTAACCCTAAACCAAACCCCAACCCCAACATTAACCCTAAACCAAACCCCAACCCCAACATTAACCCTAAACCTATCCATCATTCTAACCCTAACCCTAACTCTAACCCTAAATCTAACCCTAACTCTAACCCTAACCCTATCCCAAACCCTAACTCTAATTCTAACTCTAACCCTAACATTAACCCTAACTCTAACTCTATCTCTAACCCTATTCTTAACCTTAATCCTTTCACTAATTCTATCCCTACATTAACCCTAACCCTACCCTTATCACTACCCCTTTCGATAAAAATGACCCTAATTCTATCCTTAACTCTAACCTTAACCACAACCGTAACCCTAACTCTAACCCTAACCCTATCCTTAACCGTAACCCTAAACTTAACCCTATCCGTAAACCTAACCCTAACCTTATCCCTAACCTTATCCCTAACCCTAACCTTATCCCTATCTCTAACACTAAACCTAGCCTTATAACTAACCCTAACTAGAACCCAAAACCTTACCGTAACCCAAACACCAACTCTAATCCTAACCCAATCCCTAACACTAACACTAACTCTAACCCTAAACCGTAACCCTGACCCTAGACCCTAAACCTAACCCTAATTCTAACCCTAACTCTAATCCTAACCATATCCCTAATTCTAACCCTAAATCTAACCCAAACCATTACTCTAACCCCAACCCCAACCCATAATCCTAAACCCAAACCATAATCCTAAACGCAAACTCTAATCCTAACCCTAACACTAACTCTAACCTTAATCCTAACCCAAACCTTAACCAGAACCCTATCCCTATCCCTCAACACTATCCCTAACCGTAACCCACAACCCTAAACCTAACCCTAACCCAACCCTAACCCAACCCTAACTCTCACTCTAACCCTAACTCTAACCCTAACTCTAACCCTAAATCTAACCCTAACTCTAACCATAAACCTATCCATAATTCTAACCCTAACTCTAACCCTAACTCTAACCCTAACCCTAAACCTAACATTAACCTTAACTCTAACTCTAACCCTATCCTTAACCTAAACCTTTCCCTAACCCTATCCCTTCATTAACCCTAACTCTAACCCTACACTTATCACTATCACTTTCGATAACCATAACCCTAATTCTATCCTTAACTCTAATGTTAACCACAACCGTAACACAAACCCTAACCCTATCCTTAATTCTAACCCTAAACTGAACCCTATCCATAAACCTAACCCTATCCCTAAACCTAACCCTAACCTTATCCCTAATTCTAACTCTAAACCTAACCCAAACCTTAACCAGAACCCTAACCCTATCCCTAAACCTAACCCTAAACTTAACCCCAACCCCAATCCATAATCATAAACCCAAACCATAATCCTTAACCCTATCCCTATCATTAATCCTAAGACTGACCCTATCATTAATCCCAAGACTAACCCTATCATTAATCCTAAGACTAACTCTATCATTAATCCTAAGACTAACCCTAACATTAACCCTAACCCTATCCATAACATTAACCCTAACCCTATCCCTAACCCTAAACTTAACCCTATCCCTAAAACTAACACTAATCCTAACCTTATCCATAACCCTAACCTTATCCCTAACCCTAACTTTATCCCTAACCCTAACTCTAACACTAATCCTAGGCTTATACCTAACCCTAACTATAACCCAAAACCTTATCGTAACCCAAACACCAACTCTAATCCTAACCCTAACACTAACTCTAACCCTAATCCTAACCCAAACCTTAACCAGAACCCTATCCCTATCCCTAACCCTCAACACTATCCCTAACCATAACCCTCAACCCTATCCCTAACCCTAAAACCTAAACCTAAACCTAACTCTAACCCTAACCCTAACCCTAACCTTAACTCTTACCCTAACTCTAACCCTAAACCTAAACCCTTATCAAAACCCAAACCATAAGCCTAACCCTAACCATTTCCCTAACTCTAACCCTAACTCAAAATCTAACCCTAACTCTAACCCTAAACCTAACCCTAACTCTAACCCTAAACCAAACCCCAACCCCAACTCTAACCCTAAACCTATCCATCATTCTAACCTTAAATCTAACCCTAACTCTAACCCTAACTCTAACCCTAAATCTAACCCTAACTCTAACCCTAACCCTATCCCTAACCCTAACTCTAACCCTAACTCTAATTCTAACTCTAACCCTAACATTAACCCTAACTCTAACTCTATCTCTAACCCTATTCTTAACCTTAATCCTTTCACTAATTCTATCCCTACATTAACCCTAACCCTACCCTTATCACTATCCCTTTCGATAACCATGACCCTAATTCTATCCTTAACTCTAACCTTAACCACAACCGTAACCCTAACTCTAACACTAACCCTATCCTTAACCGTAACCCTAAACTTAACCCTATCCGTAAACCTAACCCTAACCTTATCCCTAACCTTATCCCTAACCCTAACATTATCCCTATCTCTAACACTAAACCTAGCCTTATACCTAACCCTAACCATTTCCCTAACTCTAAACCCTAACTCAAAATCTAACCCTAACTCTAACCTTAAACCTAACCCTAACTCTAACCCTAAACCGTAACCCTGACCCTAGACCCTAAACCTAACCCAAACCCAAACCCTAACTCTAACCCTAACCCTAAAACTAAACCTAACCCTAACTCTAACCCTATCCCTAATTCTAACCCTAACTCTAATCCTAACCATATCCCTAATTCAAACCCTAAATCTAACCCAAACCCTAACTCTAACCCATACCCAAACTTAAACCAAAAGCAAACCCAAACCATTACTCTAACCCCAACCCCAACCCATAATCCTAAACCCAAACCATAATCCTAAACCCAAACTCTAATCCTAACCCTAACACTAACTCTAACCTTAATCCTAACCCAAACCTTAACCAGAACCCTATCCCTATCCCTAACCCTCAACACTATCCCTAACCATAACCCACAACCCTAACCATAACCCACAACCCTAACCCTAACCCTAACCCAACCCCTAACCCAACCCTAACTCTAACCCTAACTCTAACTCTAACCCTAACTCTAACCATAAACATATCCATAATTCTAACCCTAACTCTAACCCTAAACCTAACCCTAACTCTAACCCTAACCCTAACATTAACCTTAACTCTAAATCTAACCCTATCCTTAACCCTAAACCTTTCCCTAAGCCTATCCCTTCATTAACCCGAACTCTAACCCTACACTTATCACTATCACTTTCGATAACCATAACCCTAACCCTATCCTTAACTCTAACCTTAACCACAACCGTAACCTAAACTCTAACCCTAACCATATCCTTAACTGTAACCCTAAACTTAACCCTATCCCTGAACCTAACGCTAACCCTAAACTTATCCCTAACCCTAACCTTATCCCTAACTCTAACACTAACCCTAGCCTTATACCTAACCCTAACTATAACCCAAACCTTACCGTAACCCAAACACCAACTCTAATTCTAACCCAAACCTTAACCAGAACCCTAACGCTATCCCTATCCCTAACCCTCAACCCTATCCCTAACCATAACCCTAACCCTATCCCTAACCCTGACCCTAGACCTTAAACCTAAATCTAACCCTAACTAACCCTAATTCTAACTCTAACTCTAACCCTAAACCTATCCCTAAACCTAGCCCTAATTCCAACCCTAACTCTAATCTTAACCCTAACCCCAACCCCAACCGCAACCCATAATCCTAAACCCAAACCCAAACACTAACCCTATCCCTATCATTAATCCCAAGACTAAGCCTATTATTAATCCTAAGACTAACCCTAACCTTAACCCTAACATTAACCCTAACCCTAAACCTATCCCTAACATTAACCCAAACTCTAACCCTAACCCTATACTTAACCCTAAACTTAACCCTATCCCTAAACCAAACCCTAACCTTATCCCTAACTCCAACCCTATCTCTAACTCTAACTCTAACTCTAACCCTAACTCTAACCCTAAACCTATCCCTAAACCTATCCCTAATTCTAACCCTAACTGTAACCTTAACCCTAACCCCAACTCTAACCCTAAACTTAACCCTATCCCTAAACCTAACCCTAACCCTAACCTTATCCCTAACCCTAACCTTATCCCTAACTCTAATTCTAGCCCCAACCCTAAACTTAATTATAACTCTAACCCTAACCCTATCTCTAATTCTAACTCTAACACTAACCAAAACCTTAACCAGAACCCTAATCCTATCCCTAACCCTAAACCTAACCCTAAACTTAACCCTAACCCTAACCCTATCCCTAATTCTAACTCTAACACTAACCAAAACCTTAACCAGAACCCTAATCCTATCCCTAACCCTATCCCTAACCCTAAACTTAACCCTAACCCGAACCCTAAATCTAACCCTAAATCTAACCCTAAATCTAACCCTAAATCTAACTCTAAATCTAACTCTAAATCTAACTCTAACCCTAATTCTAACCCTAACTCTAACCCTAACTCTAAACCTAACTCTAACCCTAACTAACCCTAACTAACCCTAACTAACCCTAACTCTAACCCTAACTCTAACCCTAACCCTAACTCTAACCCTAACTCTAACCCTAACCCAAAACCCAAACCATAATCCTAACCATAACCCAAACCCAAACCCTAAACACATCTCTTACCCTAACCACATCCCTAACCCTAACCCCCAAACCATAATCCTAAACCCAAACTATAATCCAACCCCAACCAAAACCCTAACCCTATCCCTATCATTAATCCTAACACTAAGCCTATCCTTAACCCTAACCCTATCCCTAACATTAACCCTAATCCTAACTCTAACCCTATCTCTAACCCTACCCTTATCACTATCCCTTTCGATAACCATAACCCTAACCCTAATTCTATCCTTAACTCTAACGTTAACCACAACAGTAACCCAAACTCTAACCCTAACTCTATCCTTAACTCTAACCATAAACTTAACCCTATTCCTAACCCTAACCTTATCCCTAACCCTAACTCTAACTCTAATTCTAGCCCTAACCCTAACTCTAACCCTAACTCTAACCCTATCCCTAATTCTAACTCTAACGCTAACCCAAACCTTAACCAGAACTCTAACCCTATCCCTAACCCTAAACCTAACCCTAAACTTAACCCTAACTCTAAACCTAACCCTATCCTTAATTCTAACCCTAACTCTAACCCTAACCATATCCCTAATTCTAACACTAACTAACCCTAACTCTAACCCAAACCCTAACTCTAACCGTAACCCACCCAAACCTTAACCAGAACCCTAATCCTAACCCTAATTCTAACTCTAATTTTAACTCTAGCTCTAGCTCTAACACTAGCTCTAGCTCTAACTCTAACCCTTAACCCATACCCTATCCCTATCATTAAACCCTATCCCAATCATTAACCCTAACCCTATCCCTATCATTAGCCCTATCCCTATCATTAACCCTATCCCAATCATTAACCCTAACCCTATCCCTATCATTAGCCCTATCCCTATCATTAACCCTAACCCTATCATTAACCCTATCAATTGCCTTGAGGATCTCAGCTGTTAACTTATCCTCTCCAGCAGCCTTGTTATTGGTCATTAGCTTTAAGGTGGTTTCTATTTCACTCAAGGTGAAGTCATCTAAATTTACATCTAATTCTGCTGCTGGTGTTTCAGCTTCAAAATCTATTAAACTGTGAGGTAGTGGACGGTTAAGAATTTCTTTGAAGTGTTCCGCCCAACGGGCTTTTATGTCTGCGCTTGTTGTTAGCATTAATCCAGATTTGTCTAGAATTGGTGTTCCACTGGATGTATAGGTGTTTGTCAGCATCTTTTGTACAGTATAAAGAGTTCTGCTGTCTCCTGTAATTGCAGCTGTCTCTGCTTTCTCTGCCAAGTTGTCTATATAAGCTCTTGTATCTCTTCTTGCCGAACTTTTCACTTTGTTGTCTAATTCTTTGTATGTTGCTTTTGCCAGAACCTTTCCAAGATCTGTCTTTACATTAGTCATGGCTCTCTTCGCTTCTCTTCTTTCTTTGATGTATTTCCATGTGGTGTCTGAGATCCAAGCTCGTTTTTCCATTTTCTTCAGTCCAGCACTTGCTTCTGCTGCTGTCATTAGTATTTTGCTCTGTGAGTCCCACATTTCATTGATATCTAAGTCTATTTCACCAAGTGCTGAATAACAATTACTTAGCTCTATGTTAAACTTTTCCTTTATTGCTTCATCTTTCAGTTTATGACTATCAATTTTATGTGTAATTGACCTCTTCTGTTGGTTTCTAAATTTTAATCTTATTTTCCCAATGCACAGGTTGTGGTCACTATTAACATCAGCACCTCTGTATGCTCTTACATCTATTAATGATGATCTGAATTGTTGTTAATACATAGGTGGTCAATTTGATTTGATGTTCTATCATCAGGAGATATCCATGTTGTTTTGTGGATATTTTTATGTGGAAATAATGTCCCACCTATAACTAAATTTTCTATTAAACATAATTCTATTAATCTTTCTCCATTCTGACTTGTTGTATTACAGCCTTCTCTCCCCATCACATGTTCCACTCCTGCGTTATCTTGTCCTACTTTGGCGTTGAAGTCTCCCATTACAATTAAAAGATCGTGTTTTGGTATTTTGTTTATAAGTTGTTGCAGTTGGTTATAAAAATCATCCTTAACTTCATCATCAGCTTCGTTAGTAGGCGCATAACATTGAATAATTGAAAGTCTTCCATGTTTTGTTTTGTATCGTGTTCGTATCAGACGGCTATTATTTACCGGTTCCCATTCTAATAAACTTCTTGCAGCTTTGTCTGTCATCATTATGCCTACTCCTTCACGGTGTTTTCCATCTTCCCTTCCAGAAAAAAAACTACTATTTTTATCAATAGATCTCCTACCTGTTCCAGGCCAGCGCATTTCGCTTAATCCTAAAATATCTAGATCGTATCTGTCCATCTCGCTCGCGACCTGTGCATGTTTCGTCGGAGCGGCCATTGTTCGCACATTCCAGAATCCTATTTTTGTTGTTGTTTTAGGGCCGAAAAAACTATCACTACTATCTACTGCTAATTTACACATTCTGTATCAGGTCTACGTTTCATTAACAACATCGTTTTTACGATTAGCGGCTTGTTAAACCTCTGATCAACGGTTTCTATACCAAGCCGGAGAAAAATAATTCCTCATTTTGGAAACAACCGGAAACGCTAACGTCAAGGCAATTGATAGCCATAATTTAATACATCTCCAAAAAATGTTCAACATCATTTGGAAAACAGAGAAGACGCCTCATAAATGGAAAAAAGGAATCATTGTTAAGATCCCAAAAAAGGGCAATCTTAGAGATTGTAACAATTGGAGAGGCGTGACACTTTGTCAGTTGCCTCAAAATTATTCTGTAAAATCATCCTAAATAGAAATAAAGGATTCAATAGATACAGTAATGCGTGAAGAACAGGCTGGGTTTAGAAAAGGGAGAAGCTGTCTTGACCACATTTTCACTCTACGACTTATATTGGAGGAACACATTGAAAAGCAAAAACTTTTGTACTTAACTTCATCGACTTCAAAAAAGCATTTGATAGTATTCATAGAGATTCTTTGTGGAAAATTCTGAAGCAATATGGCTTACCATCAAAAATCATAAATATTATCAAAGACATGTATGATGGTTACACATGTGCAGTTCGAACAGAGGAAGGACTGAGCGAATGTTTCCCAATAGAAACTGGGGTTAAACAAGGATGTATTTTATCGCCCTTGTTATTTGGAATTGTTATGGACTTCATAATGAAGAAATGCTGCACTGGTAATAAAGGCATCGAATGGATACAAGGAGACCATTTGGAGGACCTGGACTTTGCTGATGACATAGTTCTCATCAGCAATCAGATAAAAACGATGCAGGAAAACACAAATGAACTATCATCAATAGCCAGCAAAATTGGCTTGAGGTCAATCATGAAAAGACTAAAGTCATGAAAAGTTTAATTCCAACAAGTGACAAAATATACATGGAAAACAAACCAGTAGAAGAGATCGATCACTTCATCTATCTTGGAAGTCACATTGATTGAGAAGGGGATACGAGCAAAGAAATTAGAATCAGACTGGCTAAAGCAGCAATGTCTTTCAGAAGCCTTGAAAAGTTGTGGAAATCAAAACTCATTAGCACAAACACAAAACTTAGGCTATTCAAATCAAATGTACTATCAATTACGTATGACGTATGTCGTGTGAAAGCTGGAAAACAACAAGAGATATAGAAACAAAGTTGAACGCATTCGAAAATAAATGTCTAAGGAAAATACTTGGTATAGAATGGAACGAATTCAAAACAAACGAGGAAATTAGAGAATCGCCAATCAACCACTAATATCTTCAGTAATAAAGAAAAGACGATGGTCATACGTTGGACATGTGATGAGAAGAGATAATAATCGAATAGCAAAGCAAGCCCTCATATGGGAAACAACAGGTAAAAAAAAAGAGGAAGACCCAGGGAGACACTGAGAAGAACATGATGAGAGAGGCAAGAGCAGCAGGAATCGGCTCCCTCAATGAGATAGAACTGCTTGCACAGAACAGAGACAGATGGCGAGATTTGATAAAATATCTTTAAAAGAAAACTGCTAGAACAAAAATTCATATAGGAGAAGGTGTATCTTGGTCTACGCCCTATGGGCCGGTTACGGCTCGAAAGGTCAATAGATAGATATCATTAACCCTAACCTTAAACCTAAGACTAACCTAACCTTAAACTAAGACTAACCTTAACCTTAACCCTAAGGCTAACCTTAACCCTACGACTACCTTAACCCTAAGACTAACCTTAACCATAACCTCAAACCTAACATTGACCCTAATATTAACCCTAACATTAACCCTAACCTTAACCCTAACATTAACCCTAAACCTAAACGTAACCCTAACCCTAAACCTAACCTAAACCTATCCCTAATTCTAACACTAACTCTAACCTACCCCAATCCTAACCCGAACCCTAAATCTAACCCTAAATCTAACCCAAAGTTAAACTCTAAATCTAACTCTAAATCTAACTCTAAATCTAACCCTAAGTCTAACTCTAACCCTAACTCTAACCTAACCCTAACCCCTTACCAAAACCCAAACCATAATCCTAACCATAACCCAAACCTAACCACATCTCTTACCCTAACCACATCCCTAACCCTAACCCCAAACCATAATCCTAAACCCAAACCATAATCCAACCCCAAACCAAAACCCTAACCCTATCCATATCATTAATCCTAACTCTAACCCTATCTCTAACTCTACCCTTATCACTATCCCTTTCGATAACCATAACCCTAATTCTATCCTTAACTCTAACGTTAACCACAACAGTAACCCAAACTCTAACCCTAACTCTATCCTTAACTCTAACCCTAAACTTAACCCTATCCCTAAACCTAACCCTAACCTTATCCCTAACACTAACCCTATCCCTATCCCTAATTCTAAACTTAACCTAACTCTAAATCTAACCCTATCCTTAATTCTAACCCTAACTCTAACCCTAACCATATCCCTAATTCTAACACTAACTCTAACCCTAACTCTAACCCTAACTCTAACCCTAACCGTAACCCAAACTAACCCAAACCTTAACCAGAACCCTAATCCTAACCCTAATCCTACCCCTAACCCTAATTCTAACTCTAATTTTAACTCTAGCTCTAGCTCTAACACTAGCTATAGCTCTAGCTCTAACTTTAACACTTAACCCCTAACCCATACCCTATCCTATCATTAACCCTATCCCAATCATTAACCCTATCCCTATCATTAGCCCTAACCCTATCCCTATCATTAAACCTATCCCTATCATTAACCCTAACCCTATCATTAACCCTAACCTTAACCCTAAGACTAACCTTAACCATAAGACTAACCCTAAGACTAACCCTACCCTTAACCCTAAGACTAACACTAAACTTAACCCTAAGACTAACCCTAACCCTAACCTTAACCCTAAGACTAACCTTAACCCTAAGACTAACCTTAACCCTAAGACTAACCTTAACCCTAAGACTAACCTAACCCTAAGACTAACCTTAACCCTTAGACTAACCTTAACCCTAAGACTAACCCTGATCTTAACCCTAACCTTAACCCTAACATTAACCCTAACATTAACTCTAACCTTAACCCTAACATTAACCCTAACCTTAACCCTAACTGTAACCCTAACATTAACCCTAACCTAAACTTAACCCTAAACTTAACCCTAAACCTCAACTTAACCCTAACCCTAAACTTAACCCTAACCCTGAACTTAACCCTAACTCTACCCCTAAACCTATCCCTAATTCTACCCCTAACCCTAAACCAACTCCAACCCTAACCCGAACCTTAAGTCTAACCCTAAATCTAACCCTAAATCTAACTGTAAATCTAACTGTAAATCTAACCCTCAATCTAACCCTAACTCTAACCCTAACCATATAATCCTAACCATAACCACATCCTTTACCCTAACAACATCCCTAAACCTAACCCCAAACCTAAACCCAAACCATAATCCTAAACCTAAACCCAAACCATAATCCAAACCAAACCAAAACCCTATCCCTATCATTAATCCTAAGACTAACCCTTCCTTAACCCAAACCCTTTCCCTAACCCTAAATCTAACATTAACCCTAACTCTAACCCTATCTCTAACCCTATCTCTAACCCTACCCTTATCACTATCACTTTCGATAACCATAACCCTAATCCTATCCTTAACTCTAACCTTAACCACAACCGTAACCTAAACTCTAACCCTAACCATATCCTTAACTCTAACCCTAAACTTAACCTCATCCCTAACCCTAGCCTTATACCTAAACCTAACTATAACCCAAAACCTTACCGTAATCCAAACACCACCTCTAATTCTAACCAACCCTAAACCCAACCTTAACCAGAACCCGATCCCTATCCCTAACCCTCACCCTATCCTAACCATAACCCTAAATCCTGACCTAGACCATAACCCTAACCCTAACTCTAACCCTAACTCTAATTCTATATCTAACTCTAACCTAAGTCTTACCCTAACTCTAACCCTAACTCTAACTCTATCCCTAACTCTAACCCTAACTCTAACCCTAACTCTATCCCTAACGCTAACCCTAACTCTAACCCTAACCCTAACCCTAACTCTAACCCTAACACTATCCCTAAATCTATCCCTAAATCTATCCCTAATTCTAACCCTAACTCTAACCTTAACCCTAACCCTAAACTTATCCCTAACTCTAACCCTAACTAACCTTAACCCTATCCCTAATTCTATCCCTAACTCTATCCCTAACTCTATCCCTAACCATAATCCTAATTCTAACCCTAACTCTACCCAAACCCTAGCCTTAAACCTAACTCTAACCCAAACCCAAACCATAACTCTAACCCCAACCCCAATCCATAATCCTAAACCCCAAATGCTAACCCTATCATTAATCCTAAGATTAACCCTATCATTAATCCTAAGACTAACCCTAACCTTAACCCTAACATTAACCCTAACCCTATCCCTAACATTAACCCTAACTCTAACCCTATCCTTAACCCTAATCCTAAACCTAACCCTAAACTTAACCCTAACCCTAAACTCTAACTCTAACCCTAACTCTAACCCTAACTCTAACCCTAACCCTATCTCTAACCCTAACCCAAACCCCTTACCAAAACCCAAACCATAATCCTAACCCAAAACCTAACCATATCCATTACCCTAACCACATCCCTGACCCCAAACCATAATCCTAAACCTAAACCCAAACCATAATCCAAACCAAAACCCTAACCCTATCCCTATCATTAATTCTAACCCTAACCTTACCCTAACCTTTTCCCTAACCCTATCCCTAACATTAACCCTAACTCTAACCATCTCTAACACTACCCTTATCACTATCCCTTTCGATAACCATAACCCTAATTCTATCCTTAACTCTAACATTAACCTCAACCATAACCCAAACTCTAACCCTAACCCTATCCTTAACTCTAACCCTAAACTTAAACCTAACCCTATCCCTAAACCTAACCCTAACCTTATCTCTAACCCTAACCTTATCCCTAACCCTAACTCTAATTCTAACCCCAACCCTAAACCTAACCCTAAACTTAACCCTAACTCTAACCCTAACCTATCCCTAATTCTAACTCTAACCCTAACCCAAACCTTAACCAGAACCCTATCCCTATCCCTAACCCTAGACATAACCCTAACTTAACTCTAACCCTATCCCTAACTCTACCCTAACCATATCCCTAATTCTAAACCCTAACTCTAACCCAAACCCTAATTCTAACTCTAACCCAAACCCCATACCCAAACCTTAACTCTAACCCAACCCAAATCCATAATTCTAAACCCAAACCATAATCCCTAACCCTATCCCTATCATTAATCCTAGGACTAACCCTATCATTAATCCTAAGACTAACTATCATAATCCTAACCTTAACCCTAACATTAGCCCTAACAGTATCCATAACATTAACCATAACCCTAACCCTATCCCTAACCCTAAACTTAACCCTCTCCCTAAAACTAACCCTAACCTTATCCCTAACCCTAACTTTATAACTAACTCTAACACTAATCCTAGGCTTATACCTAACCCTAACTGTAACCCCAAACCTTACCGTAACCCAAACACCAACTCTAATCCTAACTCTATCCCTAATCTTAACCAAAACCTTAACCAGAACCCTATCCCTAACCATAACCCACAACCCTAGCCCTAGAACCTAAACCTAACTCTAACCCTAACCTTAACTCTAACCCTAAACCTAACCCTAACCCTAAACCTAACCCTAACTCTAACCCTAACCATAAACCTAACCCTAAACCTAACCCTAAACCTAACCCTAACCCTAAACCTAACCTAAACCCTTATCAAAACCCAAACCATAAGCCTAACCCTAACCCTATCCCTAACTCTAACCCTAACTCTAACCCTAAAACTAACCCTAACTCTATCCCTAAACTAACCCTAACTCTAACCCCAACCCCAAACCCAACCCTAACTCTAACCCTTACTCTAACCCTAACTCTAAAACTATCCATAATTCTAACCCTAACTCTAACCCTAACTCTAACCCTAACTCTAACCATAAACCTAACTATAACCCTAACCTTAAACTAACTCTAACCCTAACATTAACCCTAACTCTAACTCTATCTCTAACCCTATCCTTAACCTTTCCTTAATTCTATCCCTACATTAACCCTAACTCTAACCCTACCCTTATCACTATCCCTTTCGATAACAATGACCCTAATTCTATTCTTAACTCTAACCTTAACCACAACCGTAACCCTAACGTTAACCCTATCCTTAACCCTAAACTTAACCCTAAACCTAACCCTAACCTATCCCTAATCTTAACCTTATCCCTAACCCTAACCTTATCTAACCCTAACTCTAACACTAAACCTAGCCTTATACCTAACCCTAACTATAACCCAAAACCTTACCGTAACACAAACACCAACTCTAATCCTAACCCAATCCCTAACACTAACTCTAACCCTAAACTGTAACCCTGACCCTAACCCAAACCCTAACTCTAACCCTAAACCTAACCCTAACCCTAAACCTAACCCTAAACTTAACCCTAACTCTAACCCTAACCCTATCCCTAATTCTAACCCTAACCCAAACCTTAACCAGAACCCTAAACTCTAACACTAACCCTAACCCCAACCCGAACCCTAATTCTAACCCTAAATCTAACCCAAAATTTAACCTAACTCTAACCCTAACCCTAACCCCTTACCAAAACCCAAACCATAATCACATCTCTTACCCTAACCACATCCCTAACCCTAACCCCCAAACCATAATCCTAAACCAAACCATAATCCAACCTAAACCCTAACCCTATCCATATCATTAATCCTAACACTAAGCCTATCCTTAACCCTAACCCTTTCCCTAACCCTATCCCTAACATTAACCCTATCCCTAACATTAACCCTAACTCTAACCCTACCCTTATCACTATCCCTTTCGATAACCATAACACTAATTCTATCCTTAACTCTAACGTTAACCACAACAGTAACCAAAACTCTAACCCTAACTTATCCTTAACTCTAACCCTAAACTTAACCCTATCCCTAAACCTAACCCTAACCTTATCCCTAACACTAACCCTATCCCTAATTCTAACTAACACTAACCCTAACCCTAAACCTAAACTTAACCCTAACTCTAAATCTAACCCTATCCTTAATTCTAACCCTAACTCTAACCCTAACCATATCCCTAATTCTAACACTAACTCTAACCCTAACCCTAACTCTAACCCTAACCGTAACCCAACCCTAACCCAAACCTTAACCAGAACCCTAATCCTAACCCTAATCCTACCCCTAACCCTAATTCTAACTCTAATTTTAACTCTAGCTCTAGCTCTAACACTAGCTATAGCTCTAGCTCTAACTTTAACACTTAACCCTTAACCCATACCCTATCCCTATCATTAAACCTATCCCAATCATTAACCCTAACCCTATCCCTATCATTAGCCCTAACCCTATCCCTATCATTAACCCTATCATTAACCCTAACCCTATCATTAACCCTAACCTTAACCCTAAGAATAACCTTAACCATAAGACTAACCCTAAGACTAATCCTAAGACTAACCCTAACCCTAACCTTAACCCTAACCCTAACCTTAACCCTAAGACTAACCTTAACCCTAAGACTAACCTTAACCCTAAGACTAACCTTAACCCTAAGACTAACCTTAACCCTAAGACTAACCCTTATCTTAACCCTAACCTTAACCCTAACATTAACTCTAACATTAACCCTAACATTAACCCTAACATTAACCCTAACATTAACCCTAACATTAACCCTAACCGTAACCCTAACATAACCCTAACATTAACCCTAACATTAACCCTAACATTAACCCTAACCTTAAACCTAACATTAACCCTAACCCTAAACTTAACCCTAACCCTAAACTTAACCCTAACCCTAAATTTAACCCTAACCCTAAATTTAACCCTAACCCTAAACTTAACCCTAACTCTACCCCTAAACCTATCCCTAATTCTATCCCTAACCCTAAACCCAACTCCAACCCTAACCCGAACCTTAAGTCTAACCCTAAATCTAACCCTAAATTTAACCCTAAATCTAACCCTAAATCTAACTGTAAATCTAACTGTAAATCTAACCCTCAATCTAACCCTAACCATATCCATTACCCTAACCACATCCCTAACCCCAAACCATAATCCTAAACCTAAAACCAAACCATAATCCAAAGCCAAACCAAAACCCTAACCCTATCCCTATCATTAATTCTAACACTAACCCTAACCTTAACCCTAACCTTTTCCCTAACCCTATCCCTAACATTAACCCTAACTCTAACCCATCTCTAACACTACCCTTATCACTATCCCTTTCGATAACCATAACCCTAATTCTATCCTTAACTCTAACGTTAACCTCAACCGTAACCCAAACTCTAACCCTATCCTTAACTCTAACCCTAAACTTAAACCTATCCCTAAACCTAACCCTAACCTTATCTCTAACCCTAACCTATTCCCTAACCCTAACTCTAATTCTAACCCCAACACTAAACCTAACCCTAACTCTAACCCTAACCCTATCCCTAATTCTAACTCTAACCCTAACCCAAAACTTACCAGAACCCTATCCCTATCCCTATCCCTAACCCTAGATCTACCCCTAAACTTAACTAACCCTATCCCTAATTCAAACCCTAACTCTACCCTAACCATATCCCTAATTCTAACCTTAACTCTAACCCAAACCCTAATTCTAACCCTAACCCAAACCCAAACCATAACTCTAACCCAAATCCATAATTCTAAACCCAAACCATAATCCTAAACCCTAGCCCTATCCCTATCATTAATCCTAAGACTAACCCTATCATTAATCCTAAGACTAACTATCATTAATCCTAAGACTAATCCTAACCTTAACCCTAACATTACCCTAACCCTATCCATAAATTAACCATAACCCTATCCTTAACCCTAACCCTAAACTTAACCCTCTCCCTAAAACTAACCCTAACCTTATCCCTAACCCTAACTTTATAACTAACCCTAACTCTAACACTAATCCTAGGCTTATACCTAACCCTAACTGTATCCCCAAACCTTACCGTAACCCAAACACCAACTCTAATCCTAACTCTAACCCTAATCTTAACCAAAACCTTAACCAGAACCCTATCCCTAACCCTCAACACTATCCCTAACCATAACCCACAGCCCTAGAACCTAAACCTAACTCTAACCCTAACCTTAACTCTAACCCTAACCCTAACTCTAACCCTAAACCTAACCCTAACTCTAACCCCAAACCCAACCCTAACTCTAACCCTTACTCTAACCCTACTCTAAACCTATCCATAATTCTAACCTAACCCTAACCCTTACCCTAACTCTAACCCTAACTCTAACTCTAACCCTAACTCTAACCCTAACTCTAACCATAAACCTAACCCTAACTCTAACCCTAACCCTAAACCTAACTCTAACCCTAACATTAACCCTAACTCTAACCCTACCCTTATCACTATCCTTTCGATAACCGTGACCCTAATTCTATTCTTAACTCTAACCTTAACCACAACCGTAACCCTAACTCTAACCCTATCCTTAACCCTAACCCTAAACTTAACCCTAAACCTAACCCTAACCTTATCCCTAATCTTAACCTTATCCCTAACCCTAACTCTAACGCTAAACCTAGCCTTATACCTAACCCTAACTATAACCAAAACCTTACCGTAACACAAACACCAACTCTAATCCTAACCCAATCCCTAACACAACTCTAACCCTAAACTGTAACCCTGACCTAACCCAAACCCTAACTCTTACCCTAACTCTAACCCTAACCCTAAACCTAACCCTAACCCTAAACCTAACCCTAAACTTAACCCTAACTCTAACCCTAACCCTATCCCTAATTCTAACCCTAACCCAAACCTTAACCAGAACCCTAACCCTATCCCTAACTCTAACCCTATCCCTATCCCTAACCCTAACCCTAAACCTTACCCTAAACTTCACCCTAACCCTAACCCTATCCCTAATTCAAACCCTAACTCTACCCTAACCATATCCCTAATTCTAACCCTAACCCAAACCCTAACGCTAACCCTAACTCATACCCAAACCCTAAACCAAAAGCAAACCCAAACCATTACTCTAACCCCAACCCCAACCCATAATCCTAAACCCAAACCATAATCCCAAACCCTAACCCTATCCCTATCATTAACCCTAACTCTAACCCTTTCCTTAATCCTAAACCTAACCCTAAACTTAACCCTAAACTCTAACTCTAACCCTAACTCTAACCCTAACTGTAACCCTAACTCTAACTCTAACCCTAACCCTAAGCCCTTACCAAAACCCAAACCATAATCCTAACCATAACCCAAACCCTAACCACATCCCTTACCCTAACCACATCCTAACCCCAAACCATAAACCTAACCCAAACCATAATCCAAGCCCAAACCAAAACCCTAACCCTATCCCTATCATTAATCCTAACACTAACCCTATCCTTAACCCTATCCCTAACTCTAACCCTATCTCTAACCCTAACCCTATCCCTAACATTAACCCTAACTCTAACCCTAACCCCATCCTTAACCCTAACCCTCAACCCTAGCCTTATACCTATTCCTAACTATAACCCAAACCTTACCGTAACCCCAACACCATCTCTAATCCTAACCCTACACTAACTCTAACCCTAATCCTAACCCAAACCTTAACCAGAACCCTAACCCCATCCCTAACCATCAACACTATCCCTAACCATAACACTCAACCCTATCCATATCCATAACCCACAACCACAACCCTAAACTTAAAACCTAAACCTAACTCTAACCCCAAACCCAACTCTAACCCTATCCCTAACTCTAACCCTAAATCTAACCCTAACCCTAACTCTAACCCTAAACCTATCCCTAATTCTAACCCTAACTCTAACCCTAAATCTAACCCTAACCCTAACATTAACCCTAACTCTAACTCTATCCCTATCCTTAACATTAACCCTAACCCTATCCTTAACATTAACCCTAACCCTATCCCTAACATTTACCGTAACTCTAACCCTATCTCTAACCCTACCCTTTTCACTATCCCTTTCGATAACCATAACCCTAATTCTATCCTTAACTCAAACCTTAACCACAACCGTAACCCAAACTCTAACCCTAACCCTATCTTTAACCCTAAACTTAACCCTAACCCTAACCTTATCCCTAACTCTAACCCTAAACTTATACCTAACCCTAACTATAACCCTAAACTTATACCTAACCCTAACTATAACCCAAAACCTTACAGTAACCCAAACACCAACTCTAATCCAAACCCAAACACTAACCCAAATCTTAACCAGAACCCTAACCCTAACCCTATCCCTAACCCTCAACCCTATCCCTAACCATAACCCTTAACCCTGACCCTAAACCTAACACTAACCCTAACTCTAACCCTAACTCTAACCCTAACTCTAACCTAACCCTAACTCTAACTCTAAATCTAACCCTAACTCTAACCCTAACTCTAATCCTAACTCTAATCCTAACTCTAACCCTAACTCTAATCTTAACTCTAACCCTAACTCTAACCCTAACTCTAACCCTAACTCTAACCCTAACTCTAACCCTAACTCTAACTCTAACCCTAACTCTAACCCTAACTCTAACCCTAACTCTAACCCTAACTCTAACCCTAACTCTAACCCTAACTCTAATCCTAACTCTAATCCTAACTCTAACCCTAACTCTAACCCTAAACCTATCCCTAATTCTAACCCTACGTCTAACTCTAACCCTAATCCTATGCCAAACCCTAACATTAACTCTAACCCTAACCCTACCCCATACCTTAACCAGAACCCTAACCCAAACCTTAACCAGAACCATAACCCTCAACCCTATCCCTAATCATAACCCTAACCAAAACCTTAACCGTAAAAATAACCCTAACCCTAAACCTAACCCGAACCCTGTCCATATCGCTAACCCTAACCTAATCCAAACTCTAACCCTAACCCTCATCTTCTCCCTAACCCTAAATCAACGGAACGCTGCACTAGAACTGGTAAACTGGTTTCAGGTTTCTCACTCACCGCCGGGTGGCGAGCGAAGGCCTTCTCATTTATCACGATGAGGCTTGTGCAAGGGCTGTACTCGAACCCAAAAAATCTGCAACTTATTTAAAGTTTTGGGTTGGCCCCCTACCCAAACCCTAACCCTGACCGGTAAACCTAACCCTATCAGTTCACATAATGTTGATCGATCAATTAATATTTTCATATTTGTAAACATACACACCCGATCTTGTTACGTTAGATGGAAAATTGATTCCCTGAAACGGAAGATATGAGATATTAGAAAAGAGATATTTCGGCATAACCGTTATGTGGCATTATCATAGTTCGCTAAGGATAGATGGGTTCATGCATTTCTGTTGTTTTTGCAAATCTACTATCGGTATCCTCTATTATAGTCTGGTTCAAATACACGTTATGGTTATAGCTTTATAGCAGTGATGATACACACTTTATGGTTGTAGCTTTATAGCAATGATGATAGACACACTATGGCTGTAGCTTTATAGCAGTGATGATAGACACGTTATGGTTGTAGCTATATAGCAATGATGATAGACACGTTATGGTAGTAGCTTTATAGCAATGATGATAGACACGTTATGGTTGTAGCTTTTTAACAATGATGATAGACACGTTATGGTTGTAGCTTTATAGCGCTGATTGTAGACACGTTATAGTTGTAGCTTTATAGCAATGATGATAGACACGTTATGGTTGTAGCTTTTTAACAATGATAGACACGTTATGGTTGTAGCTTTATAGCGGTGATTGTAGACACGTTATAGTTGTAGCTTTATAGCAGTTATAATAGACACGTTATGATTGTAGCTTTATAGCAGTAATGATAGACAAGTTGTGGTTGTAGCTTTATAGCAATGATGATAGACACGTTATGGTTGTAGCTTTATAGCAGTTATGATAGACACACTATGGCTGTAGCTTTATAGCAGTTATGATAGACACGTTATGGTTGTAGCTTTATAGCAGTAATGATAGACACGTTATGGTTGTAGCTTTATAGCAGTGATGATAGACACGTTATGGTTGTAGCTTTATAGCAGTGATGATAGACACGTTATGGTTGTAGCTTTATAGCAGTGATGATAGACACGTTATGGTTGTAGCTTTATAGCAGTAATGATAGACACGTTATGGTTGTAGCTTTATAGCTGTAATGATAGACACGTTATGGTTGTAGCTTTATAGCAGTAATGATAGACACGTTATGGTTGTAGCTTTATAGCAGTAATGATAGACACACTATGGCTGTAGCTTTATAGCAGTGATGATAGACATGTTATGGTTGTAGCTTTATAGCAGTGATAATAGACACCTTATGGTTGTAGCTTTATAGCAGTGATGATAGACACGTTATGGTTGTAGCTTTATAGCAGTGATAATAGACACCTTATGGTTGTAGCTTTATAGCAGTTATGATAGACACGTTATGAATGTAGCTTTATAGCAGTTACGATAGACACGTTATGGTTGTAGCTTTATATCAGTGATGATAGACACGTTATGGTTGTAGCTTTATAGCAGTGATGATAGACACATTATGGTTGTAGCTTTATAGCAGTTATGATAGACACGTTATGGTTGTAGCTTTATAGCAGTGATAATAGACACCTTATGGTTGTAGCTTTATAGCAGTTATGATAGACACATTATGGTTGTAGCTTTATAGCAGTTATGATAGACACGTTATGGTTGTAGCCGTATAGCAATGATGATAGACACGTTATGGTTGTAGCTATATAGCAATGATGATAGACATATTGTGGTTGTAGGTTTATTGAGGTGATAAAATACGTTTTAGGCTGCTTATGATCTATGTCAAGATATAAACCTATTTTTCCTACATTTCACTATTTTCTATCTAACGGATTTACTTGATTTTCGTGTAACTAATCTCAGATTATTTCCCCCTTGTTCTCATATTTTCCTTTACCTACCGATGCTGCTGAGGTTGGTGACCGTGTCTTTCCAAAGCCTTCTCTATCACTATTTGCTGGTAAGTTATTTTGTTGACATTAATAACAAAAATAATCTCCAGAAAATAGCTGATGTTCTTGGGGGACTGGTTGATCCCAGGGCAAGACGCCGGTCTCGTGACTGAGCTGTAGTGAGTTCAAATCCCCCCTGCTCCAGTTGGGATTTTTATTTGTGATTTCTCTCTGCGGCAAATACCACTTGTCTCAGCAGCGAGGAAAAGGGAATTACTCATCGATTGAAAAATTGAGTACCTCCGAAGGAGGAGTTATTTGCATGTAAGGCGAGGGACGACCCTAGATAAAAAAAAAAAAGAGGAAAAACCTGATTAACATGCAAAATTCAATTCCTAGTCTCGAGAGACTTCAGCAAAGGTGAAAGCAGCGAACGCAAGAAAATAAAAATCATGTTCGTTTCTAATCTGCTCCTCTTCTGTTAACAGAAACAAAAAAAAGAGTTCTTAAATGTTATGTAGAGCCAGTCTTAACATATGGATGTGAATCATTAGGACAACAGATAAGAAAATAACTAGAGTCTGTAGAAATGTGGTTTTACAGAAGAATGTTGAGAATACCATGGACAGCTAAGAAGAGTAATTAAAATGTTCTGAAAGAGGTCAAAACGAAAAGAGAGCTAATTTCCAATATTAGGAAGAAACAATCATCATTTTTTGACCATGTAATGAGAAGAGAACTGGGATATATTGTAACAACTGGAAAAATTGAGGGACGAATAGATAGAGGGAAGCAAAAAGAGAAGATACCAGACAACTTAGGAGAATGGCTTGGCAGAAGGTCAACAACAGAAATGATAAATAACTGTCGAGATTGAAAGTTGTGAAGAGACATGATCACCTAAGCCAGCAGGCACGGTACTTGATGATGAATACTCTCCTGTTCCATTTTGTTCACATACAGTGAAACAACGAATTGGGAAATAAAACAAGGCGGTGGTAATGTTTTTTTTTCTCTTATCATTGTTTAGAGTAAGAGCGTCATCGTTATTCTTTCAGTCGTCGCTTGTATATTGAGTATGTTGTTGTTGCTGTTATGGATCCAACGACCCTTGAACTGATGGCCTTCGGCCCATACTGAGTATGCAAAAAAAAAAAACTGCCTATACGTCACTTTTAAATGTGATCTTCTGACTGTCCACGATTCACCTTATATATTTTTCAGGTATGCCATTTCATTGACTCTGCATAAAAAAATTGGCAAACCATAAATGAGAAATATTATTTTTTTTACAAACGGAAAAAATAACAAAATACATCAGTTACAACAATTCTCTGCTGGGAACAAACAGCTATGATAAAATACAACAATGAGAACACTACAGCTATTGATATAAAAAGAGGAGTAAGTCAGAGCTGCATTCTATCACCGTGTCTATTTACATTATACACTGAGCAGATCTTCAAAGACATCATATCGATGCCATGACTAAACATCAATGGATATTTAATCAATAATTTAAAAGTTGATGATACTGTATTAATGGCAGGAAATCCATAAAACCTATACTATTGAACAAAATAAACAAGACAAGCAATGAATATGGATTGGGAATAAATAATAAGATTATTAAAACTTGTATTATTAACAAAGAAAGGACACATATACAACTAAATATTTGATGCAGATGGAAACAAATCTTTAGAAATAGGTAAAGAATTTAACCTAATTGGACATATTATACAAAAAATGATTGAAAATGTAAGACATAAATAAACAAAATATTAGGAATGGCAAAAAATGAATTTTAACAACATAAAAAATATACTGACATCAGAGTTAATAACATCAGAATAAGAAACAATTAAAAACTACGAAAAACTACAAAAATTACGATTAGCAAAATATTATATTTACTCAACATTCCTGTACGATGCATAAACAGGGACATTAAAAATGAAAAGAGAGCAGACAATTGAAAACTTAATGTGAATATATAAGGAATAGTTTGAGCTAGTAATTTTAGTAGCACAAACAGTACAGTTCCAATATATAAAACAAGGAGTCAGACAAGGATGTGTTCTGTCGCCGGGTTTGTTTTCACTTTTTTAGCGAAAATATTATGAGATCAATAGTAGATAAGAAAGGAATTGAAGTCAACAGTCACAACATAAATAGTTTGTGATATGCGGATTACACAGTCTTAATAGCAGAGACAGAATGAACTAGACATAATAGCAAAAGAAAGCAATAAGAAATATTGTCTCAGACTGAATAGTAAGAAAACAGAAGTAATGGCCATATCAAAGAAACAATCATCACCATCATGCAGCATAACAATAAACAGGACAAATCTGAAACAAGTGCAACGCGTCAAATACTTGGGCACAATAATAACATCAGATAAAAGATGCACAACAGAAATAAAAAGCTGAATAGCTAAGGCCTGCATACAATTTAAGAAAATTAAAAACATGTTATGCTATAAATCTATGTCAATATAAGAGAGAGTTCATAGGTTCTGAACTAAGGAAGCGAATCATATCCTGTTGTTTAGTTAGTGTATTGCGCTGCAGTCATTAATTATTTCACCTGATGGTCTACATCTGTTATGGTTCTAATTTCTCTGAACATTTCTCCATGACTCCCTTGCTAATAGAGCTCTTCAAATCTGCCAAGGCTTTCAAAACATATTTCTTCTTGTCTCCCTTGATCTTTGTTCTAACTGCTTTTATGTATGTTCTGTATTCGTCGCAATTTGCGTCGCTATGAACAAATCTATGTCAATAGAAGTGAGAAAGAGACTTCATCTGTGTCATATAGAGCCAATTATGAAATATGGAAGCTAATCTCTTTCTCTCAGAGTAGGATTCCAGACTCTCTCATGAAGTCAGCTGTCTGTTTAAGTGATTCGATTGCCGCATATAATTTCTCTTCCAGGGAGGTGGGTGTGGACCACATTGCTTTTCTCAGTTCTGTGTACTGGGGCAATCCTGTAGAACATGTTTTGTAATCATATTGTACAGTGACATAGGCTGGTTGTACTAACATGTGATTTCTCATTCTATTGTGGCCAGTGCAAAGTATGATGACTTGATACCTCCTTGATACTTGGCGGTAACAGTCCCTCTCGTTCTGCTTTGGGTGTTCTCGTTTCCATTTTTCATGGTACTGACCTTGAGGATGGATTTGGCTTCATCATAACTGAGCGGATGGTTCTCTTGTGGTAATCTCCCACCCTCTTTAGCTAATTTGTCTGCGCGTTCGTTCCCGTGTATATTACAGTGTGATGGTATCCACTGAATGACTACTCTCTGGAAGCTAATCATAGACAGTAAATATACAAATGAAAAGACGATTAGAGGCTACAGAGATGGGATTTCTCAGAATGTTGAATATTACCTGGTCAGCTTGAAAGAGTCCAACACAAAAAGGGAGCTCCTAATAAACATCAGAAAGAAACAATCAACTATTTCCGGGCACATCGTGAGAAGAGGAAAGTTGGAATAGTTGGTTACAACTGGCAAAATACAGGGAAAGAGAGATCGCGGACGACAAAGAAAGAAAATACTAGATAGCTTGGTGTCACGGCATGGAAAACAGTCAACAACAGATATGATATGATGCACGATGGATAAAAGTTTGTGGATGGACATGATCTCCAACTCCAACCGGTATGGCACATGATGATGACATGCTTAGTGGGAGCAAAACAATTACTTTATAAATAATATATTTTCCCCTTATCCATAATTTTTATTCTAATAACATTTTTGCTGATTATGAACCTGTATTTCCCCACTTTCATTGAATGTCTAATACACGCGTAGATGACTTGTAGTAACTACACTGGAATAGATTTAGCGCAAGAAGTATTTTGTAGGCACAAAAAAAAGGGCAGACAAAACAGGGAGACAAATGGATGTATTTTTTTAGTATTCGATTTAAGGCGCTTTAAAATAAAAACTTTTAGAATTCAACCGCGAGGACATGGACATTTCTACAATTTCCATATGGACATGGACATTTCTACAATTTCCATATGGACATGGACATTTCTACAATTTCCATATGGACATGGACATTTCTACAATTTCCATATGGAAAGGATGTAGATTTATTCAAATTAAAAAAAAATAATAAATTGTCGATATACAAACTGGCTTAAAATCACATTTGGTAACTAATTTTTTTACATTCGTTATGTTGGTTTTTTTTATTTTTCAGATAAAAAGAACTAGTTAAAACACCAATTAAACGTGTTCCTACAAATCCTACAAAATATGACTCAAGCCGAGAAAACATGGAACTTTATACAATTTCCATTAGTAAAAAATAGTCGTTTTTTTGGGAGCTAACGGCACTAGATGATGATGATGATGACGTTTCTAAGCCAGCATATTACGACACAACCTCCTATTACGCTCAATGGCAATCAATATTTAAACAAACTGGCAAAGTCTTGTTCCCGAATGGCGCTTTTGATGTCCAGGAACGCTTTGCTTGTATATCCCGGAGTCTAGCATACACCACCATCTGCAAGGGCTGACGCAAATTAGATATTGGCAAAACAGGTAGCCGAATGAGTCCGTGCATACTTTTATAACATCGAACGTGATTCTGCTACTCCTGTCTGTTCAAATTTTAGATCGCCAAGCCATAATACCTCTAATGACTACCGGGTTATTGGCATCATCACTTGTTCCTCTAATGACTACCGGGTTATTGGCATCATCACTTGTTCC
This sequence comes from Megaustenia siamemsis, assembly GCA_032433765.1. NCBI lineage: Eukaryota > Metazoa > Mollusca > Gastropoda > Stylommatophora > Ariophantidae > Megaustenia > Megaustenia siamemsis. The sequence goes on from JAVIAB010000108.1 coordinate 65,000,076, forward strand.
TCTAATGACTACCGGGTTATTGGCATCATCACTTGTTCCTCTAATGACTACCGGGTTATTGGCATCATCACTTGTTCCTCTAATGACTACCGGGTTATTGGCATCATCACTTGTTCCTCTAATGACTACCGGGTTATTGGCATCATCACTTGTTCCTCTAATGACTACCGGGTTATTGGCATCATCACTTGTTCCTCTAATGACTTCCGGGTTATTGGCATCATCACTTGTTCCTCTAATGACTTCCGGGTTATTGGCATCATCTCTTGTCTTCTAATGACTTCCGGGTTATTGGCATCATCTCTTGTTCCTCTAATGACTACCGGGTTATTGGCATCATCTCTTGTTCCTCTAATGACTACCGGGTTATTGGCATCATCTCTTGTCTTCTAATGACTTCCGGGTTATTGGCATCATCACTTGTCTTCTAATGACTTCCGGGTTATTGGCATCATCTCTTGTTCCTCTAATGACTTCCGGGTTATTGGCATCATCACTTGTTCCTGTAATGACTTTCAGGTTACTGGCATCATCTCTTGTTCCTGTAATGACTTCCGGGTTATTGGCATCATCACTTGTTCCTGTAATGACTTCCGGGTTATTGGCATCATCACTTGTTCCTGTAATGACTTCCGGGTTACTGGCATCATCTCTTGTTTCTCTGATGACTTCCGGGTTACTGGCATTATCTCTTGTTCCTCTAATGACTACCGGGTTATTGGCATCATCACTTGTTTCTCTGATGACCTTCGGGTTACTGGCATCATCTCTTGTTTCTCTGATGACCTTCGGGTTACTGGCATCATCACTTGTTTCTCTGATGACCTTCGGGTTACTGGCATCATCTCTTGTTTCTCTGATGACCTTCGGGTTACTGGCATCATCTCTTGTTTCTCTGATGACTTCCGGGTTACTGGCATCATCTCTTGTTTCTCTGATGACTTCCGGGTTACTGGCATCATCTCTTGTTTCTCTGATGACTTCCGGGTTACTGGCATCATCTCTTGTTTCTCTGATGACTTCCGGGTTACTGGCATCATCTCTTGTTTCTCTGATGACCTCCGGGTTACTGGCATCTCTTGTTCTTCTGATACCTACAGTCGGTTCACGCTGAAGAACCAACTCAAAACTGGTTTTTTACACTCTCCAACAGAGAATTTAAACTCTTTTCACTCTTTTCTTTAATCATTGGTGTCCCCCCCCCCTTCCCTCCACTCCTTTTCTTTCCTGTGTCCTATCTCTATTCCTCCCTGCCTGTACCTCTCATGCTCTTCTTCCCCTTGCCACCCATATCTTCTCTCTTTTTCTCAGTTTCATCGCACCCTAAGGCACGCTTTCTTTCATCCTTTCTCATGAGACGCATTTTCTAATTTTTCAATGTTTGGCTCTTTTATTTACAATTAAATACTACCTGACTTACTATTTCTTCAACAAATCTCTACATAAATCCTGGACATCGTCTCTTTTCGCAATTTCCTTCTGCCATTTTTTCGATCAGTTGTGCGTTTTATGGCTTTGGGTTTCTTTGTTTAATTGGAACAGTTTGTTTGTTATAACCGATTAATGCTTTTATCGAAACGTTGTAGCTTGCTTGTCTTTCTAATAGTATAGCTGGTTCATATTGTCTTATGTTTACTTTACAAAGTTTTACCAACCCATGGTTTAATATAATATATGCACGTGCTGCACAATTATGCGTCATTCAAGCACAGTGCTTAAACTGGAGCCTTCTGGTGCAAAAACTAGAGGACGGCCTATAATAAAGTTGTACTGATAGTATAAAAAAGAAAGAAAAAGTCACAGCCATTTTGGGAATCCCCACAGGTGACCTGATTTGAAGATAACGACCCAAACCATTCAGTAACTCATGTTTTCATGCAACCCTATGAAAAAATGTTTGCAGGCTTATCCTGGAAGCCAAACACTCTGAAGTCAGCAGTGTACATTTCAGCAATTTTCTTCAAAACGCCGGCACTGACAGAGTGATACGCTTTGAGGTAGGCTTCTTTCTTGTGCTGTCGAAGTTCGTGGACATCGTTGGAAGATGACAAGGCTTTAACTACTATTTTAATAAAGTCATTGGCGTCCATGTCTTCTACAGAGTCATCGTCAGAGCCGAGAGGAAAATGAAGGCGACTGCTGATGACTCCCCTGTACTGAAGTTTGGTCCATATCCGTTTTACTGCCTGCAACTTTGACATACATTTTGTAATTCGTGCTGACCAAAGTGAAAAAGCATCTATAACAGAATCTTCAATGGTGTCTCTGGCAGAATCACCAGCCAATCGACTAAGCTCTAACTGGTTTGATGCATTCACTAAAGATGACAGGTAAGCGACATCAGTTTCAAATGTGTCCATGTGACCTATAATTGTGTAGTTGAAGCTGCAGGGTCGACACATTTCAAAAATGGGACGTAGGTGTGGATCGCTGTTTTCAGCTTTGACATTAAGGCCAAGAACAAAGGAAAGAAATTCTTGGAATGTAACATCATGGCCACATTTTAAGGAATGTTTCGACGGCTTTTTTCTATATTTCAATATGGCAGGTTTTCCCCACACGTCCCAGTAGTGTGGGTTTGGCGCCACAAGTTTGTCCACATAGGCTGAGAACAATCTGGAATATGGATCTCTAACAAAGAGAAATTTCGTCGATTTTAGCAAAAAGTTGTCAATGGTTTCGTGGACTTTCTTTAATGACAGAAATGTTGCATTCTTATTCTGTTTGGCTGTTAGCTGTTTGGCTGTTAGCTGTCTCGCATAATTCCGGAGGTTTGTAAAGATGTTCGGGCAGCCATAGATTAGTTTCACAGGCACATCAAATGGAGATCTGCTGAGATACAACATAGTATAGATGGGTTTTTGTGGCGTAGCAATGCTTTACTCACTCACTCACACACTCACTCACTCACACACTCACTCACATCACATTACATTACATATAGTTTAAGATTACCATAACTGATGTTGGTGATGCTGCAGAAGGGGATTGAAAGGTCGGAACAGCTAAAGTGCGAAATTTAACTAGATTTAACTAAATTTAACATGGCTTAGGAGTGAAATCTGACAAGAGGGGATAGACAGATTGATTGGGCAAAGACACGTGGAATTATTATAGGTAAAACATAGTTACAATTATGGACATGGCAAAACCCAGACAACAAAATACACAATTAAATCAATTCTATATTGGTACAGTGAAGCTTCAGGAATGGGCTAACATCTGTTAAAACAAGACGAGGATCAGATTGCAATAGTGATCATGAATCAGTTGTTGGAAAAATGAGAGTAAAAAAATGTGGAAACCCCAAAATATATTAAGTGAGAATTCGATATATTTAAAGTAGACATTAAGTGTTCAGTTCAGCACACCAGTACAAAATAAATATAACGCCATTAAGAAAATGCAGAAAATTGAGAAGCAGCGGGATAAGCTTAAACAATGGCTTCATCAAACATCAACATAAATAATAGCAGTGACTAAAATAACCAACAACAAGAAATGGATGAAGAACAGAATAAATAATATTACTAATGGACATTTAAAAAAAACATATGAAAGAAGATATGACATACATAAGATTTCACAGAAAAAATCCAAAACAAATTGGGAGATGCAAAGGTAGGATGGTTAAAACATAAATCTGAAGAACTAGCAAAATAACATAAAAAAGACTCAACATTCACGCACAAGCATTGAACGATATAACAAGAATAAATGAAGGAAAAGTGTCAGGATGTGTGAAATCAAATGAAATAGATTTAATAAGGGGAGAAAAGAATATAATGAAAAATAGCGACCTTGATGTCATATGTCGTGAACAGTTATGGGACTTGAGATATCATATCAACTAATGTACACGACTTTAGACATCATGTCGTCTACTGTGCACGACTTGAGATATCACGTCACCTACTGTATACGACTTGAGACATCACGTCACCTAATGTATCTATCTATCTATTGTCCTTTCGAGCCGAAGACGGCACATAGAGCAGAACCACAATCTTAAAAACAGAAACCTTGCGTGCCAAAATGGCACATATTGCAGAGATTACTGCTTCCAAAATCTATCTAGAGATATCACGTCACCTAATGTATACGACTTGAGATATCACGTCACCTAATGTATACGACTTGAGATATCACGTCACCTAATGTATACGACTAGAGATATCACGTCACCTAATGTATACGACTTGAGACATCACGTCACCTAATGTATACGACTAGAGATATCACGTCACCTAATGTATACGACTTGAGATATCACGTCACCTAATGTATACGACTTTAGACATCACGTCACCTAATGTATACGACTTTAGACATCACGTCACCTAATGTATACGACTTTAGACATCACGTCACCTAATGTATACGACTTGAGACATCACGTCACCTAATGTATACGACTTGAGACATCACGTCACCTAATGTATACGACTTGAGACATCACGTCACCTAATGTATACGACTAGAGATATCATGTCACCTAATGTATACGACTTGAGATATCACGTCACCTAATGTATACGACTAGAGATATCACGTCACCTAATGTATACGACTAGAGATATCACGTCACCTAATGTATACGACTTGAGACATCACGTCACCTAATGTATACGACTTGAGACATCACGTCACCTAATGTATACGACTAGAGATATCACGTCACCTAATGTATACGACTTGAGACATCACGTCACCCAATGTATACGACTTGAGACATCACGTCACCTAATGTATACGACTTGAGACATCACGTCACATACTGTATACGACTTGAGACATCACGTCACCTAATGTATACGACTTGAGATATCACGTCACCTACTGTATATGACATGAGACATCACGTCACCTAATGTATACGACTTGAGACATCACGTCACCTAATGTATACGACTTGAGATATCACGTCACCTAATGTATACGACTTGAGATATCACGTCACCTAATGTATACGACTTGAGATATCACGTCACCTTCTGTATACGACTTGAGATACCACGTCACCTACTGGTATACGACTTGAGATATCACGTCACCTACAGTACACGACTTGAGGTATAATGTCACCTACAGTACACGACTTGAGGTATAATGTCGCCTACTGTACACGACTTGAGGTATAATGTCGCTTACTGTATACGACTGGAGGTATCACGTCGCCTACTGTATACGACTTGAGGTATAATGTCGCCTACTGTATACGACTTGAGGTATAATGTCGCCTACTGTATACGACTGGAGGTATCACGTCGCCTACTGTATACGACTTGAGGTATAATGTCGCCTACTGTATACGACTTGAGGTATAATGTCGCCTACTGTATACGACTTGAGGTATAATGTCGCCTACTGTATACGACTTGAGGTATAATGTCGCCTACTGTATACGACTTGAGGTATCACGTCGCCTACTGTATACTGTTATTTTTCTAGTTCTTCAGATTTCTGCTTTAGCCATCCTGCCTTTGCTTATCTACATTTGTTTTGGATTACATTGTGAAATCTTGTGTATGTTATTTCTTCTTTCATATGTTTCTGCTTTTTTTTTTTGTCCATTACTAATATTATTTATTCTGTTCTTCATCCATTTCTTGTTGGTTATTTTAGTCACTGGTATTATTTATGTTGATGTTTGTTGAAGACATTGCTTGAACATATTCCACTACTTTTCAAATTTTCTGTATTTTCTTAATGGCGTTATATTTATTTTGCGCTGTTGTGCTATATTGGCCACTAATTGCCTTTCCTCTTTCCTTCCTCATCTGCCTTTCAGCGTCGAGGGGAGATATAATTTGCGGCCTTTTGCTCTTCTGTTCGCCTCTGCTGCTGTTATGTTTCTTAGTGCTTCTAGTATTCCGTCGATCCATCTTTTTCGTGGTCGACCCTTGGGTCTGTTGTTCTCACAACGTTTGTTGAAGGCTCGTTGTGTTGAGTTTTGATCTTTCTGCCTTGTCACGTGGCCAAACCATTTTATCTGTTGTTTCTTTATATATTCTATAGCGGGGGCTATTCCTAGCTTTTTTCTCAGTTCTTCATTTCTGATCTTATCTCTCAGACTGTTTCCTGTCATTCGTCTGACACATTTCGTTCCAGTAGAGGTTTTTTTTCCCTTATTTTTCTTGCATCTCGGGTCCAAGACTGGCATTGGTAGCACAACGTTGGGATGAAGATTGTATTGTATAGTGCTCGTTTTGCCTCCAGAGTTATTTCCTTGTTGGACAATAGTGGCGATAACTGTCCGATGATTTGACAAGCTTTGATTCATCTTGATTCTATCTCTGCTGTTTGTGAATTATCGTTTGTCACTAAACGTCCTAGGTATTTGAATTCCTCTACCTGTTTTAGTGGCCTGCCTTCTATAGTTCTGTACTGTTGATGTTCTGTTTATTTTTGTCGATATTCATGACTTCTGTTTTGTTGATGTTGATTTTCATGTTGTATTTTGTACCTAAGATGTTGAGTTTGTTTAAGTGTTCTTGTAGGTCTTCTATTGTTTCATGTATTAGTGCCTGGTAGTCTGCAAATAAAAGCTCGTTGATCTCTGTCTCTGATGGGTTGGCTAGCTTGCATATATAGTCCATGTATGTTAAAAACAATAGGGAAGATAGTATACACCCATGTCTTACACCTGATCTAATTTCACAGTGGTCCGTGTATCCTGCTGCTGTTCTGACTGTGATCCTGCTATTGATGTAGAGACTTTTAACTAGTTTGGTTAGATGTTGGCTTACTCATCGTATGTTGTTTGTATCTTCCACAGTTGTTCTCTGTTTACTTTGTCGAATGCTTTTTCCTGGTCAATGAAGGCTATGTATAAGTTTTGATTTTGTTCTGTCGTTTTTTCTGCAAGTTGTTTTAGTGTGATTAGAGCGTCAGTACATCCTCTGTATTTTCGAAACCCCATTTGAGAATCGCTTAACTGTAGTTCTATTAATTGGCCATAGCCTTATTTCCACGATCTTGGCGTATAGCTTTCCTACATGGCTGAGAAGAGATATACCTCTATATTGATCGCAGTCTCCTTTGCTACCTTTCTTTTATTTCTTGGTGCATATTTGATTACTTCTTCGATTTCCTCTTTCAAGATGTTGGGTTCATTATTTATGAGTTCTTGTGTGGCGTTTGTTGTCTTGTTGGCAGTTGTTGTCATGTTTAACAGGTCTTCAAAATATTCTGTCCATCTCTGTTGCATACATTGGTTATTTGATATTGGCTGTCCGTCTTTGTCATTTATCAGCTCAGTAGGATCATGGTTTTCTTTTCTCGCTCTTGTGGCTTTTATTGCTTTGTAGAAATCTCTTGTGGCTGTCTTGAAGTCCCTGCTCATGTTTTGTCCATATTCTGTCCAATTCCTTTGCTTAGCTTCTTTGATCAACATTTTAACTCTTTTTCGAACGAAGGCATATTTTTCATATTTTTCTTGGTTCTTGTTCTCCCTCCAATTTTTAAACAGTTTCTTCTTTTCTTTAATTGCTTCTCTGATGTTTCGTTCCACCACGGGGTGCTCTTTTCCCTTCTTTTGTCCTTAGCTTCGTTCCACATACTATTTTAGAGATGTTGGTTACTGTTTCCTTAAATTATTACCACTCTTCTTCAACTGTGCTTACTTCATTAGGGAGTTTGATGAATTCCTCTGTTAGGTTTTCTTCTATGGTTTTTGTTGAATCTTGATCTTTTAATTGTTTTATTTTTATTGTCTATTCTTTTTGTTTCTTTTGTTTGTCTTCGTATATTGTCTTTGTTTTTACTCTAATTCTCATGTAATATATTTTGCGGCTTCCGCATTTTTATTCTCATTTTTCAAATTACTGATACTTGATCACTGTTGCAAACGGCTCCTGGTCTTGTTTTAACAGATGTTAGCCCATTTCTGAAGCTTCACTGAACCAGTATAAAATTGATTTTATTGGATCTTTGTTGTATGGGCTTTGCCATGTCTATAGTCATCTAGGGTGTTGCTTAAAGCAGGTGTTACCTATAATAATTCCATGTGTCTTTGTTGTATGGGCTTTGCCATGTCTATAGTCATCTAGGGTGTTGCTTAAAGCAGGTGTTACCTATAATAATTCCATGTGTCTTTGCCAATTTCATCAGTCTATCCCCTCTTGTCAGTTTTCACTCCCTGGCCATGTCCTCTAGTTCAATTTCGCACTTTGGCTGTTCCGACCTTTGCATTGGAATCCCCTAATATAATACTTATTTCTTGGGATCCAGTGTTCCATGGCCATCTCTAGCTCGTAAAAGGTGTTGATGTCTTCTTCTTCAATGTTACGTGGTGCCTTAGCTTGAATTATATTGATATCCATTGGTCTACCCGTCAGTTTTACTAGCAGAAGTATGTCTGATACTGGTCAAAATCCTTTCACAGTTGTGCTTCTTTCTCAATCTAACATGATGCCTACTCCTCTTTTGTGTGTGTTTCCTCCAGAGTAAATTACATTTCTACTATCGCGTTGCAATAATTCTGCTCCTTTCACATGGTTCTAAGATGTTCAATTTCAATCTCTTGATTTCTTTGCTGATTGTTTACATCTCGCCAACCTGGAATGCTGATTCAATGTTACTACTGATAGCGTTTCTCTATTTCTATCTTATATACAGTGGTTTCATGACGATCGGGTGCCACGTTTATCACATGTCCGTTCCCTACCGGACGAGGTCGCTGCTTTTGAGTCCTCGTTAGCTGTCATCATCATCATCATGTGCCGTACCGGTTGGCATTGACGATCATGTCCTTCCACAATCTTCGATCTACAGTGCATCGTATCAGTTCTGTTGTTGACTTTTTCCATGCCATGACACCAAGCTATGCAGTATTTTCTCTCTTTGTCGCTCGCGATTTCTCCTTCCTTCCATTTTGCCAGTTGTAAATAAGTATTCCAACTTTCCTCTTATGATGAGCCCGAAAAATGTTGATTGCTTTTCTCTGATGTTTTTTTAAGAGCTCCCTTTTTGTGTTGGCCTCTTTGAGAAATTCTTCATTGGTATTTTTAGCTGTCCAGGGAACTTTCAACATTCTTCTGAGAAATTCCATCTCTGTGGCCTTTATCGTCTTTTCATTTGTTTGTCCATTGTCCATGATTCGCTTCCATAGGTCAGAATTGGTTCTATATAGCACCGATGAACTCTTTATCATTTCTATTGATATAGATTTGTTGCATAATATATTTGTCATTTTCTGAAATGCTACTTTCCCCTGAGCTATTCTGCTTTTTATTTCTGTGTTGCATCTTCCATCTGACGTTATCACTGTGCCCAAGTATTTCAAGCGTTAGCTGTAGATAATGCATTATCCCTTTACATGAATATTCAATAATTGCTTTAAAAATTAAGAACAAGAAAGACAACCTTATAGCAGTAGGATGCTCCAGCTGGTAAATGTAACGACGGAAGAATGTCGACGCAGTTTTTTCCACTGGGCAATACACTAGCGATCGAGGGACGGACACCAGGGCCCGAGGCAGGCGTTTCTCTGGTTTCATGTAGTCCAGCTCTTGGCATACTTTCCATACATGCTTTCTGCTTCAGGAAAATATGTTTATGAGAACAGGAATATGAACATGAGTTTATGAGACCATGAAAATGAGTTTTATGAGATCAGAAAAAAATATGAGTTTTACGAGACCTAATAAATGGGTTTATGGGATCAAAGAAATGAGTTTATGAGACTAGAAAATGGGTTAATGAAACCAGGACAATGAGTTTATGAGACCTGAAAATGGTTTATCTTAAGACACTGGGTTTATGACATTTGGAAAATTCTGTTTTTCTGTCTTTCTGTTTGTTTGTCAGATATATTTAGAGACCGACATATCTATCCATCTACTAATGGACATTTTGTAAAGCCATGTCAGACTACTGGCAAGTGGGCATCATTTTTTGGCCAACAACCTAATCACATTAGAAGCAGAAAAGTCGTTTTAGGGACAATTTTAATGCAACGTTGTCAATGTCGATCTTGGCTAGATTCTGGAACAGCCAGTAAATAAACAATACCACAATGATGTGTCAGCCGCATTGATGGAATCAGTTTGAGAGATATAATTAGAAGAAGTCAGGGATCATACCCGTAGTGGAACATATAAAACAGAAAACACAAATTATATGGTTACGTGACAAGACATAAACAGTTAAACACACACAGATATCGACAACCGAAAAGAAAAACAAATCGAGATGCTGTCTACGGTAGAGATAAATCTATCTATCTATCTTTCGTTCGCCTGAAGCATTGTCTATATCTGCAATGTCGTTTCCTGTATAAATGTTACTGTCTTTTGTAATTCTTGCAGTGGCCCATATAGTTTTGTCTGTAGTGTTGTATCTATGGGCCAATGGATTTTCCTCAGTCTACTATATTCAGTGCAGTCTTGAAGTATGTGTTCAGCAGTCTGGGGCGCCTGTCCACATGTACAAGTAGTTGAGGTGCCGATCTTGAATTTTGTATACATGTGACTATGGAGTCGATTGTGTCCTGTTCTGAGACGTATAATGATAACTTGTTCATATCTATTCATATTATAAAAGGCATCCTGATTTGGGGCTTGTGGTCCTCTGATTGATTTGATTATCTGTTTCTTATGATGGTATGTAACAGGTGTATCTAGTTGTGTGCCTGTTGAACCTTCCTTTGCCAACTGATCTGCTTTCTCATTTCCTGGTATTCCACAGTGAGATGGGATCCACTGCAGGGCAACCCTGTGGTGCTTGCAGAGTTCAGTCAATAAGGTCTGCAGATGTGGTAATTTTCTGGATTGTAGTGCCTGGAGTACTGATCTTGCATCTGTCAAAAACACTACAGGCTGCGGGCTAAGATTAATGTTCAGCAGTTTTTCTATTGCTAACTTTATTGCTTGTATTTCTGCATCATAATTGTGACAATATTTCCCTGTTGCTATTTTATTCATATCCCTAGTGTTATTTGGGTATTCTATATATGCACCTGCTCCCCCATTTTTTACTGCATTCTGTGCTGATCCATCTGTATACACACGAATCCATAGGTCTTGTGGGTATTCTTCATCCAGGAAACTGAGAGTTATTGTTTTTCGCTGTAGACTATTCTGTTCCTCTTTATCAACTATTCCTTTCACTTCTGTCCGTATTTGAACTGATAATCCAGATTCCTCTGTCCAGGGAGTCTGTTCTGGTATGGGCAGTAGGGGGTTAACAGCTCTTGGCATGTCTGGTGTTTGTCTACTAATACGCTTGGCTTGGTGGATAAAACTGCTTCTCTTAAGTCGTCCCAATGCAAGATTTTGGAATCGGTCCTTCATTGGATGTCTCGGCATGCAAGCAAATTTTTCTGCCTGTATCAGCACCTTTGTGTCCCTCCGTTCTCTCAGTGCTGGTATCCTCCACAATTTCTCCATCTCTAATATTGGTGTTGATTTCATTGCTCCTGTGATGACCCTAAGTGCCTGGTTTTGTACTTTATCCAGTTCTTGAAGTGTGGTGTTTGATGCTGAACACCATGCAGATGATCCATATTCTAAATGTGGGCGTATACTCTGTTGGTAAACTTTACTGAGTATTTTCCCACTCGCACCCCACGTAGTTCCACACAGCTTTCTTAGAATAGCCAATTTTCTCCTTGCTTTTTGGGTTGCCTTATTTATCTGCTGTTTCCAAGATAGTTTGTTATCAAATGTAACTCCGAGATACGTAGCCTGTATGTCTTCTTTCACAGGCTCATTGTTTATATAGATGGCTCCTGCTTTTTGTTTTGGGGAAAGAGTGAAAAGTGTAGTACTGCATTTGTCTGTATTGATGCTGATACACCATCTATTTGTCCATGAATTCAGTGCATTCATAGCTCTTTGTAACAATTTGGAGGCCACTGTTGCATACTCCTCTGTGCACCACATTACCAAGTCATCTGCATACATTGCCACTTTGATACCATGTGGTAGTTCAGTAACTAGGTCATTGATGTAGATCAGAAAAAGTGTTGGAGATAGTACCCCTCCCTGTGGAACGCCCTGGCGCAGTAAGACCTTCTTACTCTTAAGACCATCCAGTTGCACTCTGGCTCTCCTGTTATGCAGGTATGCTTTGACCCATTTGTACATCCTGCCATTTACTCCATAATTTCTCAGTTTCTTCAAAAGCCCTTCCTTCCATACCTTATCAAATGCTTTCTTTAGGTCTATCCATGCTGCTAGTACCAGTTTCTTTTCTTGAAACGCATCCTCAATTTCCTGGGAAAGATAGGTTGCCTGATCTTCGGTAGAGTAACACTGTCTAAAGCCTGCTTGTTGTGGGACAAGGAGATTTTCACTTTCCAGGTACCACTGCAGTCTGAGATTGATTATACGTTCCATTGTTTTACACAAACAGCTTGTAAGGCTGATTGGTCTATAGCTGGATGTCATTGAACCATCTTTTCCTGGCTTTAGTAATGGTATCATAATTGCTTCTCTCCATGCCTGTGGCACTTTACCTGTGATCCAGCAAATGTTGTAGATCTGCAGTAGTTTTGCTTTAGCTGCAGTTCCCAAGTTCTTAATCATTTCATTAGACACTCCATCACTACCTGGTGACTTTTTCATTTTTAATTTGGATATTGCCAGCTCTAGCTCTCTTTGTGTAATGGGTATTTCCATGACTTCATGTGCAGTCTCTTCTTGTCTTGCATTTTGTTGTTTTAGACGGGTCTCTTGACGTTTCTCTAGGCTAATTTCAATATTGTTGTCATTTGCAAAGGAGTCTGCAAAGTGATTTGCTGCATGTTTACCTGTTAGAATGTTTCCATCCTTCTTCAGTGTAATTTTTGTGTTCCCTTCTGTACCCTCATCATTCAGCTGTTTTACAAGCTTCCACACTTTTCTTGTGTCTCGTTCTAGATTCATGTACTCTGTTTTCTCTTTCCAACTTCTCCGTCTGGCTTGTAGTTTAAGATAAATCTATGAGTTGTAACCAAAACTCAGAAATGTAACAGCAAGCGAGGCTACTCAAAAAGAAGAATAAAAAGTGCAAATTATTTTTGCTCTCTGCACTATAACGATAATTCTTCTTCTTCTACCTATTTAGCCCCCCGTGGAACATATGTCTTCAACAGACACTGTCCAAGTCGTTCTGATTTTTGCCATTCTTTTAAGATAATTCCATGTTTTCCCCATCATCTTCATCTCTGCTTCTGTCTGTCTTCTCCAAGAATGCCTTGGTCTTCCTCTTTGTCTTTTCCCCTGGGGATTCCAAAAAGGGTCTGTTGTGTAATACTCTCAGTTGGCTTCCGAAGTGTGTGTCCTATCCAGCGCCATCGTCTTCGCTGTATCTCTTTATCTACTGAACATAACGATAGTAATAAAAGGAAACAAAAACAGATTTGCCGCTATATTTATACCTTCTTCTTTCCATCTCAGAAGCCGTTGATTCTATAGTAGCCTCATTCTCTTGTGCTTTAATTGCCCTCTTCTGGGTTGCAGAAGCTCCCATCCATGGGTCAACATCATTTCCCGTTAGCACGAATCGACTACCTTGGTGGACTGCTTGTGACGAAATAAAGAAACAAATGAGGACACAAGAAAATGTCTGTGAGGTGTAGTAACGTTGTAGTACAGTCTCCATACATTTTGCCCACCTAGACTCGTTTTAGATCTTTTGTTGTGTCTACAATAAAACATCGGTCGATCGTGACAGAAAGCTTATTCTATGTTTTATACACAAATGATGTTTTCAAGTTTTTTGTTTTTTTGTTTTTTCTGTAGAAAATCGCGACGGATGATGTGAAATTACAAAAACAAAGAACTGAAGAGGGAAGACAACTCACTGGAAGAGACACCAGTGACGTAATAGCTACGATTTTTTTTTTTTTTTTTTTTTTTTTTTTTTTTTTTTTTTTAGTCATCTTCAACGTTCATTGCTCTGACATTTTGACATTTAGACCAGCTTGGGTCACAAACAAGACAAGCTGGTTCAAGACAAGCTGGTTCCCTATAATTTGTCACGTAGGGTCGTTTCTAAGAGCTGTATTTGTGTTCTTAGGGTGCTAACTATGCTACAGTTCATTAGGGTATGCTCTGGAGTTTGTCTGTATGCTCCGCAGTCACATGTTACGAAGTAAATGGTTGGTTGCGTTCGCCCGATGACTAAAGTATTCTAGAGTATTGTAGTAGACTAGAATATTCCTCTTCATCATCCGCCCTTACAAGGACGTTAAGTGGATGTGTCTGCGTTGTGTTGTGGTTTGCAGTATAACTGTTATATTTGCGCCTTTCGGCCCAACACATCCGACTTCAGCACGACATTTTTGAGTACCGGGTTGTCTTCCCTCTTCGATCCCTGCACGCTTGGCCAGACTAGACAGTTTAGTCTGTTACTGGAGGCACCACGGAGAGGTGGAGCAGGGTCTGGATGGTTTTGGTTCACCGATCCTGGCGCAAGCCATCAACTGTAGGTCGCTGACAACTTCCAGCTATGGTGCTGAAGTAAATGAGTCATATCTTGTGCAGATGTGATCTGAGACCACAATGACAGCCAAAATAATTGCTGTGGTGTGGTAAAACTGGCAAGCAGTGAGCGAGTAGAACACAGCGCATGGTGACAGTCTTACAAAAGAGAACAATACAGATTTTTGACGCTTCAGCCTACATTTGACCTTACTCAGAAAACGGGGATAACAATAACAATCGGACAACGCAAGAGAAAAAAAATACTATACTACATGTCAGAAGACAACTAACACTGGTAAAACAAAGGGAGAGAAAATATAATGAAAAAAATAATAACTTTGTAGTGGGAGTTCCAACTGCTCACCAGTAGAATGCTAAACAGGTAATTAGATAACACTGGACGAGAGGAGACAGGAAAACGATTTTTAAGCGGAAAGGAAAAACGCTGGAGGAGATGAGACAGGAAAATGAGGATTAAGGAGAAAGGAAAAACGCTGGAGATGAGACAGGAAAACGAGGATTAAGCGGAAAGGAAAAACGCTGGAGGAGATGAGACAGGAAAACGAGGATTAAGCAGAAAGAACTATGTTGAAAATGTGTACATAGCTTTCATTTACCTTTTTTCATAGTGAATTAACTATGCTACAGTTCATTAGGGTATGCTCTGGAGTTTGAATGTATGATTCGCAATCACATG
This sequence comes from Megaustenia siamemsis, assembly GCA_032433765.1. Classification (NCBI taxonomy): domain Eukaryota; kingdom Metazoa; phylum Mollusca; class Gastropoda; order Stylommatophora; family Ariophantidae; genus Megaustenia; species Megaustenia siamemsis. The sequence continues at coordinate 65,015,184 of JAVIAB010000108.1, forward strand.
TTGCGAAGTCACTGAGTCATATCTTGTGTAGATGTGTTCTGAGACCACAATGACCTGTTCTGAGTCGACAGAGAAGCAGAAAATAGCCTTGTGTATCTGAACCGTAAAGTCTGTAACACAAAGTTCTACAGTTGTGTGGCTTCCGCCCTGTCACGTTTGTTACAGTTATTCGCCTTGTGTGGCGGTGCATGCAAGGAAGGGTTACGACTGCCCCCCTCATGAACGATAATTTTGATACACTCACATCTCTTCCGAAGAATATCCACCATCAACATTTAGCGATCAACAACACTTCTTTAGATTCCTGCGTAGCAGTCTCATCTGGTATCCCCTACTTTGACATGATTTTCGTGCACTCTGTTCATGGCTGCATAGTCAGGGTGATTTATAAGTTTTCATTTTCATCCAGCATCCATGAGGGCATTAAGAATGTCAGGTTGGTCCATTGCCCTTTCGCCCTCAACGTCAGACATACTGACAAGTTTGTCAGCTCATGCATTGCTGCTTACACTCGCGTACCCAATATACTTTAATTATTGTCGTCGAGAACAGCCACTTGCGATCTTTCTGAGCATATTTATTGAGTCACTGAGGAAACATACATGTGTATAAGGCTTTGTATCAACCCATGCTAATGCTTCTCTAACAGCCATCATTTCCATGGTCAAATTACTTGTTGTCAATGCGGTAGCAGAAGTTTGATTGGAGAGAGAAAAGGAACATCAAAACCATTGGCAGTAACATCTGGAATAAGACAAGGCTGCATGTTGTCACCACTCTTGTTCATCGCTTACATTGACAAAATGTGCAAGGTGGCCAAATCACAGTAAGTAAAAAGTAAAGTACCCCCGTCACGCCAAGTGGCGTATAGGGAAATATGGTGTTAGTGACCATATATTTTACAGACCTTCAGCACATGATTTTTGGGGTAATGTTGTCTGTATAACGCCCGTGCTGCTTTACTTTCCCAGAAAAAAATCAGGTACCCATTTAAGGCTGGGTGAACCCTACCCCTTGTCCTTTGTAGTCCAATTCCCTAACCACTGAGCTATCGCAGCTCCATCAAATCACAGTGTGAAGATATAAATGATCTACTTTTTGCTGACCACCAAGTCCTAATAGCTTTCGAAGAAACAGAACTTCAACATCTGCTGTCCTTGAATAAAGAATGTAAAATGTTCAAATATGTAACTATCTGGGAACAACATTCTCTGAAGATTGTAAAATTGATAAAGAAATTTAAGAAAACATGTCCAATTGAGCTATAATCAAATGCCTGGGATCATAGTATGACGTATTTCTGCATGTAGTTATGCATATTCATGTGTGTAACGTGTGTGTTTTAATGTGTAATGTAAACAAATGGATACATGTACCTTCACCCAAGCGATGCACCAAGATAAGCAACACGCAAACGAGCATAATCACCAACACTTTGATGATCCTGACCACGTATTTGTTCATGGTTCCTTCTCCCCCGCGTCCCCTCGTTCTGAGTTTTCTTTTCTTAATAAAAGAAATAAATAAAAGACAGTTTAATAATGTACAATCTATGACTGAGCGAATGTTCTCAGTGAGAAGACATTGTGTCAAATTAAACAAAGACAAAAAGAGAAACAAGGAATAAACAATATCCATATATGTTTAGTGAATGAGAAGTAATTCAATGATCTTCATAATGCAAAAGAGGGACAGTTGAGTAATTACTGTGAATTAGAATGATTAAATAATTTAATTACTGTGAATTAGAATGATTAAATAATTTAATTACTGTGAATTAGAATGATTAAATAATTTAATTACTGTGAATTAGAATGATTAAATAATTTAATTACTGTGAATTAGAATGATTAAATAATTTAATTAATGTGAATTAGAATGATTAAATAATTTAATTAATGTGAATTAGAATGATTAAATAATTTAATTACTGTGAATTATAATGATTAGATAATTTAAATACTGTGTGAGATAATGATTGAATAATTTCATTATTGTGGAATAATTAAGTGATCATGTTACCGTGAAAGATTAAATTATTTTACTGTGATTGATTAATGATTATGTTATCGTGAATGATTAATGATTATGTTATCGTGAATGATTGATGATTATGTTATCGTGAATGATTAATGATTATGTTACATTGAATGATTAATGATTATGTTATCGTGAATGATTAAATGATCATGTTATCGTGAATGATGGCGATTTTTTTTCATTATTATTGTTAACCAATATTTAAATTATTTCATTATTTTGGATGAGAAACAGTTAAGTATTTTCGTACTGTGGATAAGAAATGACTGACTTGGTCCATTATCGTGAATGAGAAATTGTAGAACATCATAAGTGATGAGATTTAATTGTGAAGTGACAACTGTCGCAAACCGAAAGTGTCCAGTTTTTGTTGCGTTGTGATGTCAGCAATATGTTGGCAAAACTATCTCATCATCATCATGTGACATACCGGTTGGCATAGGCGATCATGTCCTTTAACAAACTTCTATCTACCTTGTATCGTATCTATTCTGTTGTTGACTGTTTTTCATACCATGAAGCCAAGCTATCTAGTATTTTCTTTCTTTGTTTCCCGCGATCTCTCTTTCCTTTTATTTTGCCAATTGTAACCAAGTATTCCAACTTTCCTCTTCTCATGATGTGCCCGACAAATGTTGATTGTTTCTTTCTGATGTTTCTTAGGAGCTCCCTTTTTTGTGTTGGGCTCTTTGATAATTTCTTCGTTGGTCTTTTTAGCTGTCCAGGGAACTCTCAACATTCTTCTGAGAAATCCCATCTCTGTGGCCTCTAATAGTCTTCTCATTTGTTTTTTTTTTAACTGTTCATGATTCGCTTTCATAAGTCAGAATTGGCTCTATATTGCACCGATTAAATGTAATAGAGTGAGCTAATGGAAGCATAAGGAGCAGGTAACTCAGTTGTTTACCACGGGACAAATGATAGCGACCAGCAGAAAAACAAGTTAGTCACAAGTTAAGTTACGGTAGAAATATAGGGAGAGTAGAGGTTCAGGTAAGGGACACACAGAAGTGGGACGGTAGGAGGTGATGTCCTGAGTTGGGACGACACACAATAGTTAAGTCCATGGAAAATTCCTTCAGCCAAGTTTGTGGGTGAGAGGAGATAAATTACTGCAGCCAAGTTGTTATTGTAAGTGACCATCACACAGATAGCATGCATTGACCTCATGGTGTTACTGTCAGGTAAATAGCTACCAGGACGGAATAGGTCATAGAGATTTCGCGAAAACAAGTTGTTTTCGTCAATCTGGGGAAGAGTTCAGATCTCGGACACGAAGTGCAGGTGACCAGAGGAGAGCAAGTGGTCACTTGGCAGCAGCTGATTGGCTGCTGAGCCTCAGATGAAAGAGAGTAGTGGAGTACTTAAACTCCTACCCAACAGTGTAAGTTAAGCAGTTCAGGATGAAGTTAGAAGGTTAGAAGAGAAGCAGTCACAAGTTAGGAAAGAAAGTTAGAAAAGAAGTTAGTAATCAGTTTTAGTTTTTATTATAGAAGCAGTTAGGAAGTTCAGGACAAAGTAAGATAAGAGTCAGAACAGTTGTTAAGAATAGAAGTGTTGAAACGTGTTTCAAGAATTGTGTGCTTCATATATTCTACAAGTCGTAAGTAGACAAGTTGAATGATTATCTGATGAATAAGTTGTATGCCAATTATGCACTTGGGACATTACATAACTATCGGTGATAACCTAAGTATGTCCCGAATTAAGTAACATTAATTTTAATAGTGCATTCAAGACTATAGATCATGGATAATAGAAGAAATCAATAAACTGATTATCATTATTTGTTCAAATAAGACTCTGTCATGAATTATCTATTCCTGTTGTAAAATCAATGTAGTGTGATGTGTTGTGACGTCTAACAAGTTACAAGAAACAACCAAGATAATATAAAGAACAACACAACGCTATAATAGAACTCTCTTTCTCAATTCTGTTGACATAGATTTGTTGCATATGACATTCTTCATTTTCTGAAATGCTAATTTGGCCTGAGCTTTTCTGTGGTGCAACTTCCATCTGATGTTATTATTGTGCCGAAGTATTTGATACGTTGCACTTGTTTCAGATTTGTCCTGTTTATTTATATACTGCATGATGGTGATGATTGTTTCTTCGATATGACCATTACCACTGTTTTCTTACTATTCAGACTGAGACCTTTTTTCTTGCTCTCATTTACTATTATGTCTATCATTTCTTGTAGTTCATTATCTGTCTCTGCTACCAAGACTGTGTCATCCGCATATCGCAAATTATTTATGTTGTGACCGTTGACTTCAATTCCTTTTATATCTACCATTCTTCTTCTTCTTTCCTTCCTTCTTTGCCTTTCAGTATCGTGGGGGGGGGGGGGGGGGTATATAATTTGCTGTCTTTTGCTCTTCTGTTTGCCTCTGCTTCTGTTATGTTTCTTAGTGCTTCTAATATTCCATCGATCCATCTTTTTCGTGGTCGACCCTTGGGCTGGTATTCTCGTAACGTTTATTGAGGGCTCGTTGTGTTGTGTTTTGATCTTTCTGCCGTGTCACGTGGCCAAACCATTTATCTGTTGTTTCTTTATATATTCTATGGCGAGGGCTATTCCTAGCTTTTTCCCCAGTTCTTCATTTCTGATCTTATCTCTCAGGCTGTTTCCTGTCATTCGTCTGACACATTTCATTCCAGCAGAGGTCTTCTATTGTTTCATGTATTAGTGCCTGATCGTCTGCAAATAAAAGCTCTTTGATCTCCTCTGTCTCTGATGGATTGGCTAACTTGCATACATAGTCCATGTATGTAATAAACAGTAAGTTAGTGTGGACCCCTGCCTTACACCTGATCTAACTTCAAAGTGGTCTGTGTAGCCTGCTGCTGTTCTGACTGTGCAGCTGCTATGGATGTAGAGACATTTAACTAGGTTGGTTAGATGTTGGCTTACTCCGTTATATCAACTATCTATATAATAACATTGGGAAACACGACGTCAAAGCTGTGCTTTGTTCTGAAATAATTTACTCTCTTCAAATTGAGTGAAACTAATAGGGACTCATTTGAATTGAAACAGACCTCTTGTTCTAAAACCATACAATCTCACTTAGCAGGTACCGATGTATTACTTATGTCAAGTACATTCTCACAAACCATACATTCTCACAAACCATACATTCTTACAAACCATACATTCTCACAAACCATACATTCTCACAAACCATACATTCTCACAAACCATACATTCTTACAAACCATACATTCTCACAAATCATACATTCTTACAAATCATACATTCTTACAAACCATACATTCTCACAAACCATACATTCTTACAAATCATACATTCTTACAAACCATACATTCTCACAAACCATACATTCTTACAAACCATACATTCTCACAAATCATACATTCTTACAAATCATACATTCTTACAAACCATACATTCTCACAAATCATACATTCTCACAAACCATACATTCTCACAAACCATACATTCTCACAAACCATACATTCTTACAAACCATACATTCTCACAAACCATACATTCTTACAAATCATACATTCTTACAAACCATACATTCTCACAAACCATACATTCTCACAAACCATACATTCTTACAAACATTACATTCTTACAAACCATACATTCTCACAAATCATACATTCTCACAAACCATACATTCTCACAAACCATACATTCTTACAAATCATACATTCTTACAAACATTACATTCTTACAAACCATGCATTCTTACAAACCATACATTCTTACAATATGCAGAAACATGGACATTAGACTAGAAAACAGAACAGAGAATTGAGGCCTTTGAAATGTGGATATATAGAAGAATAGTTAGAGTTGGATGGAAGGAAAAGAAAACAAATGAAGTCTTAAAACAACTAAAAATGACAAGAAAACTACTAAGCACAATTCAAACAAGACAAATGCTATTTTTGGGCCATGTTAACAGACACAACAGCCTACTAAAAGTAATCCTGGAGGGCAAAATACAAGGCAAAAGAGGCAGAGGCAGACCAAGACTAACATGGACGAGTAACATCAAAAGATGGACAAATCAGTCTATGATAACCTGCACTATCAAAGCAAGAGACAGAGCAGAATGGCGCTCCATGGTAGCCAACCTTCGTTGCGGAGAAGGCCCTCGATGATGATGATGAGAACTCTAAGACATTTCTACAGGAACACGACATTGATGTATGCTGAACCAGAATGGCAGAAACAAGCCTGGAAGACAAGTTACAAGAAACTGGTGAAGATCTCAACCGAACCGGATTCGTGACCCAAACTGGTCACAACGTCCAAACTTTCAGCTATAGCTCATAACTGAAGACGAAACAGACATAATAACATATGTCATATATTCTTAACAATCAGATATATCACTTGTGTCATACATTCTTAATAATCAGATATATCACTTGTGTCATACATTCTTAATAATCAGATATATCACTTGTGTCATACATTCTTAATAACCAGATATATCACTTGTGCCAAACATTTTTACTAACCAGATATATCACTTGTGTCAAACATTTTTACTAGTCAGATATATCACTTGTGTCAAACATTTTTACTAGCCAGATATATCACTTGTGCCAAACATTTTTACTAACCAGATATATCACTTGTGTCAAACATTTTTACTAGCCAGATATATCACTTGTGTCAAACATTTTTACTAACCAGATATATCACTTGTGTCAAACATTTTTACTAGCCAGATATATCACTTACATCAACCATTTTTACTAACCAGATATATCACTTGTGCCAAACATTTTTACTAGCCAGATATATCACTTGTGCCAAACATTTTTACTAACCAGATATATCACTTGTGTCAAACATTTTTACTAGCCAGATATATCACTTGCATCAACCATTTTTACTAACCAGATATATCACTTGTGCCAAACATTTTTACTAGCCAGATATATCACTTGTGCCAAACATTTTTACTAACCAGATATATCACTTGTGCCAAACATTTTTACTAACCAGATATATCACTTGTGTCAAACATTTTTACTAACCAGATATATCACTTGTGTCAAACATTTTTACTAACCAGATATATCACTTGTGTCAAACATTTTTACTAACCAGATATATCACTTGTGTCAAACATTTTTACTAACTAGATATATCGCTTGTGCTAAACATTTTTACTAACTTGATATATTGATCATGTCAAAGATATTCTGACCAAGAAAATAGAATATCCACGTCACACATAATCACACTTACCAGACAAATATCTGCTGTTGTAGTCAAGCTTACATGGAGTATCTTTTAATTAAATTTTGCGGGCTGGTCCAATCTCTCGTTAGAGCTAAACCCTTACATCAACAGACGATTGAACGAGTGGCAAGGAAACAAGAAGATACAAACCTTTTCTGTTTAGGACTGTTCCCGCTTAGCACTGAGGCACCCACACAGAAATTCTCTTGCATGAACTCATAAAAATGGTATCTTTTAGTTGAATTGTGTAAAGTGTCACTACCGGAAATATTGTATGCAGACGATTTGTGACTATACGTTAACGCGACCTGTCTATGTGTGGCTTACACAGAAATTAATTTACTGGCGCAGATCAATGAAAATTAATTATCTATGTTAAGTGGCGTAAGAAACGTTACTCGCCACATATTGTCGCATGGACTCGTGGAATACCAACGCAGGACCTTATTAACGCTTGCCCCGTAATTACATAATTCATTGGAGCTTTTACAGCGTTCTATATATATCAGAAGAGGAAAGTTGGAATACTTGGTTACAACTGGCAAACTAAAAGGAAAGAGAGATCGCGGGCGACAGAGAGAGAAGATACTGGATAGCTTGGTGTCATGGCATGGAAAACAGTCAACAACAGAACTGATATGATGCACTGTAGAAAGAAGATTGTGGAGGGATATGATCACCTACGCCAACCGGTATGGCACATGATGATGATGATATATATCAGAGTTGAAGCAAAGTTGTGTAGTCAGTTTGAATTTAATTTAAATTTGATGATTCAGTTAAGATGTACCAACCCAATAACATACATTTGAGCTGTTACTGTAGACAGTGTTTAAACTGTAATAAAACAACTTCATTCTTTGAGGCCTAACAATGTTGTTATCAAGTTGGCAATGGCTGGCAACAATAAGCTACCTTACCAGGTTAATCCGTAAAAAGATTGCGAATTGTCTAGACACGAAGCATTGCTACATCAAACACTTGACATGTAACAAAGCTACATCAAACACTTGACGTGTAACAAAGCTACATCAAACACTTGACATGTAACAATGCTACATTATACACTTGACATGTAACAAAGCTACATGAAACACTTTCTATTTAACAAAGCTACATGAAACACTTGACCTGTAACAAAGCTACATCATACACTTGACATGTAACAATGCTACATTATACACTTGACATGTAACAAAGCTACATGAAACACTTGACCTGTAACAAAGCTACATGAAACACTTGACCTGTAACAAAGCTACATCATACACTTGACATGTAACAAAGCTACATTATACACTTAACATGTAACAAAGCTACATCATACACTTTCTATTTAACAAAGCTACATCAAACACTTTCCATTTAACAAAGCTACATGAAACACTTAATATGTAACAATGCTACATCAAACACTTGACATGTAACAAAGCTACATCAAACATAAAACATGTAACAAAGCTACATCAAACACTTGACATGTAACAAAGCTACATCAAACACTTGACACGTAACAAAGCCAGATCAAACACCTAAAACGCAACAAAGCTACATCAAACACTTGACACGTAACAAAGCTACATTAAACAATTGATACGTAACTAAGCTACATCAAACACTTGACATGTAACAAAGCTACATCAAACATAAAACATGTAACAAAGCTACATCAAACACTTGACATGTAACAAAGCTACATCAAACATAAAACATGTAACTAAGCTACATCAAACACTCCCCACGTAACAAAGCTGCATCAAACACTGGATGTGTTACAGAACTCTGTTGAACACCTCAAACGCAGCAAAGCTTGGCATGCTATAAAATAACACAGGAAACTTCACATAAAAATATGAGTTTGATATATGTAGTAAAGGTGCTTCTGGCAAGTGATATGTAATAAATGTGCTTAGGACATATAACATGTAATAAAGGTGAGTCGGGTACTTAAAATGTAGCAAAGATACATCTAGCACTTGAAATGTAACAAAGATACATCTAGCACTTGCCACGTAACAAAGATACATCTAGCACTTGACATGTAACAAAGATACATCTAGCACTTGCCACGTAACAAAGATACATCTAGCACTTGACATGTAATCTAGCACTTGACATGTAACAAAGATACATCTAGCACTTGACATGTAACAAAGATACATCTAGCACTTGACATGTAACAAAGATACATCTAGCACTTGACATGTAACAAAGATACATCTAGCACTTGACGTGTAACAAAGATACATCTAGCACTTGACGTGTAACAAAGATACATCTAGCACTTGACATGTAACAAAGATACATCTAGCACTTGACACGTAACAAAGATACATCTAGCACTTGACGTGTAACAAAGATACATCTAGCACTTGACATGTAACAGAGATACATCTAGCACTTGACACGTAACAAAGATACATCTAGCACTTGACACGTAACAAAGATACATCTAGCACTTGCCACGTAACAAAGATACATCTAGCACTTGCCACGTAACAAAGATACATCTAGCACTTGACACGTAACAAAGATACATCTAGCACTTGACACATAACAAAGATACATCTAGCACTTGACACGTAACAAAGATACATCTAGCACTTGACTCGTAACAAAGATACATCTAGCACTTGACACGTAACAAAGATACATCTAGCACTTGACATGTAACAAAGATACATCTAGCACTTGACATGTAACAAACAGAGAACAGCCAAAATAATTGCTGTGGTGTGGTAAAACTGGCAAGCAGGGAGCAAGTAGAAAACAGCGCATGGTGACAGTCTTACAAAAGTGAACAATACCGATTATTGACGATTCGGCCTGCATGTGACCTTACTTAGAAAACGGGGATAACAACAACGAACGGACAACACAAGAGAAAACAAATACTATACTACATGTTAGGACGCAAATAACACTGGTAAAACAGAGTGAGAAGATATAGTGAAAAGAAACATACGTAAGGGAAATATAATACACTACATGTTAGGACACAAATAACACTGGTAAAACAGAGTGAGAAGATATAGTGAAAAGAAACATACGTAAGGGAAATATAATACACTACATGTTAGGACACAAATAACACTGGTAAAACACAAAGAGAGAAAATATAGTGAAAACAAAAAAGTGAACTTTGTAGTGGGAGTTCCCTGTGCTCACCAGCAGAACGCCTAGACATGTAATGAGATAACACTGGATGAGATGAGAGGAAAACGTGGATTAAGCGGCAAGAACTATGTTCAAAATGTGTACATAGCTTTCATTTACCAGGAAAATGCATTCGACAGAGTAAACAGAGAACAATCGTGGAAGATACTAACAATATACGGAGTAAGCCAACGCCGAACAAACCTAATTAAAAGTCACTACATCAATAGCAGCTGCACAGTCAGAACAGCAGCAGGATACACGAACCACTTTAAAGTTTGATCAGGTGTAAGACAAGGGTGCATACTATCCCCCCTCCTGTTCATTACAAACATGGACTATATATGCAAGTTAGCCAACCCGTCAGAGACAGATGAGATCAACGAGCTTTTATTTTGCAGACGATCAGGCACTAATACATGAAACAATAGAAGACATACAAGAACGATAAATAAACGCAACAGCATAGGCACAAAAGACATGAAAATAAACATCAACAAAACAGAAGTCATGATTGCCGCCAAAGATAAACAGAACATCAACACAGCTACAGAAGGCAGGCACTTTAAACAAGTAGAGAAATTCAAATACCTAGGAAGCTTAGTGACAACCGACAATTCACAAACAGCAGAGATAGACTCAAGGTGCATACAAGTTTGTTAAATCATTGGACAGCTATCACCACTATTGTCCAACAAGGAAATAACTCTAGAGGCAAAACGGGCACTGTACAATACAATTTTTATCCTATCATTGTGCTACGAGTGCCACTTCTGGACCCTAGACGCAAGAACAATAAGAAAAATAACCTCTACTGAGATGAAATGTGTCAGACGAATGATAGGAAAAAGCCTGAGATACAAGATCAGAAATGAAGAACTGAGAAGAAAGCTACAAATAGCCCCCACCATAGAATATATAATGAACAACAAATAACATGGTTTGGCCACGTGACAAGGGAGAGTGATCAAAACACAACACAACGAGCTCTCAATAAACTTGTGAGAATACTAGACCTAAGGGTTGACCACGAAAAAGATGGATCGATGGAATATTAGAAGCACTAGAAAAAAATAACAACAGCAGAAGCGAGCAAAAGACCTCTACTTCTCTACATAGATCCAAGTAAAATCTAACCATACAACTACTTCTGTACATAGATCTAAGTATAATCTAACCATAGAACTACTTCTGTACATAGATCCAAGTATAATCTAACCATACAACTACTTCTGTACATAGATCCAAGTATAATCTAACCATACAACTACTTCTGCACATAGATCCAAGTATAATCTAACTACACTACTACTTCCGTGCAAGCTCCTGCACTTGATATATACTTGGTATACATATATGTATACACACCTTCGGGCCTCTAGGAAAACATCTTTTCAGTACATTCGCCCTCCCTGGTTTCTTCTCGACAGCTTCTGTCACTTGTATCGTCAGCCGTCGAATGCCCTAAATCTCCTCGTCTTTGTCTCAGTAACTAGCCCAGTCGACCTTCTAAATTCACGCTTTACCCGCGAACTTTCTAAATACATGCTCACTCAGTCACTTTGTCTCCCTCAAGTAAGACCTCTCTCAATTAATTGTATCTATTCTCTCCCCTGCTTTTCATGTAAGATAATTCTCGTTTTTATCGTCTCCCCTTCTTCCCATGTGAGACAACTCTCCCTATATTACAACTCATTATAGCTTGACTGCAGTGGTTGGAGTCTCTAAACAGGTTTTGACTTATCAAAAAAATGTTTCATTTTAGTGTCAGGATATTTGAATTTAAGAGGGGATGAACAAGCAGACAGACTTGCTGGGTTGGTTCTTGTGGAGAATGTATAATCATAGGATCGGGCTGACATTCCTAATGCTCCCAAGAAGACCAAACAAGTCAGTGGTCCGGGCAATGAATGTAAATCACAATTTTAAATAGACTGCAAACGCATCAAGTCGGAAAGAATGATGCCAGAAAAGAGCGCGACACACTGCGTCAAAGAAGACTGGTAAATATACATCCATCCATGTCAAAGAGCAACTTGCAGCTGTTGCAGAATAGCGGAAGAACATTGCCCGTGGACTACGTCCAGGTTCGTCCCACAGAAGTTCTACACGGGCCATGTCTGGTGATAGGGCAGACCAATGAATCGTCACAATGTTATGCTGATGTAAATATTGCTGCGTATTGAGAGGGAGGAACAGAAAATGATACCAAAATAAGGATATCAAAAGCAAGAGGAGCTTTCATTGCACTGTGAAATATATACTGAAGGGAGGTCAAAAAGTAATGCACACCAATGTTTTTCTCGGCTAATAATAAAGATAGGAATATGAAATTTTGCACACTTGGAAAATGACATGTTCCAATTATGTGCACCAAATTGCACAGCATTATGATAAATATTACGCAATCTATGAACCGTTAAAATGGAGCTTGTCAACAATGTCCGTTACAAACAGCGAATTGTCATAGAATTTCTGGTTGCGGAAAAAGAAACTGTGGCAAACATTCATAAACGACTGTGTGCAGTGTACTAATGTTCTGCAGTCGATAGGAGCACAGTTAGTCGCTGGGTTCAGAGAATTAAAGCTGCAGAAAGTGTACGAGTGGAGCTGCATGATTTACCGCGTTCTGGACGTGTTGCCTCGGCTACCAGCACAGACATGTTAAACCGGGCTGATGCCATTATTCGTAAGGATAGGCGTATCACTAGTCAGCAATTGGCATTGCAGCTTACAGTCAGCAAGGGAAGTGCAATCGCAATTTTTAAAACTCTCGGATATTCAAAGATTTGCGCTCGATTGGTTCCTCGGTGCCTAACAAATGATCACAGAGTTCAAAGGAAAACATTCTGTTCTGAATTGTTGGAGCGTTTCGGTGTTGAAGGAGAAATGTTATTGTCAAAAATTGTTACCGGTGACGAAACGTGGGCACATTATTATGAGCCTGAAACAAAAATGCATTTAATGGAATGGCATCATCCGCAGTCACCAAAAAGAAAAAAATTCAAAACATCTCCATCAGCCGGAAAGGTGATGATCACTGTCTTCTGGGACATTGATGGTGTGATTCTTGTTGATGTAATGACAAGAGGTGAGACAATCAACTCGACAGCTTACATCAATACACTGACAAAACTCAAAAATCGGTTCCACAGAGTTCGGCCTAATAAGCCATCTGCAGATTTGTTGCTTCAACATGACAATGCACGCCCTCACACAAGTCTGGTAACACGGGAAGCAATCAACAAATTTGGTTGGACTGTACTGCCCCATCCTCCTTACAGCCCTGATCTGGCTTCCTCAGATTTCCATCTGTTTGGACCACTCAAAAAATTCCTGCGTGGGACACACTTTGACAATGATGAGGATGTGATCCGTGCAGTTAAAAAATGGCTACGCGAGCAGGACAAAACTTGGTACAAACGAGGCATTCATGACCTAGTTTCGCGTTGGCGTAAGGCAATACGCTTGGACGAGGATTATGTTGAAAAATAGGTAGTGTAAAGGGGATGTTCAGCTACAATCTGTGAAAATTTCACACATTTTGCCCGAATAGTTTCCGAGAAAAAAATTGGTGTGCATTACTTTTTGACCTCCCTAAGAAATCCAAAGAAATTAGGTTAAATACAAAAATAAAAATTTTCAACTCAAATGGAAATGTACCGGTCAAATACCAGTGGATAAAGAGATACAGCGAAGACGATGGCGATGGATAGGACACACACTACGGAAGCCAACTGAGAGTATTACACAACAGGCCTTTTTTGGAATCCCCAGGGGAAAAGACAAAGAGGAAGACCAAGGAATTCTTGGAGAAGACAGATAAAAGCAGAGATGAAGATGATGGGGAAGACATGGAATGATCTTAAAAGATTGGCAAAAAACAGAACGACTTGGAAAGTGTTTGTTGAAGACCTATGCTCCACTGGGAGCTAAAAGGTAGAAGAAGAAGAATGAGTGCGATGTGCGCACGTGCGTTAACTTGCTGGTGTAGGTTGCTGCGTAATGTGTGCGGTGTGCGCCATATATATATATATATATATATATATATATATATATATGTGTGTGTTTGTGTGTAATCGGGGATGTAAGGATGTAGGGAAATAATGGAGTTAGGGAAAGTGTAATGAAGAATTGAGAGAACCATTGTAGATGTGGGAAAAGAGTCATTCACATGATGATTGGTGACCTGTTTGTTTGGGTGAGTAGAGATGGGAAAGTCTTGTGATTATGCGGACTGGTGAGAAGCACGGAGGAGGGAATAAACTTAGGGAGGTGTTAGGTGAGATAGAGGCTAAGACGTAAAGATTTTTCTTTGCCTGGGATATTACTTAGGTAGTTTTTGATTGGCTGAGGTACGAGATAATGAAGGCTGGGCAGAGGGTTTCCCTACAAGAAATCACATATAAGCTAAGGAGATAGGAGGCTGGCCGCGCCGCTAGGGCTTTAGGTCATTGTAGCAAAAACCGAGCAAACGCTCTTTGTTAGTTACGATTGGGTAGGATGGAGTTATCAAACAAGGGAGATAGTGCATGGAAACTAAGTAACTAGGACGACACAGTTGAGCTACGCTAGTAGGGCCGAGCAAACGATCTTTTAGTGAGAAATGAGTTTGATTACAAGAGTCAGAGGTAAATGAAATTTCCTTAGCATTTACTTTGATACCCGAGCGGTGATGCCAGGCCGCTGGGCTTGTTATATTGATGCATTTCTGTTTGTTGGATATGCAAATAAAGTCTTACCATTCTTTTATACGAGAGACTTGCAACCCAACGAACGAATCTGACACGACGCGAAGTACGCAAATTTGACAATCTACACTAACGACTCAACACAGTAATTGAAGAAAAGAACGAGCAGCCACGGTGAAATCAAATCACCAAACCAAAGAGCGTCTATACATAGTCTACATTTGGTGCCCTCTCTACATTTAGGACCTCTCTACATATTTGGCTCCACCACACATAGATATAATATGATGATTACTATTGGTAATGTGTGAAATTTCTGTCTCGTGTTTTGGAAGCTGCAGTTGCATACCTTCTAGTATATTAAATCATTTGTGTTCATCCTGGGGTAGATCACATTATCGATAAGCTTGGTTGTCTTTACTACGTCCGGATCGAGACGTTTGGATGGGAAGGGAAAGAGAGGGTGGGACACGATTAAGCGTCCCTTAGCTCCAGGCTAGATTAAAATAGAAATGTTGAGTGTATTGCAGTGGCTCTTATACTGACTACTAATGTGTTCAGCAAACATTGGCCAATGGTTTAATAACCGTGTAAATTTACAATTTCTTTATTTAATCTCTTAACATAAACAATAGAGAAATTTAAAGAAAATTATACAGTTCGGAGATACGAAAATAATATTTAGAGAAATAAGAATTAGACAATTTCGTTTAGCTTACTTTAGCCGACGAATCATCCTCATTGTACATCGGACATGTCCATAAGTGCTCTGATCTCGTCCCCAGTATGTCTCTGTGTGTGTGTGCAGACTGACTCCTCCAGTTTTTTTGTTGATTTGTTATTCTTATGTGTCTTGACATAGCGCTCTTTTCTGGCATCCCCAGTTTTGACCTGATGTTCATGCAGTCTGAGCATGTTTGTAGATTCGTGATCAATGAATGTCAGCCCGGTTTATTTTAAATTCGCCACCCACGGTAGCTGTTCCAGCCAGGCTGTCAGCTCGTTCGTTTGCCCTCACCCCAGAGTGTCCAGGGACGAAGATGTAACAGATCTCAATCAGACCTGAGTTCTTTAATGACTCCAACTACTGCCTTTGTACCCAGCCTCCTTTGATTTTCCTGAGCATGTTTATCGACTCAGTTAGGAAGCTCACTTGAGTAAAAGATTATGTCTCTATCCAGGTAATTGCTTTAGTTACTGCCATGATCTCCATGGTCAAACCACTGGTAGTTACAGCACGGCTTTCCTCCGTTACTGTTCTTCCTCTCACCAGGACTGTGAAAGAGCTGTACCAAACAACAGGCCCATCAGTGTCAATGACTGTCGCATCCTCAGGTAAATTATCATAGATCAGGGCCTGCTCCTCTGCCGCCACGAACACATGGTTTTGTTGTCTGCATTATCTGTTGAAAGTGATGCAAACCGACAAGGATGTAGAGCACTCTGCTGGCACTCGTGTACACTCTTCCCCTGGTTCAATGTCCTCAAGTGGACAAATCTGTTGAACAATATCCTCAGCTCGCTCCATCCATAATCTTCCTTTTAAAAGCCTGATGTCGTTTCTCCAGCCAATCTCACTGTGTAGTCGATGTTGTCTATCAGCACTGGCTCAGAGATAAGCAGGGGTGTTTGGAAACTATTTATTCTATCTGTGATGGTGGGAACATCAAGGACATTCCGTATCGTACTGCAAGATGTGCCTTTCGTGCATCCAAGATTGAAACGCATTCCCTCTTTTTTTTTTTTTATTCGTTTCAGTCTGCATGCGAATGAGAATTAGAATTTTCAATGCATACTCAATAACCGAAACCACCAGTCCTTGGTAAAGGAGGACAAGAAGATGCTATTTACAGTCTGCCGCCGCCATTATCATCATTACTGTAAAACCCTTCTTAGTCTTCATTAACACTTGACCTATATGCTGGGTGAACACAAGAATTCGATAAAATTAAATTCCCAGGTACCTCAATGTGTGAGTACAACAACTTCTGAACCCAAGCTCAGTACGTCGGAAAATTTACGATACGGTTGATTAGTGAGTACCAAGTCACAGGAGCCTTTGGTGGTTTCACGAGTGCTCCTGCCACACAGCATCATCTGCTCAAACGGATACGTTCAGTTTGGAGTTCTTCAGCAACCTGGTCCCTATATCTACCTTGGCAGTACACCATAATATAATCCTCGAAAAGACAGTGTCCTCCCTTGACCACCAATCTGATCACATGTTATTTTTCACACGCAGGCGTTGAAAAGAACAGGAGACAAAGATGAGCCCTGTGGTAGGCCGGATGTATGGTTGTATGTTTGAAAGTCCACTTACCGCACTTGAAAACGACCTTTCGTTGGGAAAAGGCTTCTGCTACTCAACTAAGGAGGACTAAAATGATATCGAGCGGTTCAGCTGAGGCATTAATAAATCAAATGGTTCTCTGACGCGCCCTCTAAATCGATGGCAAATGTATCTGTCTCAGTGACCAAAAGAAATCCCTCATGGACATCAAGGCAAAACAAAGGCATTACTCCAGATCTCTCTACCGAGAGTGGATGGAAGAAGATGTCGATTTTCAAAGTAACAGATTCACTTCCCAGCAATGATTTTTTCAAGCAGCTTGCCCACATTGTTCTGCATTATTCGATAACTCTTGACTTTTCGTGTGATCATTCCCAGGCTACGGCAGGGCTATGAAATAGCTGAGTAGCCAGTGTTCCCTACCAGTTGAACTCTCGATGTTGCTATTTTAGATGTCTGTCAGTTCCAGCATAATAGTTGAACTCTCGATGTTGCTGATGTAGATGTCTGCCAGTTCCAGCATAATAGTTGAACTCTCGATGTTGCTGATGTAGATGTCTGCCAGTTCCAGCATAATAGTTGAACTCTCGATGTTGCTGATGTAGATGTCTGCCAGTTCCAGCATAATAGTTGAACTCTCGATGTTGCTGATGTAGATGTCTGCCAGTTCGTCTATAATAGTTCAACTCTCGATGTTGCTATTCTAGATGTCTGCCAGTTCCTCCATATCCCTATCAGACACATCCTTGATACCATCGTACGGATAATATCTGATCCTGATCTACTGTTGTTAATGCCACCTAAAGCTGCCCTAATATCGTCCACCCTCACAAACAGCTCATCATCGATCTCCCGATCCACACACAGCTCATCATCGATCTCCTGATCCACACACAGCTCATCATCGATCTCCCGAACCACACACAGCTCATCATCGATCTCCTGATCCACACACAGCTCATCATCGATCTCCCGATCCACACACAGCTCATCATCGATCTCCCGATCCACACACAGCTCATCATCGATCTCCCGATCCACACACAGCTCATCATCGATATCCCGATCCACACACAGCTCATCATCGATCTCCCGATCCACACACAGCTCATCATCGATCTCCCGATCCACACACAGCTCATCATCGATCTCCCGATCCACACACAGCTCATCATCGATCTCCCGATCCACAAACAGCTCATCATCGATCTCCCGATCCACAAACAGCTCATCATCCATGTCCCGATTCACACACAGCTCATCATCGATCTCCCGATCCACACACAGCTCATCATCGATCTCCCGATCCACACACAGCTCATCATCGATCTCCCGATCCACACAAAGCTCATCATCGATCTCCCGATCCACACACAGCTCATCATCGATCTCCCGATCTACACACAGCTCATCATCGATCTCCCGATCCACACACAGCTCATCATCGATCTCCCGATCCACACACAGCTCATCATCGATCTCCCGATCCACACACAGCTCATCATCGATCTCCCGATCCACACACAGCTCATCATCGATCTCCCGATCCACAAACAGCTCATCATCCATGTCCCGATTCACACACAGCTCATCATCCATGTCCCGATCCACACACAGCTCATCATCCATGTCCCGATCCTCACACAGCTTATCATCCATGTCCCGATCACCACACAGCTTACCATCCAAGTCCCGATCACCACACAGCTCATCATCCATGTCTCGATCCTCACACAGCTTATCATCCATGTCCCGATCACCACACAGCTCATCATCCATGTCCCGATCACCACACAGCTCATCATCCATGTCCCGATCCTCACACAGCTCATCATCCATGTCCCGATCACCACACAGCTTATCATCTATGTCCCGATCCCCACACAGATTATCATCCATGTCCCTATCCTCACAGAGCTTATCATCCATGTCCCGATCCAATCCAGCTCATCATCCATGTCCCGATCGACACACAGCTTATCATCCATGTCCCGATCCACACACAGCTTGTCAACCATGTCACGGTCGACACACAGCTCATCATCCATGTCCCGATCGACACACAGCTCATCATCCATGTCCCGATCGACATCCAGCTTATCATCCATATCCCGATTCACACACAGCTTGTCATCCATGTCCCGGTCGACACACAGCTCATCATCTATGTCCCGGTCGACACACAGCTCATCATCCATGTCCCGATCCCATCCAGCTCATCATCCATGTCCCGATCCCATCCAGCTCATCATCCATGTCTCGATCGACACCCAGCACATCATCCATGTCCCGATCGACACCCAGCACATCATCCATGTCCCGATCGACACCCAGCACATCATCTATGTCCCGATCGACACCCAGCGTATCATTCATGTCCCGATCCCATCCAGCTCATCATCCATGTCCCGATCCCCTCCAGCTCATCATCCATGTCCCGATCCCAACCAGCTCATCATCCATGTCCCGATCCCATCCAGCTCATCATCCATGTCCCGATCCCATCCAGCTCATCATCCATGTCCCGATCCCATCCAGCTCATAATCCATGTCCCGATCGACACCCAGCACATCATCCATGTCCCGATCGACACCCAGCACATCATCCATGTCCCGATCGACACCCAGCATATCATCCATGTCCCGATCACCGACACAGCTCATCATACTTGTACTGATTCACACCCAGCTCGTCATCTGTGTCCCGATCCACCCACAGGTCATCATCGATGTCCAGATCCCCACACAGCTTATTATCCATGTCCCGATCCCCACACAACTCATCATCTATGTCCCGATCCCCACAAAGCTCAACATCCATGCCCCGATCCTCACACAACTCATCATCCATGTCCCGATCCCAACCAGCTCATCATCCATGTCCCGATCCCATCCAGCTCATCATCCATGTCCCGATCCCATCCAGCTCATAATCCATGTCCCGATCCCAACCAGCTCATGATCCATGTCCCGATCGACACCCAGTTTATCATCCATGTCCCGATCGACACCCAGCACATCATCCATGTCCCGATCGACACCCAGCACATCATCCATGTCCCGATCGACACCCAGCATATCATCCATGTCCCGATCACCGACACAGCTCATCATACTTGTACTGATTCACACCCAGCTCGTCATCTGTGTCCCGATCCACCCACAGGTCATCATCGATGTCCAGATCCTCACACAGCTTATTATCCATGTCCCGATCCCCACACAACTCATCATATATGTCCCGATCCCCACAAAGCTCAACATCCATGCCCCGATCCTCACACAACTCTTCTGATCTCCACAAATCTCATCATCCATTTCCAGATCTCCACAAAGCTCATCATCCATGTCCCGATCCTCACATAGCTCATTATTATTGTCCCAATCCACACACAGCTCATCATCCATGTCCCGATCCACACACAACTCATCATCCATGTCCAGATCTCCACAAAGCTCATCATCCTTGCCCCGATCCACACACAGCTCATCATCCATGTCCCGATCGCCACAAAGCTCATCATCCGTGTCCCGATCCCCACACATCTCATTATTCATATACCTAACCCCACACAGCTCATCATCCATGTCCCGATCGCCACAAAGCTCATTATCCATGTCCCGATCCCCACACATCTCATTATTCATATACCTAACCTCACACATGTCATCATCCATGTCCCGATCGACACCCAGCTCATCATCCATGTCCCGATCGACACCCAGCTCATCATCCATGTCCCGATCACATGCAGCTCATCATCAATGTCCCGATCGACACCTAGTTCATCATTCATGTCCCGATCGATACCCAGCTTATCATCCATGTCCCGATCCACACACAGCTTATCATCCATGTCCCGGTTGACCCACAGCTCATCATCCATGTCCCGATCCCATCCAGCTCATCATCCATGTCCCGATCGACACCCAGCACATCATCCATGTCCCGATCCCCGACACAGCTCATCATTCTTGTCCCGATCCACACCCATCTCGTCATCTGTGTTCCGATCCACACACAGATCATCATCCATATCTCGATCTCCACAAAGCACATCATCCATGTCCCGATCCCCGACACAACTCATCATACTTGTCCCGATCCATACACAACTCATCATTCATGGCCCGATCCACTCACAGCACACCATCCATGTCCCGATTCCCACACAACTCATCATCCATGTCATGATCCCCTCACATCTCAACTTTTATGTTCCGATCTCCACACAGCTCATCATCCATGTCCCGATCCCCACATAGCTCATTATTATTGTCCTGATCCCCACACAGCTCATCATCCATGTCCCGATCCTCACATAGCTCATTATTATTGTCCCGATCTCCACACAGCTCATTATCCATGTCCCGATCCTCACATAGCTCATTATTATTGTCCTGATCCCCACACAGCTCATCATCCATGTCCCGATCCTCACATAGCTCATTATTATTGTCCTGATCACCACACAGCTCATCATCCATGTCCCGATCCTCACATAGCTCATTATTATTGTCCCGATCCCCACACAGCTCATCATCCATGTCCCGATCCTCACATAGCTCATTATTATTGTCCCGATCCTCACACAACTCATCATCCATGTCCCGATCCTCACATAGCTCATTATTATTGTCCTGATCACCACACAGCTCATCATCCATGTCCCGATCCTCACATAGCTCATTATTATTGTCCCGATCCCCACACAGCTCATCATCCATGTCCCGATCCTCACATAGCTCATTATTATTGTCCCGATCCTCACACAACTCATCATCACTGTTCCGATCTCCACAAAGCTCATCATCCATGTTCTGATCCCCACACAGCTGATCATAAATTTCCCGATTCACACACAGCACATTATCCATGTCCCGATCCCCACACAGCTCATCATCAATGTCTGTCCCGATCCCCACAAAGCTTATAATCCATGTCCCGATTACCACACAGGTCATCATCGATGTCCCGATCCCCACACAGCTCAGCTCATCATCCATATCGCGATGCCCACACAGCTTATCATCCATGTCCCGATCCCCACACATCTCATTATTCATATACCTAACCCCACACAGGTCATCATCCATGTCCCGATTGTCACGCAGCTCATCATCCATGTCCCGTTCCACACACAGCTCATCATCGATGTCCCAATCCACACTCATCACATCATTTATGTCCAGATCCCCACACACAGCTCATCATCATTGTCCCTATCCCTTGTTTTGAAATAGCTTTTCTGGCTATGGTACGGCTTTCCCTGTCCTTATGTTGATTTTGATCCAGACTGTGTTCGAAAACAACACTCCTCTTTATCTTTTTTTTATTTGTGCTGAAACACCTGACGCATGCTATGTTGAGGTAAGTGACAAATTTGCTGGACACAATACAATTGTTGATTTGTGTATAAAAGGCACCATTATCCTCTAACTTGTCCTCGCTTGTTCTAGATTTCCATGACGGTTACGATGCAGTCGTCACTGTGTTCCGCGAGATGCCCTGCGTCTGCAGCGGTCAATTCCACTTCGTATGTGATATCTTATACCCACTTTCTTCTTGAACCTTCTGTGTGGGCCTGGTACCATGGCTTACATACTGGTCTTGTTTTGATCATCATGACGTTCTGTATGACCATACGTTTCTCTATTATGTTCCCTGACTTGTTAGGCGCATGTGTAATGTGGGATATGGGTGTTAGTAACCATATACCACCGTGACAAACATATACTGAGTTATGTGGGATATGGGTTATTGTTATTGAGTTATTAGCTGGTCATCATCATTGCAATTCGAACATGCCCATAGGTGCTCAGATCCCCTTCTCAGTAAATCGCGAAGTGTCCAGCGACTAACGACTCCAGTTCTGTGTTGGTTGATTGGTCTTCTTACACGCCCACTAAGTTTCTCGTTTCTGGCTGTGCCCATCTTAACTCCCATCTCTTTCATCCGAGGGAGTGACGTGGACTCATGTTTGTCGGAGTCCTGTGTCTTTCCTACTTCCCGGAGGGAATTGATGATGTCCGCCCGATCGTTTGGTTGACCGTCCTCAACAATAGCGCAGCTAGCCAACCTTTACGCTCTTTCATTTCCCGTACTCCCGCATGTTCTGGGGCGTAGACAAAGGTGACCTTACGTATTTTTGACTTTTGCAATTACTCTAACCATTGCATACGTACAGAGCCCGCCTCCACTTTTCTTATCATGTTAATCGAATCATTCAGTATACATGCGTGGGTGTAGTCTTGTGACTAACCATTTCAATGCCCTGGTCACTACCATCACCTCCATGGTCATGCTACTCGTGGTCATGACGTATGCACCACTGTTTTCCTTGACTATTCTGCCTGCCGAGCGTGCTGTAAACGCCCATGTGCTCTTTTGGTGTCGTATTACAGATCCGTCTCTATAGATAACGGCATCATTCTCATCGGTGTTATCCTAGATGAGACCGTTGACCTCCGCATTGACTACGACTGAGTTATGTTCCTTACATTTCCCGTCGAGTGTGAATGTACACGAGAATGTCCCTAAGAATGACGTAGGCACCGGTATCCACTCCTCTCAAGCGGTGATATTGGATATGGGTGTTAGTAACCACATACCTCCGCGACAAACATATACTGAGTAATGCTTTTGTCACCATATCGGATATCCTTTCGACCCACCTCCCTTCAAAAAAATATCTGGTACCCATTTTTAGAACTTGGGTACATTCTGAAAGCTTCTTCGGTCTGAAAAATGTTGCCCCATCTGAGGCTTGATTCCGGAAACTTCCATATGAGTAGTGAGTGCACTATTCAGTCAGTCACCACGGCCTCTTTGTGTTCAGATAAAAAAAAAAAAAAAAAAGTGCCCCCGTCACGCCAAGTGGCGTATAGGGAATATGGTGTTAGTGACCATAAATTTTACAGATCTTCGGCTCAGAATTTTCGGGGTGATGTGGTTGGTATTACACCCGTGCTGCTTTACTTTCCTAGAAAAAATCCGGTAGCTATTTAAAGCTGGGTGAACCCGGAAGCCGTCGGTTGGGATGGAACCCTACCCCTTGTCCTTTGTAGTCCAGTTCACTAACTACTGAGCTATCGCGGCTCCCTTACACCTCATATAGCAAAATCTTATAGTTCTGGTTTTTCATATAACCGAGTCTTATAGTTCTGGTTTTTCATATAACCGAGTCTTATAGTTCTCGTATTTCATATAACGGAGTCTTATAGTTCTCGTATTTCATATAACTGAGTCTTATAGTTCTGGTATTTCATATAACCTAGTCTTATAGTTCTGGTATTTCATATAACCGAGTCTTATAGTTCTGGTATTTCATATAACCTAGTCTTATAGTTCTGGTATTTTATATAACCGTGTCTTATAGCTCTGGTATTTCATATAACCGAGTCTTATAGTTCTGATATTTCATATAACCGTGTCTTATAGCTCTGGTATTTCATATAACCGAGTCTTATAGTTCTGGTATTTCATTTAACAGTCTTATAGTTATGGTATTTCATATAACCGAGTCTTATAGTTCTGGTATTTCATATAACCGAGTCTTATAGTTCTGGTATTTCATATAATCGAGTATTATAGTTCTGGTATTTCATATAACCGAGTCTTATAGTTCTGGTATTTCATATAACGGAGTCTTATAGTTCTGGTATTTCATATAACCGAGTCTTATAGTTCTGGTATTTCATATAACCTAATCTTATAGTTCTGGTATTTTATATAACCATGTCTTATAGTTCTGGTATTTCATATAACCGAGTCTTATAGTTCTGGTATTTCATATAACCGAGTCTTATAGTTCTGGTACTTCATATAGCCGAGTCTTATAGTTCTGGTACTTCATATAGCCAGGTCTTATAGTTCTGGCACTTCATATAGCCATGTCTTATAGTTCTGGTACTTCATATAGCCAGGTCTTATAGTTATAATACTTCATATAGCCGTAACTTATAGTTCTGATACTTCATATAGCCGTAACTTATAGTTCTGATACTTCATATAGCCGTAACTTATAGTTCTGATACTTCATATAGCCGTATCTTATAGTTCGGGTACTTCATATATCCGTATCTTATAGTTCTGATACTTCATATAGCCGCATCTTATAGTTCTGATACTTCATATATCCGTATCTTATAGTTCTGATACTTCATATAGCCGTATCTTATAGTTCTGATACTTCATATAGCCGTATCTTATAGTTCTGATACTTCACATAGCCGTATCTTATAGTTCTGATACTTCATATATCCGTATCTTATAGTTCTGATACTTCATATAGCCGTAACTTATAGTTCTGATACTTCATATAGCCGTATCTTATAGTTCGGATACTTCATATATCCGTATCTTATAGTTCTGATACTTCATATAGCCGTATCTTATAGTTCTGATACTTCATATAGCCGTATCTTATAGTTCTGATACTTCATATAGCCGTATCTTATAGTTCTGATACTTCATATAGCCGTATCTTATAGTTCTGATACTTCATATATCCGTATCTTATAGTTCTGATACTTCATATATCCGTATCTTATAGTTCTGATACTTTATATAGCCGTATCTTATGGTTCTGATACTTCATATATCCGTATCAAAGTGGGTTTATCTATCCTTAAATGGGTATCGGATTTTTTTTTCTGGGAAAGTAAAGCAGCACGGACGTAATACCGACCACATTACCCCAAAAATCATGAGCTGAAGGTCTGTAAAATTTATGGTCGCTAACACTATATTCCCTATACGTCACTTGGCGTGACGGGGGCTCTTTACTTTACTTTTTTATACTTCATTTAAATGTGGTTTATATTCCTGAAAAGTTATATAAACGGCCATATTGTTTTGATGCATACAACGGCGACATATAATTTTGAAGACAAATAATAATACATGAATAGCGTTATGGAGGGAAACTTCCGAAACGAAAGATCAGTGAATCATCTCAGGAGGTATGTTTACGGTACTCAGAAAGAAAAAAAAATGACAATTAATCAACAACAGGAAAAAAAAGAACAATAGAAGACAGCTTGATGTAAGATCGAACACGTACCCCTCGACGTAACGCCTTGCCTAGAGAAACAAACGCTAGAGCACACGACCAACGAAGCTACCTAAAAAAAGTAGCCATCATTGGCGATGTCTCAAGTGTACTCATGACTATAGTTTAGGGTTACGAACACGGGCTTCGATCCTGCTTCAGGCTGTCTGTTGTTCCTTGTGTTTTTCTCTTGTTGATTATTTGTGTTTTTCTCTTGTTGATTATTTGTTATTTTTTTCCGAGTGCTGTTACTTTTTTCCCTGAAGTGATTTGCTGACATATAATTTTGGAACGTCATAGAACCGTGACTTGCATTCCTGACATGTCATATGTCAGCGTTTTACAGCCCTGAGATTATATATGTCAGCGTTTTACAGCCATGAGATGTCATATGTAAACGTTTTACAGCCATCATAAACCCTGTCTTTTTTTATCATCTTTAACTCTTTCCGCGCGGAAGCTTTTTATCGACTCAACGGAAGAGATTTCAGAGACAATATGTGTCATAGTTTTAAGAATCAATCTACATGTTTATATTTATCTAACATATAACATATTATATATTAATTTTAGATAATTGAACAAGGAATTAGATTTCATCGTAGCCAAGATGATACAAGACTTGTTAAAAGATATGGTTAGATGACGGTTTACACTAATCAAGTTGAGAGTGAAGCACTGTGCGGCGAAAGTACGGTAAGAGTTAAAGGTAAAGACAAATGTCTGGGGCGGATGACTTGCTTGAGGACAGGGGGATGAAACGTTCCCGCTCCTGGCGTTGATCACAATCGATGTTTGTTTGAGCAACAACGATCCTCAGATTAAGTTAATTTATACCTCCACAGCTGGCACGGCAACACAGATTAGAAATTGACAATTTAAATCAAAACATATTTGGAGTTAAGATCATTTGCAATTATTATATGAGGATAAGCGGATGAGAGGACACAACCATTTATAAGTACATTCGAAACGGATCTTATTTTTGTTGATGACATTATTTTGGTGTGGATGTTCTTCGAACGCGTCATTCACTGTCACTAAGTGGACTTGATCTGGGTGTGCCGTTGTCATTTTGTTGCCATATAACAGTTAGCTTTATTGATCTTGTTTTTTCAGTTATTATTTTTGTTTAAGAGCACGATAGTTGTACAGAGTCGAATATCGCAGTGAGCTCTTGCTTAGACAAGACACTTCTTACACAAGAAGATGCCAGCACGTAGTTCGAACTCCACACCATCGACAGTTATGATATAAAGCGAAGAAGAGGCACCACAGTACACCACATCATGCATTGCAACAATTAAAGATCGGACAATCAATTAGGAATGTTTATATTAGGGAATTTTGTGCTAATATGATTGCGGTCATGCAAAATATAAATATGACAACATTAGTTATATCTATTCGACAGAACCATATCGTCATCGGTTGCTGTAAGCGGAATTCATATCAGCAACATTCACATCAGCAACATTCACATCAGCAACATTCACATCAGCAGCAGTTATATCAGTAACATTTATATCAACAGCTTTCATATTATCAGCAATCATATCAGCGACTTTAATATCAGCAGTATTCATATCACTAGTCTGAAAACAGCGATTAGAGAACAGTTTATTGACGGTCGTTTCAAGTGTAGAATAAGTTGACTTGCTTAAACTTCGTTACTTTAACATTTGCCTGCCAGAAATAATCACAAATATTGCATCAGGTTCAAAGTGCGTATATCCAGTGTCAAAGTGTGTATATCCAGTGTCAAAGTGTATATATCCAGTATCAAAGCGTGTGTATCCAGTGTCAAAATGTGCGTATCCAGTATCAAAGTTTTTGTATCTAGTTTCAAAGTGTGTGTGTCAAGTATCAAAGTGTATGTGTAGTATCAAAGTGTGTATCTAGTATCAAAGTGTGTATGTCTAATATCAAAGTGTGTATCTAGTATCAAAGTGTGTGTGTCTAGTATCAAAGTGTGTAACTGGTATCAAAGTGTGTGTATGTTTAAATATCAAAGTGTGTTTCTAGTACCAAAGTGTTTACTTCAAGTATCAAAGTGTGTATCTAGTATCAAAGTGTGTGTATCTAGTATCAAAGTGTGTATCTGGTATCAAAAGTGTGTGTGTGTTTAATATCAAAGTGTGTTTCTAGTACCAGTGTATACTTCAAGTATCAAAGTGTGTGTGTCTAGTATCAAAGTGTGTGTGTGTGTCTAGTATCAAAGTGTGTGTCTAGTATAAAAGTGTATATCTAGTATCAACGTGCGCATCTAGTATCAACGTGCGCATCTAGTATCAAAGTGTGTATCATGTATCAAAGTTTGTATCTAGTATCAAAGTGTGTATCATGTATCAAAGTTTGTATCTAGTATCAAAGTGTGTTTCTAGTATCAAATTGTGTATGTGTCTAGTATCAAAGTGTGTTTCTAGTATCAAATTGTGTATGTGTCTAGTATCAAAGTGAATGTGTGTGTATAGTATCAAAGTGTGTACTTTTAGTATCAAACTGTGTGTGTGTGTGTCTAGTATCAAAGTGTATACTTCAAGTATCAAATTGTGTGTATCTAGTAATAAAGTGTGTGTATATAGTAACAAAATGTGTGTATCCAGTATCAAAGTATGTGTGTGTGTCTAATATCAAAGTGTGTGTGTGTATTATCAAAGTGTATACTTCAAGTAACAAATTGTGTGTATCTAGTAATAAAGTGTGTGTATATAGTAACAAAATGTGTGTATCTAGTATATACTTCTAGTACAAAGTGTGTGTGTCTAGTGTCAACGTATGTATCTAGTATCAAAATGTGCGTGTGTCTAGTATCAAAATGTGTAACTTGTATCAAAGGGCGTATGTCTAGTATCAAAGTGTGTGTATTAAGTATCAAAGTATGTGTGTGTCTAGTATCAAAGTGTGTGTCTAGTATCAAAGTGTGTGTGTCTAGTATCAAAGTGTATGTGTGTCTAGTAACAAAGTGTGTGTGTCTAAATACAAAGTGTATGTGTGTCTAGTATCAAAGTGTTTGTGTCTAGTATCAAATTGTGTGTGTCTAGTATCAAAGTGTGTGTGTCTAGTATCAAAGTGTGTGTGTCTAGTATCAAAGTGTGTGTGTGTGTCTAGTATCAAAGTGTGTGTGTCTAGTATCAAAGTGTGTGTGTGTGTGTCTAGTATCAAAGTGTGTGTGTGTGTGTGTGTGTGTCTAGTATCAAAGTAGTGTGTGTGTCTAGTATCAATGTGTGTGTGTCTAATATCAAAGTGTATGCTTTACGTATCAAAGTGTGTGTGTCTAGTATCAAAGTGTGTGTGTCTAGTATCAAAGTAGTGTGTGTGTGTCTAGTATCAATGTGTGTGTGTGTCTAATATCAAAGTAGTGTGTGTTTCTAGTATCAAAGTAGTGTGTGTGTCTAGTATCAAAGTGTGTGTGTCTAGTATCAAAGTGTATACTTAAAGTATCAATGTGTGTGTGTGTCTAGTATCAAAGTGTTTACTTCAAGTATCAATGTGTGTGTGTGTCTAGTATCAAAGTGTTTACTTCAAGTATCAATGTGTGTGTGTGTCTAGTATCAAAGTGTATACTTAAAGTATCAATGTGTGTGTTTGTGTCTAGTATCAAAGTGTATACTTCAAGTATCAAAGTGTGTGTGTGTCTAGTATCAAAGTGTGTGTGTCTAGTATCAAAGTGTGTGTGTCTAGTATCAAAGTGTGTGTATCCAGTAACAAAGTGTCTGTGTATCCATGAATCAAATTATTTGAATATAGTTTCAAAGTGTTTGTATCAAGTAGCAAGGTATGTTTATCTAGTATCAGAATGCGTGTTTCCAGTATCAAAGAGTTTGTATCCATGCTAATCAACCTAAATTATATACATATGTCGCACCGACACAATACTAATCAACGCGTTTATATAAACTTTGTAAATATGTCTCATGGACACCACGCTAGTCAACGCGTTTTATGTAAACTGTATAAAGGTGTCTCACCGACACCACGGTAATCAACACGCGTTACGTAATAAACTATAAACCTGTATTATTGACACTATGTACTGAAACATCCCTATGCGGACGTTATTAACACCGTGTCTGACTATTTTATTTTTTTCAACGTACAATATGTGTCCTTCATGGCATGTGCTCTTGCTGTCTTCTTAGGCGGTCAACCATTTTCTCTGTCGTTTTGAATTAAATTGTGGACATTCTTGTTAATTTTATTCTTCACTTCTGATTGTATCTAATATACTCTTTACAGTAATCTGTCCAACGTATTTCATTTCTGTCGTTATTATTTTTCTCCCAGTTTTTTTTAGTGAAACATGTAGGTCTTTCTCTGGTACAAGAACATTAGAATGAAGAAAGTGTTTAGAGTGCTGTTTTTACTGTACGATCATTTTTTGTTGTTGGACGATAGAGCTACACAAGACACAAACTTTGTTGGACGATAGAAGTGACTTCTGTCAGATGACATGACAAGCTGTGTTGGACGATAGAAGTGACTTCTGTCAGATGACATGACAAGCTGTGTTGGACGATAGAGGTACACAAGACACAAACTTTGTTGGACGATAGAAGTGACTTCTGTCAGATGACATGACAGGCTGTGTTGGACGATAGAAGTGACTTCTGTCAGATGACATGACAAGCTGTGTTGGACGATAGAGGTACACAAGACACACACTTTGTTGGACGATAGAAGTGACTTCTGTCAGATGACATGACAAGCTGTGTTGGACGATAGAAGTGACTTCTGTCAGATGACATGACAGGCTGTGTTGGACGATAGAAGTGACTTCTGTCAGATGACATGACAAGCTGTGTTAGACGGTAGAGGTACACAAGACACAAACTTTGTTGGACGATAGAAGTGACTTCTGTCAGATGACATGACAAGCTGTGTTGGACGATAGAAGTGACTTCTGTCAGATGACATGACAAGCTGTGTTGGACGATAGAAGTGACTTCTGTCAGATGACATGACAAGCTGTGTTGGACGATAGAAGTGACTTCTGTCAGATGACATGACATGCTGTCTTGGACGATAGAAGTGACTTCTGTCCGATGACATGACAGGCTGTGTTGGACGATAGAAGTGACTTCTGTCAGATGACACGACAAGCTGTGTTAGACGGTAGAGGTACACAAGACACAAACTTTGTTGGACGATAGAAGTGACTTCTGTCAGATGACATGACAAGCTGTGTTGGACGATAGAAGTGACTTCTGTCAGATGACATGACAGGCTGTGTTGGACGATAGAGGTACACAAGACACAAACTTTGTTGGACGATAGAAGTGACTTCTGTCAGATGACATGACAGGCTGTGTTGGACGATAGAAGTGACTTCTGTCAGATGACATGACAGGCTGTGTTGGACGATAGAGGTACACAAGACACAAACTTTGTTGGACGATAGAAGTGACTTCTGTCAGATGACATGACAAGCTGTGTTGGACGATAGAAGTGACTTCTGTCAGATGACATGACAGGCTGTGTTGGACGATAGAGGTACACAAGACACAAACTTTGTTGGACGATAGAAGTGACTTCTGTCAGATGACATGACAAGCTGTGTTGGACGATAGAAGTGACTTCTGTCAGATGACATGACAAGCTGTGTTGGACGATAGAGGTACACAAGACACAAACTTTGTTGGACGATAGAAGTGACTTCTGTCAGATGACATGACAGGCAGTGTTGGACGATAGAAGTGACTTCTGCCAGATGACATGACAGGCTGTGTTGGACGATAGAAGTGACTTCTGTCAGATGACATGACAGGCTGTGTTGGACGATAGAAGTGACTTCTGTCAGATGACATGACAAGCTGTGTTGGACGATAGAAGTGACTTCTGTCAGATGGCATGACAAGCTGTGTTGGACGATAGAAGTGACTTCTGTCAGATGACATGACAGGCTGTGTTGGACGATAGAGGTACACAAGACACAAACTTTGTTGGACGATAGAAGTGACTTCTGTCAGATGACATGACAGGCTGTGTTGGACGATAGAGGTACACAAGACACAAACTTTGTTGGACGATAGAAGTGACTTCTGTCAGATGACATGACAGGCTGTGTTGGACGATAGAAGTGACTTCTGTCAGATGACATGACAGGCTGTGTTGGACGATAGAAGTGACTTCTGTCAGATGACATGACAGGCTGTGTTGGACGATAGAAGTGACTTCTGTCAGATAGCATGACAAGCTGTGTTGGACGATAGAAGTGACTTCTGTCAGATGACATGACAGGCTGTGTTGGACGATAGAGGTACACAAGACACAAACTTTTTTGGACGATAGAAGTGACTTCTGTCAGATGACATGACAGGCTGTGTTGGACGATAGAGGTACACAAGACACAAACTTTGTTGGACGATAGAAGTGACTTCTGTCAGATGACATGACAAGCTGTGTTGGACGATAGAAGTGACTTCTGTCAGATGACATGACAAGCTGTGTTGGACGATAGAGGTACACAAGACACAAACTTTGTTGGACGATAGAAGTGACTTCTGTCAGATGACATGACAAGCTGTGTTGGACGATAGAAGTGACTTCTGTCAGATGACATGACAGGCTGTGTTGGACGATAGAAGTGACTTCTGTCAGATGACATGACAGGCTGTGTTGGACGATAGAAGTGACTTCTGTCAGATGACATGACAAGCTGTGTTGGACGATAGAAGTGACTTCTGTCAGATGGCATGACAAGCTGTGTTGGACGATAGAAGTGACTTCTGTCAGATGACATGACAGGCTGTGTTGGACGATAGAGGTACACAAGACACAAACTTTGTTGGACGATAGAAGTGACTTCTGTCAGATGACATGACAGGCTGTGTTGGACGATAGAGGTACACAAGACACAAACTTTGTTGGACGATAGAAGTGACTTCTGTCAGATGACATGACAGGCTGTGTTGGACGATAGAAGTGACTTCTGTCAGATGACATGACAGGCTGTGTTGGACGATAGAAGTGACTTCTGTCAGATGACATGACAGGCTGTGTTGGACGATAGAAGTGACTTCTGTCAGATGACATGACAAGCTGTGTTGGACGATAGAAGTGACTTCTGTCAGATGACATGACAGGCTGTGTTGGACGATAGAGGTACACAAGACACAAACTTTGTTGGACGATAGAAGTGACTTCTGTCAGATGACATGACAAGCTGTGTTGGACGATAGAAGTGACTTCTGTCAGATGACATGACAGGCTGTGTTGGACGATAGAGGTACACAAGACACAAACTTTGTTGGACGATAGAAGTGACTTCTGTCAGATGACATGACAAGCTGTGTTGGACGATAGAGGTGCACAAGACACAAACTTTGTTGGACGATAGAAGTGACTTCTGTCAGATGACATGACAAGCTGTGTTGGACGATAGAAGTGACTTCTGTCAGATGACATGACAGGCTGTGTTGGACGATAGAGGTACACAAGACACAAACTTTGTTGGACGATAGAAGTGACTTCTGTCAGATGACATGACAGGCTGTGTTGGACGATAGAGGTACACAAGACACAAACTTTGTTGGACGATAGAAGTGACTTCTGTCAGATGACATGACAAGCTGTGTTTGACGATAGGCGTGACTTCTGTCCGATGACATGACAAGCTGTGTTGGACGATAGAAGTGACTTCTGTCAGATGACATGACAAGCTGTGTTGAATCTTCTGTGTCTTAAAGTATAACGCAAGACTTTGTAGGTATTTGAATTCTTTCACTTCATCATCTGCTGCCCATGGCTATATTGATAATCTAATATTCTTTACCCATGCTGGTTACTTATATTTAGTTGACATTGATTTCTGAGTTATTAGTTAGACTGTATAAAACTATATTTTTTTTAAATATTGTTTCAAATACGTATTAGTTATATTATTAATACGTATAATTTGCAGCGTGTTGAACACTGGTTAGTTAGACTGTGTAAGCCTATATACCTGATACTGTGTTAAACACTCGTTAGTTAGACTGTGTAAGCCTATATACCTGATACTGTGTTAAACACTCGTTAGTTAGACTGTGTAAGCCTATATACCTGATACTGTGTTAAACACTCGTTAGTTAGACTGTGTATGCCTATATACCTGATACTGTGTTAAACACTCGTTAGTTAGACTGTGTAGGCCTATATACCTGATTCTGTGTTAAACACTCGTTAGTTAGA
Organism: Megaustenia siamemsis; assembly: GCA_032433765.1. Taxonomy (NCBI): domain Eukaryota; kingdom Metazoa; phylum Mollusca; class Gastropoda; order Stylommatophora; family Ariophantidae; genus Megaustenia; species Megaustenia siamemsis. The sequence goes on from JAVIAB010000108.1 coordinate 65,049,831, forward strand.
CTGTGTAAGCCTATATACCTGATACTGTGTTAAACACTCGCTAGTTAGACTGTGTAAGCCTATATACCTGATACTGTGTTAAACACTCGTTAGTTAGACTGTGTAAGCCTATATACCTGATACTTGATACTGTGTTAAACACTCGCTAGTTAGACTGTGTAAGCCTATATACCTGATACTGTGTCAAACACTCAATTAGTTAGCTCGCAATAGTTAATTACACGCTAGATATGAATAAGGTAAATACATATTTTAAAAATTGAGGGACGAAGAGATAGAGGGAAGCAAAGAGAAAAAATAACAGACAGCTTAAGTGAATGGCTTGGCAGAAGGTCAACAACAGAAATGATAAATAGCTGCCGAGATCGAAAGTTGTAGAGAGACATGATTACCTACGCCAGCAGGCCCGGAACTTGATGATGATATACATATAACATATACATATTTCAACATAAACAAAAGCAGGGAGATTTTGAAAACAGAAAACCGGCATAATCTGTGCCAAATTAAATGCTCTGAGGGATGTTGCATCGGTTCTTATTTTAAACTCTGTCAACTGTGGCACTACCTGCATGGATAAGTTACCAAGACTAGAAGTTGTGGGGGAAGAGATTCTGCGACGCTATGACTTGGTCAACCGCAGCGACACGCCAACACTGGAGGTTCCAGACGAATCGAGAGATGACATTAGTGTTCTCGGACACGACAAGCCAAATTGGTTACAGGTGATCAATGACAACCAGGCAAATTTGGGCTACACGTTTCTCAAGGTATATGCTGGTGTGAGTGTGTCTTGTGCGTGTATGTGCTGCATGCATGCGTGAGTGTGTGCGCGTGTGTGTTCTTTTCTTCTACATTTTCCTTCCAACGTCGAGGGGAGATATAGTTTGCTGTTTGTTTTTTCTTCTGTTGGCCTCTTCTGATAGTATGACTCCTAGTGTATTTATGTTTTATCAAACCATCTTTTTGTAAGCCAGCCTTTGGATCTCTTGTTCTCGTAGCTTTTATTAGAGATCCTGTGTTGCATTATACATTTTTTTTTTTTGGTCTTATCTGCTAGCCAAACTATTTTTCCTCTGATTGTTATGTCTCCAATGAAGGTAATTTTTTATATCCATTATCGCCCACAGCTGTACTCTGCTAACTCCACCGATTCAGTGATTCATTTACATCCCCCGTTACTGCCACACCAGTCATTGATTTAATCACATCCCCCGTTACTGCCACACCAGTCATTGATTTGATCACATCCCCCGTTACTGCCACACCAGTCATTGATTTGATCACATCCCCCGTTACTGCCACACCAGTCAGTGATTTAATCACATCCCCCATTACTGACACACCAGTCAGTGATTTAATCACATCCCCCATTACTGACACACCAGTCAGTGATTTAATCACATCCCCCATTACTGACACACCAGTCAGTGATTTAATCACATCCCCCATTACTGTCACACAAGTCAGTGATTTAATCACATCCCCCATTACTGTCACACAAGTCAGTGATTTGATCACATCCCCCATTACTGTCACACAAGTCAGTGATTTGATCACATCCCCCATTACTGTCACACAATTCAGTGATTTGATCACATCCCCCGTTACTGCCACACCAGTCAGTGATTTAATCACATCCCCCATTACTGACACACCAGTCAGTGATTTAATCACATCCCCCATTACTGACACACCAGTCAGTGATTTAATCACATCCCCCATTACTGACACACCAGTCAGTGATTTAATCACATCCCCCATTACTGTCACACCAGTCAGTGATTTGATCACATACACCGTTACTGCCACACAAGTCAGTGATTTGATCACATCCCCTGTTACTGTCACACCAGTCAGTGATTTGATCACATCCCCCGTTACTGCCACACAAGTCAGTGATTTAATCACATCCCCAGTTACTGTCACACCAGTCAGTGATTTGATCACATCCCCCATTACTGCCACACAAGTCAGTGATTCGATCACATCCCCCATTACTGCCACACCAGTCAGTGGTTTGATCACATCCCCCGTTACTGCCACACCAGTCAGTGATTTAATCACATCCCCCGTTACTGCCACACCAGTCAGTGATTCGATCACATCCCCCATTACTGCCACACCAGTCAGTGGTTTGATCACATCCCCCGTTACTGCCACACCAGTCAGTGATTTAATCACATCCCCCGTTACTGCCACACCAGTCAGTGTTTTGATCACATACCCCGTTACTGTTAATTCCTTCGGAAGCCATCAAAGCAGATATTAACACTTCTATCAAGATGTTAAATAATCTGTTAAATAAAATTTAGAAGAGGGAAGAAATACCTAAAGACTTGAAAGAAAGTTATATGATCAAACTACAAAAGAAAGGAAGTTTACAGGAGTGCACAAATTATAGGGGAATTATGCTACTATCAGTGCCAGGAAAAATATTAAGCAGAATCATTCTGGAGAGAATAAAAGAGGCCATAGAGAAACATTTGAGAGATGAACAAGCAGGTTTTAGGAAGAACAGATCATGTGCTGATCAAATAACTACTCTACGTATAATAGTGGAACAAAGTTTTGAACTAAAATCCCCACTTTATATTGGATTCATAGATTACGAAAAGGCATTTGATAGTTTAGACAGAAGAATGCTTTGGAAGTTGCTGAGTCATTACGGAATCACCATAAAGTTTATTAACCTGATAAAAACAATGTATATAGGAACGAAATGTAGTGTGGTGCATGAAGGACCGATTACAGAAGAATTTGAAATAAGAACAGGAGTAAGGCAGGGATGCCTTCTGTCTCCATTTCTCTTTCTACTGGCCATAGAATAGATTATGAAAATAATTCAAAACAACAGAAATGGAATCCAGTGATCACTGACCAAACAACTTGATGATTTAGACTTTGCTGATGACATAGCTCTCCTATCACACAGCCATCAACAGATGCAGGATAAAATGAGCATACTTGATGAGAGATCACAACAGCTAGGACTGAAAATTAATAGCGATAAGACCAACATTATGAGAATTAATGCAGTTGGCAATAACCAAATCAAATTATGAGAAATACCTCTACTAGACGTACAATCTTACATGTATCTGGGTAGTAATATAGATAGAGAGGGAGGAACAGAAAATGATACCAAAATAAAGATATCAAAAGCAAGAGGAGCTTTTGTTGCACTGGGAAACTTCTGGAAGACAAAAGAAATTAGACTAAATACAAAAATAAAAATGTTCAACTCCAATGTCAAGTAAGTCCTATTATATGGCTGTAAAACATGGAGAACAACAAAATTGACAATCACGAAGATATAGACTTTCATTAATGGATGCTTACGCAGAATAAAAGGATGGAAATGGCGGGACAAAATCATCATCATCATCATCATCGAGTGCCGTCTCCGTAACGAAGGTTGGCTACCATGGAGCTCCATTCCACTCTGTCTCTTGCTTTGATGGTGCAGATTGTCATAGATTGACTTGTATATCTTTTGATGTTACTCGTCCATGTTAATCTTGGTCTGCCTCTTCCTCTTTTACCTTGTATTTTCCCTTCCAATATTACTTTTAGTAGACTGTTGTGTCTTTTAACATGCCCCAAAATTTCATTTGTCTTGTTCTAATTGTGTTTAGTAGTTCTCTTTTCATTTTTAGTTGCTTTAAAACTTCATCATTTGTTTTCTTTTCTTTCCATCCAATTCTACCTATTCTTCTATAAATCCACATTTCAAAGGCTTCAATTTTCTGTTCCGTTTTCTTGTAAAATGTCCAAGTTTCTGCACCATATATGAATATTGAGAAGATGTAACATTTTTCTATTCTTAGTTTTAGCCCTGGTGTTATTAGTTTTGTTGTTAGTATATTTTTCATGGCATTAAAATTACTTTTTGCCATTCCTATTCTTTTGTTTATTTCAATTTTCCATTTTCCATCATTGGTTATAGTATGTCCCAGGTAGTTGAAGCTCTGAACTATCTCCAGATATATTCCTTCAACTTTGATATTTATTTGTAGGTCTTGAGAATTTTCATTGTTTATGATCATAATTTTAGTCTTTTTGATATTCATATCTAGTCCATATTTTTGCTTGCCATGTTTATTACATTAAGTAATTGTTCTAGATCTTTAGGATTTTCTGCTAGTAGTACAGTATAATCAGCATATCTTAGGTTATTGATTATCTTTCCATTAATTTGTAGGCCTGGCATCTCAGTGGTGATTTAAAAAAAAATTCTCAGTGTATAGATTGAAGAAGCTTGATGATAGGATGCATGTCTCTCAGCGACCATTTAAAAAATATTGCTCTGACCTTGACTTTAATAATGTCCCAGTCCCCGTCGATATGTGTGAGTCTAGTGACATGGTCCACTCAACTGTGTCTGTGTGAGTCTAGTGACTTGGTCCACTCAACTGTGTCTGTGTGAGTCTAGTGACTTGGTCCACTCAACTGTGTCTGTGTGAGTCTAGTGACCTGGTCCACTCAACGGTGTTTGTGTGAGTCTAGTGACCTGGTCCACTCAACGGTGTTTGTGTGAGTCTAGTGACGTGGTCCACTCAACAGTGTCTGTGTGAGTCTAGTGACCTGGTCCACTCAACGGTGTTTGTGTGAGTCTAGTGACTTGGTCCACTCAACGGTGTTTGTGTGAGTCTAGTGACTTGGTCCACTCAACGGTGTTTGTGTGAGTCTAGTGACGTGATCCACTCAACGGTGTTTGTGTGAGTCTAGTGACGTGGTCCACTCAAAGTGTCTGTGTGAGTCTAGTGACCTGGTCCACTCAACGGTGTTTGTGTGAGTCTAGTGACTTGGTCCACTCAACGGTGTTTGTGTGAGTCTAGTGACTTGGTCCACTCAACGGTGTTTGTGTGAGTCTAGTGACGTGGTCCACTCAACAGTGTCTGTGTGAGTCTAGTGACCTGGTCCACTCAACGGTGTTTGTGTGAGTCTAGTGACTTGGTCCACTCAACGGTGTTTGTGTGAGTCTAGTGACGTGGTCCACTCAACAGTGTCTGTGTGAGTCTAGTGACCTGGTCCACTCAACGGTGTTTGTGTGAGTCTAGTGACCTTGTTCACTCAGTGTTTGTGTGAGTCTAGTGACGTGGTCCACTCAACAGTGTTTGTGTGAGTCTAGTGAGCTGGTCTACTCAACAGTGTTTGTGTGAGTCTAGTGACCTGGTCCACTCAACGGTGTTTGTGTGAGTCTAGTGACCTGGTCCACTCAACGGTGTTTGTGTGAGTCTAGTGACCTGGTCCACTCAACGGTGTTTGTGTGAGTCTAGTGACCTGGTCCATTCAACGGTGTTTGTGTGAGTCTAGTGACCTGGTCCACTCAACAGATGTTTGTGTGAGTCTAGTGAGCTGGTCCACTCAACGGTGTTTGTGTGAGTCTAGTGACCTGGTCCACTCAACGGTGTTTGTGTGAGTCTAGCGACCTGGTCCACTCAACAGTGTCTGTGTGAGTCTAGTGAGCTGGTCCACTCAACAGTGTCTGTGTGAGTCTAGCGACCTGGTCCACTCAACGGTGTTTGTGTGAGTCTAGCGACCTGGTCCACTCAACTGTGTCTGTGTGAGTCTAGCGACCTGGTCCACTCAACGGTGTTTGTGTGAGTCTAGTGACCTGGTCCACTCAACAGTGTTTGTGTGAGTCTAGCGACCTGGTCCACTCAACTGTGTCTGTGTGAGTCTAGCGACCTGGTCCACTCAACTGTGTTTGTGTGAGTCTAGTGACCTGGTCCACTCAACGGTGTCTGTGTGAGTCTAGTGACCTGGTCCACTCAACTGTGTCTGTGTGAGTCTAGCGACCTGGTCCACTCAACTGTGTCTGTGTGAGTCTAGCGACCTGGTCCACTCAACGGTGTTTGTGTGAGTCTAGTGAGCTGGTCCACTCAACGGTGTTTGTGTGAGTCTAGTGAGCTGGTCCACTCAACAGTGTCTGTGTGAGTCTAGCGACCTGGTCCACTCAACTGTGTTTGTGTGAGTCTAGTGAGCTGGTCCACTCAACGGTGTTTGTGTGAGTCTAGTGACCTGGTCCACTCAACGGTGTTTGTGTGAGTCTAGTGACCTGGTCCACTCAACGGTGTTTGTGTGAGTCTAGTGACCTGGTCCACTCAACAGTGTTTTTGTGAGTCTAGTGACGTGGTCCACTCAACGGTGTTTGTGTGAGTCTAGTGACTTGGTCCACTCAACGGTGTTTGTGTGAGTCTAGTGACCTGGTCCACTCAACAGTGTTTGTGTGAGTCTAGTGACGTGGTCCACTCAACGGTGTTTGTGTGAGTCTAGTGACCTGGTCCACTCAACAGTGTTTGTGTGAGTCTAGTGACCTGGTCCACTCAACTGTGTCTGTGTCAGGCTTGCAGTAAACATAAAACAATAATAAGACCTATTATAGAACACCAGTTGGTGGAAGAAGAGATAGAATTTAAGAAAAATAGAAGTTGCAAGGATGCTTCATGCAAGCAGCTACTAGAGAACAGCTACTAGAGAACAACTACTAGAGAACATCTACTAGAGAACAGCTACTAGAGAACAGCTACTAGAGAGCAGCTACTAGAGAACAGCTACTAGAGAACAGCTACTAGAGAACAGCTACTAGAGAACAGCTACTAGAGAACAGGCTACTAGAGAGCAGCTACTAGAGAGCAGCTACTAGAGAACAGCTACTAGAGAACAGCTACTAGAGAGCAGCTACTAGAGAACAGCTACTAGAGAGCAGCTAATAGAGAACAGCTACTAGAGAGCAGCTACTAGAGAACAGCTACTAGAGAACAGCTACTAGAGAACAGCTACTAGAGAGCAGCTACTAGAGAACAGTTACTAGAGAACAGCTACTAGAGAAGAACACAGAAGATAAAAATAGAATCAATACACAGCATTTGTAGACCAAGAGAAAACTGTTGATAGGGTGGATAGAAATATATTATAGCAAACATTGACTCATTAAGGAGTAAATGTCCACGTTATTAGTTGTTGCAAGAGCTTATATAGTAACAGTAGATGTGTGATTAGAGCAAGTTAAGGAACATCAAAACCATTGGCAGTAAAATCTGGATTAAGACAAAGCTGCGCTGTCACCATTCCTGTTCATCGCTTACATTGACAACATGAACTTCCGGTATATGGCGGATAGGCAGCGGGAACAATTAAAGGCTATACATGAAAAGTGTTCCTTGTTGCAGTTTCCTCATATTCCAAGTCCGGCTTGTTGCAGGAGCTACTGAGTTAAGTGCTCTGTGCACACTGTGAGCTGTGTGTCTCATCCGTTTTGATCATGTTTCGATATTCCAATTGTTTACGATGAATGATGATATTGTATGACAGGGAACAGTTGGCTGTGTTCACTTTCTGTGCAGTTTCGCCTTATGTCTTTTGGCGTGTGTTGAGACTGCTACGTTGGGGACTACAGTTACCTTTCTTTGTTTGGGAGATGAGATATTAATTCGGATGATTACGCTTGCACGGGCGGTTGAGCAATTATGGATTTTAATTCGTTTGCAGTGATACCGGGGCCTTCCATAACCAAATAACCAAATAACAAAATATGCAAGGTGGCCAAATCACGGTGTGAAGATATACATTAACTACTTTTTGCTGACGACCAGGCCCTAATAGCTACGAAGAAACATAACTTCAACAACACCTACTGTCATTGAAAACAGAATGTAAAATGAATATCATGAAAATAAACACCGAAAAAAAACTATATTTAAATTATATCAATAGGAAGCCAACAGAAAACATTAAACATCAAATTATTGAACAAGTAACAAACTTTAAATATCTGGGAACAACATTCTCTGAGGATGGTAATCAATAAAGAAATAAACTTCTGATGCAACAAGGCAAACCAAATATTGGGACAGCTATCCTCCATACTTTAACACAAACCAAATATTGGGGCAACTATCCTCCATACTTTAACACAAAGCAATACTAATTCTTCATTATAATGAAGAACTGAGAAAAAAGCTAGGAATAACGCCCCCCATAGAGGATATAAACGAGCAACGGATAAAATATTTCAGCCACCTGACATGGCAGAAAGATCAAAACACAACAAAACGAGCCTTCAATAAATGTTGCGAGAACACTAGACTCAAGGGTCGACCATGAAAAAGATGGAGTGACGGGATTTTAGAAACACTAGGAAACATAACAGCAGCAGAGGCAAACAGTAAAGCAAAAGAACACAAATTATATCTCCCCTCAACGTTGAAAGGCTGAGGAGTGACAGCAGAAGAAGAAGAAGGATAATACATATTACCACCAAGAAAAATCTTAAACAGAGTAGTTTCATTCCAAAATTGGAATGCCAAATATTGTCATATAATATTGAGTTATGTGTAACTGATAGTGATGTCTAATTGATAGTGATGTCTAATTGATAGTGATGTCTAATTGAAAGTGATGTCTAACTGAGAGTGATGTCTAATTGATAGTGATGTCTAAATGATAGTGATGTCTAATTGACAGTGATGTCTAATTGACAGTGATGTCTAATTGATAGTGATGTCTAATTGACAGTGATGTCTAATTGATAGTGATGTCTAACTGATAGCGATGTCTAATTGACAGTGATGTCTAATTGATAGTGATGTCTAATTGATAGTGATGTCTAATTGAAAGTAATGTCTAATTGATAGTGATGTCTAACTGCATTGATAGTGATGTCTAACTGATAGCGATGTCTAATTGACAGTGATGTCTAATTGATAGTGATGTCTAAATGATAGTGATATCTAATTGACAGTGATGTCTAATTGATAGTGATGACTAATTGATAGTGATGTCTAATTGACAGTGATGTCTAATTGATAGTGATGTCTAAATGATAGTGATGTCTAATTGACAGTGATGTCTAATTGATAGTGATGTCTAACTGATAGCGATGTCTAATTGACAGTGATGTCTAATTGATAGTGATGTCTAAATGATAGTGATGTCTAATTGACAGTGATATCTAATTGATAGTGATGTCTAATTGATAGTGATGTCTAATTGACAGTGATGTCTAATTGATAGTGATGTCTAATGTGAAAGTGATGTCTAATTGACAGTGATGTCTAATAGAGAGTGGTGTCTAACTGAGAGTAATGTCTAACTGAGAGTAATGTCTACCTGAGAGTGATGTCTAACTGATAGTGATGTCTAATTGAAAGTGATGTCTAACTGATAGTGATGTCTAAGTGAGAGTGATGTCTAACTGATAGTGATGTCTAATAGAGAGTGGTGTCTAACTGAGAGTAATGTCTACCTGAGAGTAATGTCTAACTGATAGTGATGTCTAATTGAGAGTGATGTCTAACTGATAGTGATGTCTAAGTGAGAGTGATGTCTAACTGATAGTGATGTCTAAGTGAGAGTGATGTCTAACTGATAGTGATGTCTAATTGAGAGTGATGTCTAACTGATAGTGATGTCTTAGTGAGAGTGATGTCTAACTGATAGTGATGTCTAATTGAGAGTGATGTCTAACTGATAGTGATGTCTTAGTGAGAGTGATGTCTAACTGATAGTGATGTCTAACTGATAGTGATGTCTAACTGAGAGTGATGTCTAACTGATAGTGATGTCTAACTGATAGTGATGTCTAATTGAGAGTGATGTCTAACTGATAGTGATGTCTTAGTGAGAGTGATGTCTAACTGATAGTGATGTTTAACTGATAGTGATGTATAATTGAGAGTGATGTCTAACTGATAGTGATGTCTTAGTGAGAGTGATGTCTAACTGATAGTGATGTCTAATTGAGAGTGATGTCTAACTGATAGTGATGTCTAACTGATAGTGATGTCTAATTGAGAGTGATGTCTAACTGATAGTGATGTCTAATTGAGAGTGATGTCTAACTGAGAGTGATGTCTAATTGAGAGTGATGTCTAACTGAGAGTGATGTCTAATTGAGAGTGATGTCTAACTGATAGTGATGTCTAATTGAGAGTGATGTCTAACTGAGAGTGATGTCTAATTGAGAGTGATGTCTAACTGATAGTGATGTCTAATTGAGAGTGATGTCTAACTGAGAGTGATGTCTAATTGAGAGTGATGTCTAACTGATAGTGATGTCTAATTGAGAGTGATGTCTAACTGATAGTGATGTCTAATTGAGAGTGATGTCTAACTGAGAGTGATATCTAATTTCAGAATCCCCTGTACACCGAAGAGTGGGTGAGATATGACAATGCACTCCCAGTTTTTCTTTCCGATCACAAAAACACGTCAGAAGTCAGTTTTGGAGTTTCAAACACTCTCTCCAAGGAACAAGGAAAGCGCCAGACAGTTACGTGCTGCGTTGTGATGCTGTTGATATTGCTGCTTCTTGTTATTGCCAGTCTTGTAGCAATCGGATTTTTATTGGGCATTGGTCAACAAGGTAGAAACTGTTTATCCATCAGTGGCGTCTCTTCATCTCTGATACTTTGTCTGTTATAGTCTTACAGTTTAATATCCTAAAAATAGGGGGCCTCGGTAACCTAGTTGGGAAACCACCCGTCTGGACTATCGACGTTCGGACAACCCGTGTTCGATTCCCGCTGGGAGCAGTGTGAGTTGTACTCGTGGTTTGAAAAAAAAAAAATACTCCTACGGTCGACCCAGCCGTTGGCAGAAATGGGTACCAGGGTATTACCCTGGGAAGGTGAGAAATGTCCCCTCGCATTTTAGTTTCTATGCTTGAAGTGGCACTATACAGAAATCTCCGAACATTTCTGGATAGGCGGCCGAGCACATATGGGTGGAAACTAGCGTGCTAAGACGCCGGTTCAAGTCTCGTACTTGACCTTTACCTTTACCTTACCCTAAAAACAAAATCAGGTCTACGTTTCATACGTTGGACATGTGATGAGAAGAGATAATAATCGAATAGCAAAGCAAGCCCTCATATGGGAAACAACAGGTAAAAGAAAAAGAGGAAGACCCAGGGAGACACTGAGAAGAACATTGATGAGAGAGGCAAGAGCAGCAGGAGTCGGCTCCCTCAATGAGATAGAACTGCTTGCGCAGAACAGAGACAGATGGCGAGATTTGATAAAATATCTTTAAAAGAAAACTGCTAGAACAAAAATTCATATAGGAGAAGGTGTATCTTGGTCTACGCCCTATGGGCCGGTCACGGCTCGAAAGGTCAATAGATAGAAAAACAAAATATTTTTTCTACAATGACTTTCAAACATTATATGCACACTTGCATGGGATAATATTACTACACTAAATATGCAATACTGATAAATAGTAGATATTTAATATTTGTTTTATTTTAAATAAAATGATGCATAGTAAGAAAAAAATACATCGATCTTATATAACTAACACATTTAATGTGGATATATTTCCAGATCTTAACTCTACGTGTATCTTTTAATTTGTATAATAATTCCAGCGTCGCTTATTTACACAGAAACATTTTAATCGCTAAATTTAAAAAAAAATGCGTCTTTAAATCTTAAGTCTTGTCATATCTTTTTCTCAACTGAAATAAGACTCATGTCACTCAAACGATCCTGACTCTGAGTCCACCTACAGTAACTATGTAGTCACCTAAAAAAAGAAAATAAGCACTCTATTGAGTAGCTTGTAGTACAAGAAACAATAAGTTCACACAATGTGTACCACTCTATTGAGTAGCTTGTAGTACAAGAAACAATAAGTTCACATAATGTGTACGCCTCTTTCAGTCCAGAATCTAAATGATTATATTTCATAAACTTGACAAGTTCGGAAATAAGCAAATTTGACATTCTGGACTTGCATAAATGACGGCTGGTTCACTGTTAAGATGGAAGTGATCAAATGTTGTTCCATAAGTCCATCTTAATTTACGTGAGAGAGTTCATTAGGAAAAGCTTTTTTCTAGTTGTCAACATTTGTTTGTCGGAAAATCTTCAAATATACAATAATTATCTTCTTCAATAATTTTATCAAAAAGAAAAATGTAACTTAAACTTGTGTGAAAAAAAGAAAACAAATCAGCAGTAATCTATTTTCAGCGAACCAAATTGGACTATAAGGCGATTCTCCAAAGCAAACCGGCTACGGTCGCCAGAGTGGCAAAGGACAATACGAGTGATACATATGTCGTCTTTGCCCTTGTGGTCTGAGGAATTTAAATGGGAAGACACTGGAGTGCCAGCATTCTGTTGAAAATCTCGAAGATTTTTCACAAAATCTTACCGCTTAACGTCTCCAGACTCGCCAATATGTCGTGTGGCATCGTTGGTATATGATGGCATTAATGATGTTACGGGACACACATGTGAAGCTATGGTTAATCTCGAACCGTCCGTTAGGGAATAAGGCAGAATCAGTGCAGAGCACATAGGCACAGGTGATACAGTTCCGACCACAAGGGGCCGTACCCAAGTGTTGATGGTCGGGGCGTGGGAGGTGGCTCCTAACCAGAATATCTCGTCGCGTTTGAAGGCGAGCATAGGGGGGGGGGGGGTGTCACTAAAAAGTAGACGAGTTGTAGGATCAGAGAGGGGAATGGAACGGTAGTTCTGAGGGTGATATGTGAGGGTGAGTATAGTTCTCTCAGTAGGGGAGGGGGGGGGCGGTTGGAAGGAGTAAGTGTCTCGGGACGAGAGATAAGAAGGACCCGCTTGAAGGCAGACTGGAGGATTGGATCTGGATAAAGCCGGCGGCTAAAGAAACCTAACATAAGGTGAACATGTTGGAATAAACCTTGGTCATCCTGGCAGATGCGACGAAAACGTAATAACTGTGAGAACGAAATCGAATCACGGCAAGAAGGTGAATGTGATAAAGTGTACAGAAGATAACAATGGGCGTCTGTGGGTTTATAGAAAACCGAGGTGTGGAGGCCAGAAGTACCAAAGGAAACAGTACGATCTAGGAAGGTAACAGAGGAAGTGGATATACAAGATCAAGTGGATATACAAGATGTGATCTTGATAACTTTGTGATAGCTGCCAAAGTAGTCGATAAACTTTGTGATAGCTGCCAAAGTAGTCGATAAACTTTGGTAGATCGGTAAGTTCGAAGCAGTCATCAATATTATCATCATCAAGTACCGGGCCTACTGGCGTAGGTGATCATGTCTCTCCACAATTTTCGATCTCGGCAGCTATTTATCATTTCTGTTGTTGACCTTCTGCCAAGCCATTCTCTTAAGCTGTCTGTTATTTTTTCTCTTTGCTTCCCTCTATCTCCTCGTCGCTCAATTTTTCCAGTTGTTACAATATATTCCAGTTGTTCTCTTCTCATTACATGGCAAAAAAAATTATGATTGTTTCTTCCTAATATTGGAAATTAGCTCTCTTTTTGCTTTGACCTCTCTCAGAACATCTTTATTACTATTCTTAGCTATCCATGGTACTCTCAACATTCTTCTGTAAAACCACATTTCTACAGACTCCAGTGATTTTCTTGTCTGTTGTCCTATTGTCCATGATTCGCATCCATATGTTAAGGCTGGCTCTACATAACGTTTAAGAACTCTTTTTCTTGTTTCTATTGTCAAAAATGGATTGTATAGTATCTTCCTCATTTTTGGAAAGCTGCTTTTGCCTGAGCCATTCTGCATCTCACCTCTTTTGTACATCTTCCGTCTGAGGTTAACAAAGTTCCCAAATATTTAAATTCATTTACCTGTTTTAATATTGTCCCACTTGTCTTTATTTTGCACTGAGGTGATGTCTTTTTCTTTGTTGTTACCATTACCTCTGTCTTTTTGCTATTAAGGCTGAGTCCTTTATTTTTGCTTCCTTTCACTATAATGTCCAACATTTCTTGTAACTCATTTTCACTCTTAGCGATTAAGACTGTATCATCAGCATACCTTAGATTATTTATATTATGATCTCCAATTGTTATTCCAGGCATGTCCTTTATGGCACTTAAAATAATCTCACTATAAATATTAAACAAATCTGGTGACAGCACACAACCTTATCTAACACCCTGTTTTATTTGTTGAAACATTCCCAATTGGTTTCCAGTTCTTATGGCCGCTGTTTGTTGCCTGTACATGTTCTTTATTATTCTTAGATCTTTGCTGTCTATGTTTATGCTTTCTAAAATGTTGATTATTTCTCGATGCTTAACTTTATCAAATGCCTTGGTGTAATCTATGAAACATAGGTATAGATCTGTTTTCACCTCTATGGTTCTTTCTACTAAAGATCTTATGATATAAATGGCATTGCTTGTTCCTTTATCTCTAACAAAACCACACTGTTCATCGCTAATTTCTGGACTGATTTGTTTCGCACTCTTCGCATGATGATTCTTAGTAATATCTTAGTTATATAACTTGTAAGACTTATTGTGCGATGATCATCGCATTCAATCGCACCCGATTTCTTTGGTAGTAAAAAAGTAAAGTACCCCCGTCGCGCCAAGTGGCGTTAGGGAAATATGGTGTTAGTGACCCTATGTTTTACAGACCTTCAGCACATGATTTTTGGGGTAATGTGGTCGGTATTACGCCCGTGCTGCTTTACTTTTTCCCAGAAAAAATCCGGTATCCATTTAAGGCTGGGTGAACCCGAAAGCCGTCGGTTGGGTCGAACCCTACCCCTTGTCCTTTGTAGTCCAGTTCACTAACCACTGAGTTATCGCGGCTCCCTATTTCTTTGGTAGGGCTATGAATATTGATTTGAGCATGTCGTCTGGTATATATCAGCTGTTATAGATATCATTCAATATTTTTGTTATTATTTCTATTCCAAAATCACCCATGGCTTCAATCTCTTCTTTAGTTATATTATCTGGTCCAGGAGCTTTGCCTTCTTTTGTATTGCGCAAGGCGTCTTCCACTTCTTCTCTGAGTATTTCTGGTCCTTCTCCATTATCCTTAATATTTACTCCCGTTCGTTCATCATTATAAAGATCTTTAATGTATTCTGTCCATCGTTCCCTTATGTTTCCTTGATCAATCAACAGTTCTCCCTTCTTTGATCTTAGACACCCATTTTTTGATTGCGTTTTTCTTCCTGTTAATTCCTCAATTTGTTTGTATATTGCTTTAGCATCTCTTTTTTGTTGCATTTCAATCTCTTTGCATCTCTCTTTTAGCTAGCTATGCTTCTTTTGCTCCATTGCATTTTACTACAATTTCTTTATTTAATCTCTTATGCTCATCTTTATTTTCCTTAGTTCTTCTTCTTGTATCCATTAGCTGTAAAATGTCATCTGTCATCCACTTCTTTCTTGAATTTGTCCTCAAAGGCTACATATAGTAACAACAAATAAACTGGTTTGCTCATGTAGAAAGAAAGTCGTGTTATTCAGTACCATACAAAGCATATACTAAAAGAGGAGAAGGGAGAAGAGCAAGAGGCAGACCCAGAGTAAGATGGGCAGAGAACATCAAAGAATCGTTACAACAGCATCAATTGACAATTATTGAAGCCGACAAAAGGGCGAGAACCCGAACTTTGTGTCTCCATCAACACTTGAACGGATACAAAAGGAAGTGAAGAAAGAGAAAGAAAGAAGGACGTGTCCGTTGCTAACTTTCAAACAATACTTATCACATATCCGTTGCTAACTTTCAAACAATACTTCTCACATATCCGTTGCTAACTTTCAAACAATACTTCTCACATATCCGTTGTTAACTTTCAAACAATACTTCTCACATATCCGTTGCTAACTTTCAAACAATACTTCTCAACTGCTAATATCTTACTAAATTTCAAACTGTCCTTCTCACGCATATGCAGGTCGCTAATTTCCGTATTGTCCTTCTCAATTGTCTGTCGCTAACTAAATTTCAAACTGCACTTCTCAGCCACTCGTCGCTGACTTCATTTCAAACTGCACTTCTCAGCTACTCGTCGCTGACTTCATTCCAAACTGCACTTCTCAGCTACTCGTCGCTGACTTCATTTCAAACTGTACTTCTCAGCTACTCGTCGCTGACTTCATTTCAAACTGTACTTCTCAGCTACTCGTCGCTGACTTCATTTCAAACTGTACTTCTCAGCTACTCGTCGCTAACTTCATTTCAAACTGTACTTCTCAGCTACTCGTCGCTAACTTCATTTCAAACTGCACTTCTCAGCCACTCGTCGCTGACTTCATTTCAAACTGCACTTCTCAGCCACTCGTCGCTGACTTCATTCCAAACTGCACTTCTCAGCTACTCGTCGCTGACTTCATTTCGAACTGTACCTCTCAACGACCCATTGCTAATTAATGTAAGTCTCCTCAATAACCAACTCTTAAAATTATCTCATTAATCTCCTTTACTATTTCCTTCTTTCACAGTTTTACCGTATCTACCGTAGTCCAAATTAGATCACATAGTCGACTCGTGACCACCGTAGTCCAAATTAGATCACATAATCGACTGGTGACCGCCGAAGTCCAAATTAGTTCACATAGTCGACTCGTGACCACCGTAGTCCAAATTAGATCACATAATCGACTGGTGACCGCCGTAGTCCAAATTAGTTCACATAGTCGACTCGTGACCACCGTAGTCCAAATTAGTTCACATAGTCGACTCGTGACCACCGTAGTCCAAATTAGATCACATAGTCGACTCGTGACCACCGTAGTCCAAATTAGTTCACATAGTCGACTCGTGACCACCGTAGTCCAAATTAGTTCACAAGGTCGCCCCTTATTTATAACATTACAATTCAGACCTGGTGCAATAATAATAGGAAACTCTTTATACATAACATCGCAGCAGGAGGCAACCTGGTTATTATAAGGAGACCCCGTCGAGCAAGTGTTTCGGTCCTTAAGCTTCTTGACACTCTAGGGGAGGTGGGTCCGCCTGGGTCATGACTCCCAGGCGTCGACCTCCTGCTGCGTTGCCTCTAAGGCTTACACTATTTGTTCGGCACAAAATGACTACACTTACTCTACGCAACACTTCTGTTCGAATGTAGTCTTTACTAGCGTGCCATACTTACCTGTCTTGGCTTTAACACAGCACACTGCTGTCCTCTTCAGTCCTATAAAGTGGCTACTAATTGTAACGTTCTTTTATAGGCTCGCAGTGGAGTCGAAACTGGTGTGACTGAATGCGATGATCATCGCACAATAAGCCTTATGAGTCACATGACTAAGATATTACTAAGAATCATCATGCGAAGAGTGCGAAACAAAATCAGTCCAGAAATTAGCGATGAACAGTGTGGTTTTGTTGGAGGTAAAGTACGCACAATGCCATATACATCATACGGTCATTAGTAGAAGAGCCATAGAGGTGAAAACAGATCTATACCTATGTTTCATAGATTATATTAAAGCATTTGACAAAGTAAAACACCAAGAAATAATCAAAATTTTAAAAGGCTTAAACATAGACATCAAAGATCTAAGGATAATAAAGAACATGTACTGGCAATAAAAGCAGCCGTAAGAACTGGAAATCAATTGGGAATGTTTCAACAAATAAAACAGGGTGTTAGGCAAGGTTGTATGCTGTCACCAGATGTATTTAATATGTATAGTGAGATTATTTTAAGATCCATAAGGGGCATGCCGGGAATAACAATTGGAGGTCATAATATAAATAACCTCATGTATGCTGGTAATACATACTTAATGGCTAATAGTGAAAATGATTTGCAAGAAATCTCAGACATTATAGAGAAGGAAACCAAAAATAAAGGACCCAGCCTTAATAGCAAAAAGGCAGAAGTAATGGTAGCAACACAGAAAAAAAGACTTCACCGCAAAGCACAGAAAAGATACGTGGAACAATATTAAAACAAGTAAATGGATTTAAACTTTTGGAAACTTTGTTAACCTCAGTCGGAAGATGTACAACAGTGGTGTGATGCAGAATGGCTCAAGCAGAAGCAGCTTTCCAACAAATTAGGAAGATACTATTCAATCCATTTTTGAAAAAGAGTTCTTAAATGTTATGTAGAGCCAGTTTTAACACATGGATGTGAATCCTTGACAATAGGACAACATACAAGAAAATCACTGGAGTCTGTAGAAATGTGGTTTTACAGAAAAATGTTGAGAACACAAAGGACAGCTGAGAGGAATAATGAAAACATTCTGAAAGAGGTCAAAGCAAAAAGAGAGATAATTTCCAATATTAGGAAGAAACATTCATCATTTTTTGTCCATGTAATGAGAAGGGGACAGTTGGAAAACGTTGTGACAACTGGGGAAATTGAGGGACGAAGAGATAGAGGGAAGCAAAGAGAAACGATACCAGACAGCTTAAGAGAATGGCTTGGCAGAAATGATAAATAACTGTCGAGATCAAAAGTTGTGGAGAGATATGATCTCCTACGCCAGCAGGCATGGTACTTGACGATGAGGAGTTGACTTGTGATCCCTGTCAACAGACTCTCGACGTATACTTATCCCCTCTTTCTCTCCGTACTGCTATTCAGTTTTCCTTATCCTATAATTCCTAATTACCTTCACCTCCAACTTAGTTTGAGACAATATAAGAGGGAGCTATGGTGGGATGTCAGGTAGCCACGATAGCTCAGTGGTTAGTGAACTGGATTACAAGAGACAAGAGGTAGGGTTCGATCCCAACCGACGGCTTCCGGTTCACCCAGCCTTTAATGGGTACCTGTTTTTTTTCTGGGAAAGTAAAGCGGGACGGGAGTTATACCGACCACATTACCTCAAAAATCATGTGCCGAAAGTCTGTAAAATTTATGGTCACTAACACCATATTCCCTATACGCCACTTGGCGTGAAGGGGGTACTTTACTTTTTTTATGGTGGGATATCACACGAAATTGTTGCCACTTAAGGCCGTTGTCTGGGATGTCAAGACGACTCTACATGACGCTAAGTAGCTCTCTTTCTTAGTTACATCGGGAAGAAAGAATTTAATGAAATGATCATCATTTTTCTCTTTCTTTTGTGGATTGAGAAATTATTAGAGATACGTTAGTCTTGTTAACGACACACTGCTACCAACTTATTAAAGATACTTTATTTGTTGACCGGTTAGTGATACTTTAGTCTTGTTAACGAAACACTCCTACCAACTTATTAAAGATACTTTATTTGTTGACCGGTTAGTGATAAGTTAGTCTTGTTAAAGACACACTGCTACCAACCTATTAAATATACTTTATTTGTTGACCGGTTAGTGATACGTTAGTCTTGTTAACGACACACTCCTACCAACTTATTAAAGATATTTTATTTGTTGACCGGTTAGTGATACGTTAGTCTTGTTAACGACACACTGCTACCAGCTTATTAAAGATACTTTATTTGTTGACCGGTTAGTGATACGTTAGTCTTGTTAACGACACACTCCTACCAACTTATTAAAGATACTTTATTTGTTGACCGGTTAGTGATACGTTAGTCTTGTTAACGACACACTGCTACCAGCTTATTAAAGATACTTTATTTGTTGACCGGTTAGTGATACGTTAGTCTTGTTAACGACACACTCCTACCAACTTATTAAAGATACTTTATTTGTTGACCGGTTAGTGATACGTTAGTCTTGTTAACGACACCCTGCTACCAGCTTATTAAAGATACTTTATTTGTTGACCGGTTAGTGATACGTTAGTCTTGTTAACGACACACTGCTACCAGCTTATTAAAGATACTTTATTTGTTGACCGGTTAGTGATACGTTAGTCTTGTTGACGACACACTCCTACCAACTTATTAAAGATACTTTATTTGTTGACCGGTTAGTGATACGTTAGTCTTGTTGATGACACACTGCTACCAACTTATTAAAAATACTTTATTTGTTGACCGGTTAGTGATACGTTAGTCTTGTTGACGACACACTCCTACCAACTTATTAAAGATACTTTATTTGTTGACCGGTTAGTGATACGTTAGTCTTGTTGACGACACACTGCTACCAACTTATGATGATGATGATGATGATGATGCGGTCGCCCGATGATTTGAGGTATTCTAGCGGATACGAACCGTAGACTTCCTCCTCGTCATCCGCCCTTAAAAGGACGTTAAGTGGACGTAGTTACGTTGTGTTGAAGTTTGCAGTGTAACACTGTGATATCTGCGCCTTTCGGCCCAACACATCCGACTTCAGCCGACATTTTTGAGTACCGGGTTTGTCTTCCCTCTTCGATCCCTGCTCGCTTGGCCAGACTAGACAGGTTAGTCTGTTTCTGGAGGCACCGCGGAGAGGTGTAGCAGGGTCTGGATGGTTCTGGTTCACCGATCCTGGCGCAAGCCATCAGTTATGAGTCACTGACGACTTCCAGCTCTGGTGCTGGGTGGGGCGCGCCTTCGCCTCCATACCAACTTATTTAAGATACTTTATTTGTTGACCGGTTAGTGATACGTTAGTCTTGTTGACGACACACTCCTACCAACTTATTAAAGATACTTTATTTGTTGACCGGTTAGTGATACGTTAGTCTTGTTGACGACACACTGCTATCAACTTATTAAAGATACTTTATTTGTTG
Organism: Megaustenia siamemsis; assembly: GCA_032433765.1. NCBI lineage: Eukaryota > Metazoa > Mollusca > Gastropoda > Stylommatophora > Ariophantidae > Megaustenia > Megaustenia siamemsis. The sequence continues at coordinate 65,070,203 of JAVIAB010000108.1, forward strand.
ACCGGTTAGTGATACGTTAGTCTTGTTAACGGTACACTGCTATCAACTTATTAAAGATACTTTATTTGTTGACCGGTTAGTGATACGTTAGTCTTGTTAACGACACACTCCTACCAACTTATTAAAGATACTTTATTTGTTGACCGGTTAGTGATACGTTAGTCTTGTTGACGACACACTCCTACCAACTTATTAAAGATACTTTATTTGTTGACCGGTTAGTGATACGTTAGTCCTGTTAGCGATACACTGCTATCAAATTGGTAGAGACACTTTAGGTGTCTACTGGGTATTGATAATTTAGTAGTTTTAGAATAGTTCAGGCCTTTCATATATGTGGTTTTACAATTGTGCATTTCTCCATGCCTGTGGCACTCTACCTGTTATCCAGCAAATATTGTAATCTGCGGTAGTTTTCTTTAGCAGCAGTTCCCAAGTTCATAATCATTTCATTGAACACTCCATCACTGCCTGATTACGTTTTTTATTTTTAATTTGACAGTAAAAAAAAAAAAAAATCAGTAAAAAATCAGTAAAATGTATACAGGAAACGACATTGCAAATATAGGCAATACTTCCGGCGGAAGAAAGATAGATAGATAGAGTTGTACTTAATAGCATTAGACTAGTACTTGTCTATCATCATGTGCCATACCGGTTGGCGTAGGCGATCATGTCCCTCCACAATCTTCTATCTACAGGGCATCGTATCAGTTCTATTGTTGACTGTTTTCCATGCCATGACACCAAGCTATCCAGTAATTTCTCTCTTTGTCGTCCGCGATCTCTCTTTCCTTTATTTTGCCACTTGTAACCAAGTATTCCAACTTTCCTCTTCTCATGATGTGCCCGAAAAATGTTGATTGATTCTTTGTGATGTTTTTTAAGAGCTCCCTTGTTGTGTTGACCTCTTTGAGAGCTTCCTCATTGGTCTTTTTAGCTGTCCAGGGAACTTTCAACATTCATCTGAGAGATCCCATCTCTGTGGCCTCTAATCGTCTTGCCGATAGTATTTGTTATTTTGTACATGGTGAGGGCTTGTACCGTAACGTCGTAACTTGTCTTGTCTCTCTACTAGTTTAGCTGCTTAATACATACAATTTTCTGTTTATCTTACAAGCGGCCCCTTATTGTATTTCATATTTTGTGTATTTTATATATGTATTTATTTCCATTAAACTGTGTGTACTTGTGCTCTCCGATAGACATCAAGAACCGAACGTCGGATGTGCTAAGTAATCGCATCTTGCAAGACCGGACAACCAGACTGTCACAAGCTTCAGATGTTGGTGGCAAAATATCTTTGCTTCAAGAAAACAACATTGCCTTAACCGTGGTTCCATCAACTAGCGCCATTTATTTTTCAGAGACTTACAATAAGGCTGCTGCTACTTCCATCAGCTTCGTCAGTAGTCGGGGTAATAAAGGTAGTGTGGTTATCACATCGATGTCCCATATGTTGGTAATCTACTCGTCAACGGAAGAACTTCATGATACCCGACCCTGGGTAACACTGTTAACAACAGAAAGAGTTGAATTAGCATCAACTTTATCATCTAATTCACAGAGCACATCACATGATGCTGTTATGTTACATACAATTTCATACAGGTCTGCTAACTCACATACAAAATCACTGGGCATTGATTTCTCAAATACAACATTACAAGATGATGCCTCGCATACAACATTACAACGACCTTTAGTCTCACATACAACATCACAACTACCATTAATAGCATATACAACATCACAACGACCTTTAGTCTCGCACTTAACGACATTACAGGCTACAACACCAACAATAGGTTCAAATACACATGACTCTCTATCAATTTCGGGACGCATCCTTACATTGTCAGTGACATTAATGACCGGAGATGTTTCACCATTATCTGTAGTTACTTACTCACCAAACTTACCTGATACTGACCATGCAACAACAGTGACCATAGCGGCAAGTGCTCGCACGTACCCCAGTGTTGCACCTATTTTTGGTAGTTCCTTATTGACAACCAGCACTGTGAAGAATACCAGCCTTGCAGTCACAATGGTTAACACTTTGCTTGAGCTTACCTCACAGGAGAACACAATTCATAAACCAGACTTTCCTAACAGCAGGAGCATACAATTCAGTGGCGTGTTTCACGGTTTAGATAACACGCTGGAACATTTGGTCAGTATTGCTGCAAGCACGGCGGCCACATTGTTAACAGTGGACACGAACCACAGACACTTAAATACAGCTTATGCCTCACGTACCAGTCAGTCACTTATTTTTACTGCTACATTAACAACAACAACTACAGCTGACACTTCACTCGTAATTTTATCGGGATTTATATCAGTCACAGCCACGTCACGACTATCAGCTTTCACAAACTTAGCTATATCATCACAACAATCACTTACATATTCTGCCACATCACCACAACTATCATTTACATCTTCAGTTGCATCACCGCAGCAATCACTCACAACTTCTGATCCATCACTACATTCATTTCTCACAACTTCAGCTATATTACTACTACCATCACTCACACTTTCAACTACATCATCACTTACAACCTCTGCTACATCACCACTAGTACCACTCACAGCCTCAGCTACACCATCACTGGTACCACTCACAACCTCAGCTACACCATCACTTCTGTCACCAATAACCTCATCACCTGAATTCACATATGTAGATTCACGTCCACTAACTTCAACATTTTTAAACACAGAATCTACTTTCATTTTTGACCCGCTTTCAACAACTCCAGGATCTATGGCAAACTCTACAGCTGTGACAGAAAATATTGACAGGACCGTGTCATCAACATCTTTACAATCAACCGTTTTAACACCTTTACTCAAAAACACACAAATTAACATAAGCACAGACCAAATTGCAACACAACTTTCAACTGCTGCAGCAACTGCTTCATTACTTCCAGCCATTTCAAGATCCACAATCACTGTTTTACATCCAACCTTACGGAGTACTGCTCACGTCTTACTACTTCCATCTAAACTAATTGTTACAGGACCACTCATTACTACACCAATCATTAATGCTAACACGCTTTTTACGACTACTACTACTTTTACTATTACTATCAACACCACTACCACTTTTACTGCGACAACTGCTACTATTACAATACTTTCAAACTTACCAAATTTCATTGTTACAACTGGGAGTGCAACAATCACAACTGTTACTGCTCTACTACCGACTACTCCAACACTGATCACTTTCTTGCCAGGCTCCAGCTTTCTGACTGACCTTGACTTGACACAAACAACTACCGTAGACAGTATCGGAACCGCCACATATCAAGCAGAGAACATTGATTATATATCAGATTTATTATCAAGTGTTTCTACTTCGGTAGCACCAACAATAGTGTATGTTACTGCAGCAGTTATGACCAATCTTCCTGAGACCATTGTGCCATCATTCACGGCAATATTTACAAAGGGACAATCATCAACAATAGCCACAGTTTCAACTGATCCACCCTCAAGCATCGACACTACCGGCATTATGTCTGAATTGACCTTCACACCAATGTCAACTCTCCTCAACACATCAGGTACATCCTCTACAGCTACTGACGTCACGAAACTTGTTCTCGATTCCCCCTTTGTTACATTGACTGCAGCCACAATTATTGTTCCTACCACTGCAACTGCCCAGTCTGTTGCACAAAACTCCACACGCGAGATGTCAAAAAATCCCGCATCCATAGCTAAGATTAGCGTCGAAGAACTGGCCACACCAATTGATGATACAGCAGCTATCAGCATTCACCGTCACGACATCTCACCCACAACGATAATAACAACAATAAACACAATAATTGCCGCTACCAACGATTCCCCAGCCACCAATGATATCGTATCTATTTCCACAATAAAGACACTGACATCACCACAAACTACTCCAGAAACAGCGTCAACTAAAACCATGATGTCATCCCTCTACATCTCACCAACCGCTGCAGGTGTCCCCATACTCCGCAGTCGAGGGTTTCCAGCCACGCCCATCGCAGCATCAACCACAGGCATTCCATCATCTACAGCGGACACATCGGACATCCCTCCATTAGAGAACCGCTCTAATTTTACACCACCTGACACTACCATTACAGAAGACAATATAACCATTACCACTAACACTACTACCACTACAGGAGACACCACTTTTGCAGTCATTGCTACAACTACTAATACTACAGTTAATTTACTTTCAACAAAAATGATTACCACGACCACAACAGTTACTCTAACTACTGTCCCGGTGGCTACATCGATCACCACACTGCTTAGCACCACACCCACGCCAAATAATCCCACTGCCGCTAAAGTTACTCCAGACATTACACCAGCTACCCCCGCTACCACGATATCTATATCAACTACAACTGCTTTTAGTTCTGCAGTCACAGCAAACATCAGCACTAGCCTAATGTTGACTCTCACTACAAGGTCAAACCCTTTCATTACCTCACCAGCTAATTTCTCATCTCCTCCACCAACTACACGACCCGCACAATTGACCGGAAACGATGTTCAAATGACTATCTCGTCCCCAGCCTCACGGACTATAATCACAGCAGTACCATCTAATATGGTATCGACAGTGCACTCTTCTATCAACGCCTCAGAAAACAACAGCACCACAACAATCGACAGTGCATTCACTGCTACCGTTAATCAATCAAAAAGCACTACGATTGTACCAGAAATTAATATTCTCACATCAACTATTGCTATTGAAGCTTCAGAAATTATTGGTACCACATTAATTACTGCCACTGAAACATCAATAATTAATACTACCATATCAGGTATCTCCACTGCTACATCAATTACTGTCATAAGTATCGGTATTAGTACCAAGATTATTTCAAATATTGTTGTCTTACTGTCTCCAGACACAGACAGTAACACCAATACCATACTACCTTTCCTGAGCAGCACACTCACTACTACCAACATGTTACCAACTAATACCGCTCCCACACTTACTAACACCAACATGTTACCAACTAATACCGCTCCCACACTTACTAACACCAACATGTTACCAACTAATACCGCTCCCACTAACACCAACATGTTACCAACTAATACCGCTCCCACACTTACCAACACCAACATTTTATCAACTAATACCGCTCCCACACTTACCAACACCAACATTTTATCAACTAATACCGCTCCCACACTTACTAACACCAATATGTTACCAACTAATACCACTCCCACACTTACTAACACCAACATGTTACCAACTAATACCGCTCCCACACTTACTAACACCAACATGTTACCAACTAATACCACTCCCACACTTACTAACACCAACATGTTACCAACTAATACCGCTCCCACACTTACTACTACCAACATGTTACCAACTAATACCGCTCCCACACTTAGTAACACCAACATGTTACCAACTAATACCGCTCCCACACTTACTAACACCAATATGTTACCAACTAATACCGCTCCCACTCTTACTAACACCAACATGTTACCAACTAATACCGCTCCCACTCTTACTAACACCAACATGTTACCAACTAATACCGCTCACACACTTACTAACACCAACATGTTACCAACTAATACCGCTCACACACTTACTAACACCAACAATTTACCAAATATTTTTACACTTGTAACAGCAACTAATACTAAACAAAATATCCCCACTGCCACATTTCTCATAAATTCTCCAGAACCAGAAAAATCGCCTGCTCAGCCAACTAGTGGTTCTACGATCTCATCTGCAGCAGCATTTCCCATTCAAATATCCAGTTCTGCCAACACAGTATCACCTCGGGACAAGCAAGGGTTTACTACAAAATTAATTATTGCTTTCATAACACCACCAGTAACAATTAACACTTCACCAACTACCACAACACCACCAGCAACAATTAACACTTTACCAGCTATCGTTACGTTTCCAGCAACAATTAACACTTCACCAACTACCGTTACACCACCAGCAAAAATTAACACTTTACCAACTACTGTTATACCATCAGTAACAATTAACACTTTACTAGCTACCGTTTTACCACCAGTAACAATTAACACGTTACCAGCTACCGTTACACCACCAGTAACAATTAACACTTTACTAGCAACCATTACGTTTCCAGCAAAAATTAACACTATACCAGTTACCGTTACACCACCAGCAAAAATTAACACTTTACCAACTACTGTTATACCATCAGTAACAATTAACACTTTAACAACTACTATTATACCATCAGTAACAATTAACACTTTAACAACTACTGTTATACCATCAGTAACAATTAACACTTTAACGACTACCGTTACACTACCATTAACAATTAACACTTTACCAACAACCGTTACACCACCTGTAACAATTAACACTTTACCAACTACTGTTATACCACCAGTAACAATTAACACTTTAGAGAATACCTTTACGCCTCTAGCAGCAATTAAAACCTTACTCGCTAATGCTACACCATCAGCAACAATGCTAACTTCTGCAGCTATCTTTACACCACCCGCAGTCACCACAACAGCAGCAGCCACCCCAACAACAGCCCCAGTCATCCCAATAGGAGTCACCTCAATAGCAGTCAGCCCAACAGCAGTTACCCCATCAACAGCAGCAGTCACCCCAACAGCAGTCACCCCTGCAAAAGCAGACACCACAACAGCAGCAGCCACCCCAACAACAGCCGCAGTCATTCCAATAGCAGTCACTTCAAAAGCAGTCAGCCCAACAGCAGTTACCCCAGTAGCAGTTACCCCAACAACAGCAGCAGTTACCCCAACAGCAGTTACCCAACAGCAGTTACTCCAACAGCAGTTGCCCCAACAACAGCAGCAGTCACCCCAACAATAGCAGTAGCCACCCCAACAACAGCAGTTGCCCCAAAAGCAGTTTCCCCAACAACAGCAGCAGTCACCCCAACAACAGCAGCAGTTACCCAAACAGCAGTCAAGTCAACAGCAGTCAGCCCAACAGCAGTTACCCCAACAGCAGTTACCCCAACAACAGCAGCAGTTACCCCAACAACAGCAGCAGTCACCCCAACAGCAGTCACCCCAGCAAAAGCAGACACCACAACAGTAGCAGTCACCCCAACAACAGCAGTTACAATTTTTTCAATGAGAACAGCTGTAGCCCCCAGCACCTCGCTACTTTCTAGTATCGTCTCGACATCGACTACCATCAGCTCAACTCAAATTCCATTCACGCCAGCATCAATTCCGGCGACGACAGGTCTAACAAACATCACCGAACAGAAGTCAAGTACACTGGGCATGACCACGACCACGAGCATTCAGACCACTGCGCCAGCGCCATGTAAGTAACGATAATTGTGTTCAACTTTATGCAACAAAGTATCATGATAGTTTTTAAACACAGTTATCATCAAACCTGCAATTAAACTATTCCCACGCTTTTTGAATCGTTGATATTTCAAACACAAAACGCCAACATACCTTTAAACAAACTGTCAACATACCTTTAAACAAACTGTCAACAGACCTCTAAACAGTCAAAATGCTTTTAAGCAAACTGTCAACAGACCTTTAAACAAACTGTCAACAGACTTTTAAACAAACTGTCAACAGACTTTTAAACAAACTGTCAACAGACTTTTAAACAAACTGTCAACAGACCTTTAAACAAACTATCAACAGACCTTTCAACAAACTGTGCAACAGATTTTTAAACAAAATGTGAACAGACTTTTAAACAAACTGTCAACAGACTTTCAAACAAACTGTCAACAGACTTTTAAACAAACTGTCAACAGACTTTTAAACAAACTGTCAACAGACCTTTAAACAAACTGTGCAATAGACTTTTAAACAAACTGTCAAGAGACCTTTAAACAAACTCTACAACAGACCTTTAAACACACTCTATCAACATACCTTTAATCAAACTCTACAACATACCTTTAAACAAACGCTACAACCTACCTTTAAACAAACTCTACAACATATCTTTAAACAAAGTCTACAACAGACCTTTAAACAAAGTCTACAACAGACCTTGAAACAAAGTCTATAACAGACCTTGAAACAAAGTCTACAACAGACCTTGAAACAAAGTCTACAACAGACCTTTAAACAAAGTCTACAACAGACCTTTAAACAAAGTCTACAACAGACCTTTAAACAAAGTCTACAACAGACCTTAAAACAAAGTCTACAACAGACCTTTAAACAAAGTCTACAACATACCTTTAAACAAAGTCTACAACAGACCTTTAAACAAAGTCTACAACAGACCTTAAAACAAAGTCTACAAAAAAATAACAGACAGCTTAAGAGAATGGCTTGCCAGAAGGTGAACAACAGAAATGATAAATAGCTGCCGAGATAGAAAATTGTGGAGAAACATGATCACCTACGCCAGTAGGCTCGGTACTTGATGATGATGATGACCATACATTTTACAGACCTTCGGCACATGATTTTTGGGGTAATGTGGTCGATAATACGCCCATGCAGTTTTACTTTTCCAGAAACAAATCCGGTACCCTATAAAGGCTGGTTGAACCGGAAACCGTCGGTTGGGATCAAACCCTACCTCTTGTCCTTTGTAGTCAGTTCACTAACCACTGAGCTATCGCGGCTCCCGCTTCTCTCTAAACAAGGGGCTAAAGTGACTTATCTCAAATATGGCGAGATATGTTTTATGTTCTTCATTCCCTTATATCTATTGTTTTAATATGATTTTTTTTTTACTGGTAACTATAGTTCCATGACAAACGGTACAACACGGCTGTCAAATGTTTTTGTCTGCAGCTATGACCATGTTCATCTCTCCCTTCCCCGCCTACGGAACGGCTGAGATTCGATGCGTGTTTATTGGCAGCAATTGGAGGATTCTGGCCATTTTTAGGAAAGACCCAACTTCGTGCGCAGAGTTCTGTCCCGTGGCGGCCTTCAGTCACTCAGACTCGCCAACGCTCGACATTGATGACAATTTATATGAACTTAATCAGTAAGTCAATTATCCTTATCAGTTATTTTGAAAATTAGTTTAGTTTAGTTTAGTTTAGTTTAGTTTAGTTTATGTGAAGGATGACAGCAGTTATTCTCATGATGTGCCAGAAAAATGTTGATTGTTTCTTTCTGATGATTTTAGGAGCTCCCTTTTTGTGTTGGCCTCTTTGAGAATTTCCTCATTGGTCTTTTTAGCTGTCCAGGAACTTTTAACATTCTTCTGAGAAATCCCATCTCTGTGGCCTCTAATCGTCTTTTCATTTTTTGTTTACTGTCCATGATTCGCTTCCATTGGTCAGAATTGGCTTTATATACATGTAGTACCGATAAACTTTCTCATTGCTATTGACATAGATTTGTTGCATAAGATATTTTTCATTTTCTGAAATGCTGTTTTGGCCTGAGCTATTTTGCTTTTTATTTCTGTGGTGCATCTCCCATCTGATGATATTATTGTGCCCAAGTATTTGAAGCGTTGCACTTGTTTAAGATTTGTCCTGTTTATTTTATGCTGCATGATGGTGATGATTGTTTCTTTGATACGACCATTACTTCTGTTTTCTTACTATTCAAACTGAGACCTTTCTTGTTGCTTTCTTTCACTATTATGTCTATCCTTTCTTGTAGTTCATTCTCTATGTCTGTTATTAAGACTGTGTCATCCGCATATCGCAAATTATTTATGTTGTGACCGTTCGACTTCAATTCCTTTTTTTGTCTACTATTGATCTCATAATATTTTCGCTGTAAAGTGAGAACAAATCCGGAGACAGAACACAGCCTTGTCTGACTCCCTGTTTTATATATTGAAAGTGTCCTGTTTTGTTGCTAATTCGTATAGCTGCCGTTTGTTGCCAGTACATGTTTTTTTATGATTCTCAGATCCTTGCCATCAAAGTTTAATTTCTCCAGCAAATTTATTATTTCCACATGCTTTATTTTGTCAAATGCTTTTGTGTAGTCCATAAAGCACATATATAGATCTTTCTTTACCTCTATAGATCTTTATACCAATGTTCTTAAGATGTATATTGCATTATTGGTGCCCTTTCCTTCCACAAACCCACATTGTTCCTAATTTATTTATGGTTTTATTATGATCTAAATAATAGATCTTGCGAACACATTTTTTACACTTAAATTTCTTTATTTCACGCTATTTCGTCTAGATGTACAATTTTCATTGTCTGTCCCAAGATCCGAGGGCTAGCTCCCTGGTATATTTTCTTTTCGCCGCTGCCCATGATCCCACTGTTAGATCTTCTTGTTATTGCCTGCCCCATGATTCAAATATTAAATCTCTCGTGTATACTTGTTATTGCCTGCCCCATGATTCAAATATTAAATCTCTCCTGTATACTTGTCATTGCCTGCCCCATGATTCAAATATTAAATCTCTTGTGTATACTTGTCATTACCTGCCCCATGATTCAAATATTAAATCTCTCGTGTATACTTGTCATTGCCTGCCCCATGATTCAAATATTAAATCTCTCGTGTATACTTGTCATTGCCTGCCCCATGATTCAAATATTAAATCTCTTGTGTATACTTGTTATTGCCTGCCCCATGATTCAAATATTAAATCTCTTGTGTATACTTGTCATTGCCTGCCCCATGATTCAAATATTAAATCTTTTGTGTATACTTGTTATTGACTGAAATGATTACCATGTTAAATGTATTTTGTACACATAACAAGAACGTGCCCTCTTCCTACGCCCTTTCTGGCTACTCGTTTAATTGCCCAGAGAAATGGCAACCCTGACTAGACTCAGCTATGAAAACATCTATAACAACACATTCGATTAAATATTGTGGATAATAATGACATCTGCATTTCTATGCGTCGGTGAAACATCGGCACTCGCTTTTCATCTTGAAGGAAAAATGCAGGCTCTGGAAATGAGATGGTAGAGAAATATCTTGACCATGCCTTAAAGAAATCACATGGACAATGTTGAACTGTGCAATCATATGGACAATGAGGAACTGTGCAATCATATGGGCAATGAGGAACTGTGCAATCATATGGACAATGAGGAACTGTTCAATCATATGGACAATGAGGAACTGTTCAATCATATGGACAATGAGGAACTGTGCAATCATATGGACAATGAGGAACTGTGCAATTATATAGACAATGAGGAACTGTGCAATCATATGGACAATGGGGAACTGTGCAATCATATGGACAATGAGGAACTGTTCAATCATATGGACAATGATGAACTGTTCAATCGGATCAAGTCATCAACACAATCAATCAACGACATAAAAAAAACCAAGTTTAAAATGGTACCAACATGTCAACAGATCTAGTGGTCTTTCGAAGACCATTGTGTTGAGCACTTGACTGTAATAGACTTCTTACATTACGTTGTATTATATCTTTATCTTGTATAGTTGCTAATGGTCACAGCACATCACAACATTGATGTTACAACAGGTAACATGCAATATGTAAGATCATGACAGAGTCTTTCTTTAACAATAATAATAATCAGTTTATTGATTTCGCCGTGATACAATATAGTGGATGCACTTCTCTGAATCTAATGTTCTTAAGTTTTGGACATGCGTAGGTTACCACTGATGATTATGCAATGTCCATAAGTGCATATTGTCATATAACATTGTTCATCAGACATCATTCAACTTGTCTACTTACGAGATGTAAGATTCTTGAAATACTTCAAAATGGAAACACAATCACTTCACAACTAAAGTCATAATATTCTTGATCAACTATCTATCAAGAATAACTTCTAAACTGACTTGAACTACACTTGGAGATTCGAACTTCTGAACTACTGGCTTCACTTCTAATCTTAACTTTCTAACTGTTCTGACTCTAACTGTTTCTAAACTGCTTTAGTCTACATTCTAACTTCTCTTCTGCTCCTCTGATTTAACTTTCTGACTCTGTCCTAACTTAACTTTCTGACTTAACTTTCTGACTTTGTCCTAACTTAACTTTCTGACTTAACTTGCTCAAACTGTTGTGCAGGACTTTAAGTACCCAACAACTCTCTTCTACCTGCAAGATAGTGACCAATAAGATTATCGCAAATTGACCACTCGCAACGTGATCTGGTCACCTGAGCTTGTCGCTTGCTCACTATCTGTGACTCACACCTGAACTTTTCAAAATTTGGACAAACACCCTGTTTCCCCGAATCTCTATGACCTATTTGGAATAACATTACCTCATGACACTGACCTCACCTGGTAGCTAATTACCTGGCAGAGTAACACCATGAGTTCATTGCATGGTATCATGTGATGGTCAGTTACAATAACAACTAACTTGCATGGACAATCGTGGAGATTTGATAATACGTCACGAGGTCGATGCGTGATGGTCACTCTCACAACAACTGGGCGTGTGGAGATTCATGGAAAATCCCCCTCAACTATTATATCAAGGCCAAGTCATGACCCTCTCTACTTCGGTGGGTGTCCACTACCCCTACCTGAACTATTTCTCAACTTAACTTGTTATCCTAATTTGTATTCTGGAAAATCTATACTTAAATTCTGCTGGTCGCCACTTCATGATACTGTTCTCGTCCATTCAAAGAGCGGTAACGACTAAATTACCTGCACTCTCTATGCTTCCTTAGCTAACTCTATAACACTCCTCCCTTACAACATATCAGATTTATTTCTAAGTAAATAAATCTTAGTATCATCTACATAAAAATAGTAATAGAGTTATATGGAACATCATATAACTGATTAATCAGTTAAATAAAACGTTTGTCTGTCTAGTGTTATAATGACCGCCAATGTATTACAGAACTATCAAATGAAACATTTGTCTGTCTAGTGTTATAATGACCACCAATGTATTACAGAACTAACGATTTAAACATTTGTCTGTCTTGTGTTATAATGACCGCCAATGTATTACAGAACTATCAAATGAAACATTTGTCTGTCTAGTGTTATAATGACCACCAATGTATTACAGAACTATCAAATAAAACATTTGTCTGTCTAGTGTTATAATGACCACCAATGTATTACAGAACTAACGATTTAAACATTTGTCTGTCTTGTGTTATAATGACCGCCAATGTATTACAGAACTATCAAATGAAACATTTGTCTGTCTAGTGTTATAATGACCACCAATGTATTACAGAACTATCAAATAAAACATTTGTCTGTCTAGTGTTATAATGACCACCAATGTATTACAGAACTATCAAATGAAACATTTGTCTGTCTATTGTTATAACGACCACCAATGTACTACAGAACTATCAAATGAAACATTTGTCTATCTAGTGTTATAATGACCACCAATGTATTACAGAACTATCAAATAAAACATTTGTCTATCTAGTGTTATAATGACCACCAATGTATTACAGAACTATCAAATAAAACATTTGTCTGTCTAGTGTTATAACGACCACCAATGTATTACAGAACTATCAAATGAAACATTTGTCTGTCTAGTGTTATAATGACCACCACTGTATTATAGAACTATCAAATGAAACATTTGTCTGTCTAGTGTTATAATGACCACCAATGTATTACAGAACTATCAAATGAAACATTTGTCTGTCTAGTGGTATAATGACCACCAATGTATTACAGAACTATCAAATGAAACATTTGTCTGTCTAGTGTTATAATGACCACCAATGTATTACAGAACTATCAAATGAAGCATTTGTCCGTCTAGTGTTATAATAACCACCAATGTATTACAGAACTAACGATTTAAACATTTGTCTGTCTAGTGTTATAACAACCGCCAATGTATTACAGAACTAACGATTTAAACATTTGTCTGTCTAGTGTTATAACAACCGCCAATGTATTACAGAACTAACGATTGAAACATTTGTCTGTCCAGTGCTAAAACTAACTTCTCTGCTTGTGTTGACAGGACGTCCGACGGTTTCACGCACACATTCATCCTCCGCCTAAAGCGAGTCAGTTGTGTGGACAGCACCACCTATCGCTGCAGGGCGATCATACAAGGCCCTGAACTGACAGCTGACGGGTCGTCCTCCATCTTTTGTAAGAAAAATTATCTCTTTCGTGGTCTCTCTGTTTTTTGGTCTTTCGTCTGTTCGTCAGTCCAACTGTCTAATATTATCTTATCTAACGTAATATACCATAATGTAGTCTAGGCTAATATATATTAGTCGTATCTAATTTAAGGTTAATATAAACTAATCGCATCTGATATAAAAGTAAGTAAAGTACCCCCCGTCACGCCGAGTGGCGTATAGGGAAATATGGTGTTAGTGACCCGATATTTTACAGACCTTCAGCACATGATTTTTGGGGTAATGTGGTCGGTATTACACCCGTGCTGCTTTTACTTTCCCAGAAAAAATCCGGTACCCATTTAAGGCTGGGTGAACCCGGAGCCGTCGGTTGGGACATCTGATATAAGGCTAATATAAATTAGTCGTATCTAATTTAAGGTTAATATAAACTAATCGCATATAATTTAAGACTAATATAAATTAGTCGTATCTAATTTAAGGTTAATATAAACTAATCGCATCTAATTTAAGGCTAATATAAATTAGTCGTGTCTAATTTAAGGTTAATATAAACTAATCACATCTAATTTAAGGTTAATATAAACTAATCACACCTAATTTAAGGCTAATATAAATTAGTCGTGTCTAATTTAAGGTTAATATAAACTAATCGCATCTGATATAAGGCTAATAATAATTAGTCGTATCTAATTTAAAGTTAATATAAACTAATCGTATCTAATTTAAGGCTAATATAAATTAGTCGTGTCTAATTTAAGGTTAATATAAACTAATCGCATCTAATTAAAGGCTAATCTAAACTAATCCCATCTAATTTAAGATGATCTAACGTAGCCTAATAAAAATCATTGTATCATAATTTCATAGAAAATAACACCCTTTAATCTCAACCACCCTAAAAAAAAATCAAATCAATCCTAATCTAATATCATCTATTCCAACCTCATCTAATCTATGTCAACGTGATCTAATCTCATCCGACCTACTGTATCTTCATTCAGTCTTATTTAACGTCATTTGAACTAATCTTATCCATCTTAATCTAATCTCATTAAACCTTATAACTTCCAACTTAGTCTAATCTCATTCAACTTAATAACATCCACCTTAATCTAATCTCATTGAACCTAATAACATCCAACTTAATCTAATCTAATTGAACCTAATAACATCCAACTTAATCTAATCTCATTCAACCTAATAACATCCAACTTAACCTAATCTCATTCAACCTAATAACATCTAACTTAATCTAATCTCATTCAATCTAATAACATCCAACTTAATCTAATCTCATTCAATCTAATAACGTCCAACTTAATCTAATCTCATTGAACCTAATAACATCCAATTTAATCTAATCTCATTGAACCTAATAACATCCAACTTAATCTAATCTCATTGAACCTAATAACATCCAACTTAATCTAATCTCATTGAACCTAATAACATCCAACTTAATCTAATCTCATTGAACCTAATAACATCCAACTTAATCTAATCTCATTGAACCTAATAACATCCAACTTAATCTAATCTCATTGAACCTAATAACATCCACCTTAATCTAATCTCATTCAACCTATCAACGAATCTAATTTTCTCGAACTTAATCTAATCTACAAATTAATTGATCCAAGATCAACATATCCACTCATTCACCCATCCATTCATGTACCTATCCACGTATCACTCATTCACCCATCTACTAATTCACCTATCAATTCATCCACCCATCTATTTAACCACTAACCCTAGCCCTAACCCACTCTACTTATCCACTCATTAGTCCCACACATTTCATAAATAATGCTCCACAGCAAGACCGCACATTTACAGTACTCCACTGCCACACGTCATATTTACTTTACTACACTGCAACACATCACATTTACGGTGCTCCACTGCCACTCATAACACTTATAACATTTCACTCCTACAAGTCACATTTACATTACTTCACTACGAAACGCCACATTCCCAATACTTCACTCCCACACGTCATGTTTATAGTACTTCACTCTCATTTATAACATCTCCCACTACCTCATTACCGCTCAAGTCACCCAAACATCGTCTCCCATCGCCTCACCACCAGCCATGCTACACAGACATCAAATCTCCCATTTCACCATTACCACTCATGTCACCGAGACATCAAACCACTCATTGCCCTATTACCATTCATGTTTTACCCAGACATCAAGTCTCTCATTACCTCGTTATAAGCTTCAGTTACCCAGACATCAAGTCTCTCATTACCTCGTTATAAGCTTCAGTTACCCAGACATCAAGTCTTTCATTACCTCGTTATAAGCTTCAGTTACCCAGACATCAAGTCTCTCATTACCTCGTTATAAGCTTCAGTTACCCAGACATCAAGTCTTTCATTACCTCGTTATAAGCTTCAGTTACCCAGACATCAAGTCTCTCATTACCTCGTTATAAGCTTCAGTTACCCAGACATCAAGTCTTTCATTACCTCGTTATAAGCTTCAGTTACCCAGACATCAAGTCTCTCATTACCTCGTTATAAGCTTCAGTTACCCAGATCTCAAGTCTCCCATTTCCCCATTATCACTTATGTCACCCATACATCAAGTCTCCTATTTTCCAATTATCACTCATGTGACATCAAATCCCCCACTGAATCACTAACAGTCATGTTTAATTCCCACCGATATCATGTCCTCAGTACGGCCCGAAGACCAGGAAATACGAGCCTTTATAAACAGCCCCACGCCTGTGCGGGCCAATCAAAGGGCCACGATCATCTGTACCTCCATCGAGCTGAGAAGGTTCACGGCTACCTTAGAGTTTAAGAGAGGGGTAGACACAGAGTTTGTGCGAGTCAATGCAACGGAAGGGAGTCGACGAGGAGAGGGACTCTCTGGGACTTCCAAAAATCTTGGGTATGTGTCGAACTGTAGTTTGTGATACAGAACCGGACTGCTACTAGCATTACAAAATATAAATAGATTGACGGTGCTGAAGTAACGATCACAAGTTAGTCTACAGATAGACAGTACGTTGCGTGCTTACCAAACTATTACACCCAAGTAACCACTACGCCGTACCTGACAATATATTCCGACCATGAATCGATCTCAGTTATGATTTTGTTTCCTCTTTTAAAGATTATTTAACGTTAAGGTGTTGAGTTGTTGATGTAGCTTCATCTGGTGAAGTCCGGAAAAAACATAACGTTTGGTGAAGTCTCTGCTTCCAAAGAGAGACGAAAAGCATGTTATCCCTTTTTGCAAGACATCACTAGACCTGGGCCGCTATTTGTAGCGACGCAACCAAAAGATATACGGACAACATTATAGACATAGGTCGAATGTTGGGATTCGACCAAGCGTAACCAAAACCTACCTCTCGAGAGCAGATCAAACTATACTCACAAAGCAGCCCAATTGGAGCGACTCAAAAATCCTGGATTTAGCAAACGATTGGGAAATAACTGAGGACCTTCTAAGGCGAACTACATACCAAGAGTGCGAGAGGAGATCAAAAATGTGATAAGATATTGTACTAGATACACAAACAATGATATAACATTGTTCTAATTGACTTGACTGTGCCAGTTCGGACACGGAGTTGTAACAGCATAGGTTACAAGCAAAGATAATTGCGATATAAATGAGCCGAAAGGTCTAGGATGCAAATGTGTACTGCCTGCTAAAGCAGTTGGGATTGAAAGGAGTCTCGAGAAAGAGCACATAATGTATGTCGCATGATGTATGTCACATGATGTGTGTCTCATGATCTATGTCGCATGATGTATGTCTCATGATTTATGTCGCATGATGTATGTCACATGATGTGTGTCTCATGATCTATGTCGCATGATGTATGTCTCATGATTTATGTCGCATGATGTATGTCTCATGATTTATGTCGCATGATGTATGTCTCATGATGTATGTCTCATGATGTATGTCTCATGATTTATGTCGCATGATCTATGTCGCATGATGTATGTCGCATGATGTAAGTCTCATGATTTATGTCTCATGATGTTTGTCTCATGATGTATGTCGCATGATGTATGTCGCATGATGGATGTCTCATGATGTATGTCTCATGATTTATGTCGCATGATGTATGTCACATGATGTATGTCTCATGATCTATGTCGCATGATGTATGTCGCATGATGTATGTCTCATGATTTATGTCGCATGATGTATGTCACATGATGTATGTCTCATGATGTATGTCGCATGATGTATGTCTCATGATGTATGTCTCATGATGTATGTCTCATGATGTATGTCGCATGATGGATGTCTCATGATGTATGTCTCATGATTTATGTCGCATGATGTATGTCACATGATGTGTGTCTCATGATCTATGTCGCATGATGTATGTCTTATGATCTATGTCGCATGATGTATGTCTCATGATTTATGTCGCATGATGTATGTCTCATGATGTATGTCTCATGATGTATGTCTCATGATGTATGTCTCATGATGTATGTCACATGGTGTATGTCGCATGGTGTATGTCTCATGATGTATGTCTCATGATGTATGTCTCATGATGTATGTCACATGGTGTATGTCGCATGGTGTATGTCGCATGATGTATGTCGCATGGTATTTCTCTGATGATGTATGTCGCATGATGTATGTCTCATGATGTATGTCTCATGGTGTATGTCGCATGATGTATGTCGCATGATGTATGTCGCATGATGTATGTCGCATGATGTATGTCTCATGATGTATGTCACATGGTGTATGTCGCATGATGTATGTCGCATGGTGTTTTTCTGATGATGTATGTCGCATGATGTATGTCTCATGATCTATGTAGCATGATGTATGTCTCATGATGTATGTCTCATGATGTATGTCTCATGATGTCTGTCGCATGATGTATGTCGCATGATGTATGTCTCATGATGTATGTCTCATGATGTATGTCTCATGATGTATGTCTCATGATGTATGTCGCATGATGTATGTCGCATGATGTATGTCTCATGATGTATGTCTCATGATGTATGTCTCATGATGTATGTCGCATGATGTATGTCGCACGATGGATGCCACATTATTGTCGTCGGAATTTTAAAATAGCCGCAGAGATGTAACTGGACTGGGTAGTAGATGCGACAAGGAGGTGCAATAGTCTGAACTAACATTAGTCAAGTTTAGTTGAATAGTCTGAACTAACATTAGTCAAGTTTAGTTGAATAGTCTGAACTAAAATTAGTCAAGTTTAGTTGAATAGTCTGAACTAACATTAATCAAGTTTAGTTGAATAGTCTGAACTAACATTAGTCAAGTTTAGTTGAATAGTCTGAACTAACATTAGTCAAGTTTAGTTGAATAGTCTGAACTAACATTAGTCAAGTTTAGTTGAATATTCTGAACTAACATTAGTCAAGTTTAGTTGAATAGTCTGAACTAACATTAGTCAAGTTTAGTTGAATATTCTGAACTAACATTAATCAAGTTTAGTTGAACAGTCTGAACTAACATTAGTCAAGTTTAGTTGAACAGTCTGAACTAACATTGATCAAGTTTAGTTGAATAGTCTGAACTAACATTAGTCAAGTTTAGTTGAATATTCTGAACTAACATTAATCAAGTTTAGTTGAATAGTCTGAACTAACATTATAGCTTGTTTCATAACTCGTGCCCAACTTTTAAAATCGATAGCTTTTTAACCGCTTGTTGTAAGTTGTTCAAAATTTGCATGTAAAGTTATAATGATTAGAACCCAACAGGGAATTATTTTCATAAAAAAAAACATTTGGTTATTATTGTTGCTTATTTGATTTATATAAATTTATAACGACCCATTGATGTAGTCAAATCCATACACGGTAAAATTGACGTGTTTGCACGCTTTCGCCGTGGTTTTTTTTTACACAATTAGACACTTGAGAAATTGTGTCTTCCACTTCCGTTCATTAAGAGGTGTAGACGTGAAATTCGCAAAATGTTGGGTATGAATGAAACTGTTAAAATAAGAAAATTAAAAGTTTCGCTGAAAAAGAACAACAGTATTGAAATATCAAAGTCTACATTATGGAGGAATGTGAGAGCTGCAGGCTTTACATTCAGAAAGTATTCCAATGGACGAAACATCATCTGTGAGAAGCCACATATAGTAGTCATGAGAAGCAAGTACTTACGTGAAGTAAAAGAGGTGCGCAAGCAAGGTTATGATATTGTGTACTTGGATGAAACATGGATCAATGCTCACCACACTAACCAAAGGGAATGGCAGTCATCAGATGGAAAGATTAAGAGATTAATACCTAGCAGCAAAGGACAGCGCTTGATAATTGCTCATGCAGGTAGTCGACAACATGGACTAATACAGAATGCAGAGCTCATTTTTCTTTCAAAATCCATAGACAATCGGGATTATCACTCTGAGATGAATGGTCACATATTTAGACATTGGATTGAAAATTATGTTCTCCCATCACTAGATCGACCATCTTGCCTAATAATGGACAATGCAGCGTACCACAACATTGTTGCACTTGAAGATAAAGTCCCGACGTCATCCAGTACAAAAGATGCTATTAAGATATGGCTCACAAAGGAGCACATACAATTTAATAACATGTACTTAAAACCTGAATTACTATCTCTAGTAAAGCAAAAACAAAGGACAAAGATTTTTCAAATAGATAAGATTATCCAAGAGCACGGTCATATAAGTTTGAGGCTGCCACCTTACCATGCTCATTTAAATCCAATAGAACTAATCTGGGCAAAATTAAAAGGACAAGTGGCAGATGAAAATACAACATTCAAAATATGCGATGTAAAGACTCTTGCTAATCTCGCTTTATTAAAATTAGACAAAGATTATTGGGCTGAATGTGAAGACCACGTCTTAAAACAGGAAGAGGAATATTGGAAAAATGATGGTTTGTGGAATGTTCAACCCCAAACAGTTATTAATCTTATAGATTCGTCTGATTCAGAATGAAAGTATATAGCCCCCACAATGTTGGCCCCTATATTACCTTAAATTAGTTCAACAAACGGTCCTTTTCAGGACCACACAACTATGAAAATTGGACATACAGGTATACCTTGATATTATCGTCCGTCCTCGAACTGAGAAGACAATCATTCTCCTGGTGTTTTGTCTTATTAGGTTATTTCCCCATTACCGCCACGCCTTTACCTAGTGAAAATTAATCATAGACCAGCAACTACGGTAATTTCTATTATTTAGGGTTCACAATTTACAATTTTGACAAACATCAAAGAAATTCGCCGCTTTAAGAAAACTGCAGCTGCAAGATATTTGTTAAATATACATTTAAAGGGTCTTTTGCATTCTAATAACATTTGGAAAATTTCAACAGTTTTTAACAAACGGTTACTGAACAATAGCGTTTTGAAGTTGGGCAAGTGATTTGAAACGAGCTATAATCAAGTTTAGTTGAATATTCTGAACTAACATTAATCAAGTTTAGTTGAATAGTCTGAACTAACATTAATCAAGTTTAGTTGAATAGTCTGAACTAACATTAATCAAGTTTAGTTGAATAGTCTGAACTAACATTAATCAAGTTTAGTTGACAGGTCCATAATGTTGAGATTCATTTTTCATCACCTGCTTCAGGGTATATACTAGCAATCGCACTGAAGATGTTTTCAGCTTAGATATAAGAGCTCTGTGGCATCGAAGGATATCTTGAGAATGAAGGCGAAATGTAGTTTTACTAATGTAAGCTGGTAGTATTATCTCATCATATCTCATCATATCTCATCATGAAGGGGACATGTAGTTTGAACTAATGTAAGCTGGTAGTATGATCTCACCATATCTCATCATGAAGGAGAAATGTAGTTTTACTAATGTAAGCTGGTAGTATTATCTCATCATATCTCATCATATCTCATCATGAAGGAGAAATGTAGTTTGAACTAATGTAAGCTGGTAGTATGATCTCACCATATCTCATCATATCTCACCATATCTCATCATATCTCACCATACAGAACAACTTTATGCAGACTTCAATTTCAATATCGATATTGTCAGGACGACAAGTAAAAAAAAAAAAAAAAGTAGAGTACCCCGTCATGCCAAGTGGCGTATAGGGAATATGATGTTAGTGACCGTAATGTTTACAGACCTTCAGAACATGATTTTTGGGGTAATGTGCTCGGTATTATGCTCGTGCCGATTTACTTTTTCCAGAAAAAATCCGGTACCCATTAAAGGCTGGATGAAGCTGGAAGCCGCCGATCAGGATAAAACCTGGCCTCTTGTCCTTCGTAGTCCATTTCATTAACCACTGAGCTATCGCGGCTCCCTGTGGTCCAGTTCATTAACCACTGAACTATCGCGGCTCCCTGTGGTCCAGTTCATTAACCACTGAGCTATCGCGGCTCCCTGTGGTCCAGTTCATTAACCACTGAGCTATCGCGGCTCCCTGTGTTCCAGTTCATTAACCACTGAGCTATCGCGGCTCCCTGTGGTCCAGTTCATTAACCACTGAGCTATCGCGGCTCCCTGTGGTCCAGCTCATTAACCACTGAACTATCGCGGCTCCCTGTGGTCCAGCTCATTAACCACTGAACTATCGCGGCTCCCTGTGTTCCAGTTCATTAACCACTGAGCTATCGCGGCTCCCTGTGTTCCAGTTCATTAACCACTGAGCTATCGCGGCTCCCTGTGTTCCAGTTCATTAACCACTGAGCTATCGCGGCTCCCTGTGTTCCAGTTCATTAACCACTGAGCTATCGCGGCTCCCTGTGGTCCATTTCACTAACCACTGAGCTATCGCGGCTCCCTGTGGTCCATTTCACTAACCACTGAGCTATCGCGGCTCCCTGTGGTCCAGCTCATTAACCACTGAGCTATCGCGGCTCCCTGTGTTCCAGTTCATTAACCACTGAACTATCGCGGCTCCCTGTGTTCCAGTTCATTAACCACTGAACTATCGCGGCTCCCTGTGTTCCAGTTCATTAACCACTGAATTATCGCGGCTACCTGTGTTCCAGTTCGCTAACCACTGAGCTATCGCGGCTCCCTGTGGTCCATTTCACTAACCACTGAGCTATCGCGGCTCCATGTGGTCCATTTCACTAACCACTGAACTATCGCGGCTCCCTGTGGTCCATTTCACTAACCACTGAGCTATCGCGGCTCCCTGTGGTCCAGCTCATTAACCACTGAGCTATCGCGGCTCCCTGTGTTCCAGTTCATTAACCACTGAACTATCGCGGCTCCCTGTGTTCCAGTTCATTAACCACTGAGCTATCGCGGCTCCCTGTGTTCCAGTTCATTAACCACTGAATTATCGCGGCTACCTGTGTTCCAGTTCGCTAACCACTGAGCTATCGCGGCTCCCTGTGGTCCATTTCACTAACCACTGAGCTATCGCGGCTCCATGTGGTCCATTTCACTAACCACTGAACTATCGCGGCTCCCTGTGGTCCATTTCACTAACCACTGAGCTATCGCGGCTCCCTGTGGTCCAGCTCATTAACCACTGAGCTATCGCGGCTCCCTGTGTTCCAGTTCATTAACCACTGAACTATCGCGGCTCCCTGTGTTCCAGTTCATTAACCACTGAGCTATCGCGGCTCCCTGTGTTCCAGTTCATTAACCACTGAGCTATCGCGGCTCCCTGTGGTCCAGTTCGCTAACCACTGAACTATCGCGGCTCCCTGTGGTCCATTTCACTAACCACTGAGCTATCGCGGCTCCCTGTGGTCCAGCTCATTAACCACTGAGCTATCGCGGCTCCCTGTGTTCCAGTTCATTAACCACTGAACTATCGCGGCTCCCTGTGTTCCAGTTCATTAACCACTGAACTATCGCGGCTCCCTGTGTTCCAGCTCATTAACCACTGAGCTATCGCGGCTCCCTGTGGTCCATTTCACTAACCACTGAGCTATCGCGGCTCCCTGTGGTCCAGCTCATTAACCACTGAGCTATCGCGGCTCCCTGTGTTCCAGTTCATTAACCACTGAACTATCGCGGCTCCCTGTGTTCCAGTTCATTAACCACTGAGCTATCGCGGCTCCCTGTGTTCCAGTTCATTAACCACTGAGCTATCGCGGCTCCCTGTGGTCCAGTTCGCTAACCACTGAACTATCGCGGCTCCCTGTGGTCCATTTCACTAACCACTGAGCTATCGCGGCTCCCTGTGGTCCAGCTCATTAACCACTGAGCTATCGCGGCTCCCTGTGTTCCAGTTCATTAACCACTGAACTATCGCGGCTCCCTGTGTTCCAGTTCATTAACCACTGAACTATCGCGGCTCCCTGTGTTCCAGCTCATTAACCACTGAGCTATCGCGGCTCCCTGTGGTCCATTTCACTAACCACTGAGCTATCGCGGCTCCCTGTGGTCCAGCTCATTAACCACTGAGCTATCGCGGCTCCCTGTGTTCCAGTTCATTAACCACTGAACTATCGCGGCTCCCTGTGTTCCAGTTCATTAACCACTGAACTATCGCGGCTCCCTGTGTTCCAGTTCATTAACCACTGAACTATCGCGGCTCCATGTGTTCCAGTTCATTAACCACTGAACTATCGCGGCTCCCTGTGTTCCAGTTCATTAACCACTGAACTATCGCGGCTCCCTGTGGTCCATTTCACTAACCACTGAACTATCGCGGCTCCCTGTGGTCCATTTCACTAACCACTGAACTATCGCGGCTCCCTGTGGTCCAGTTCATTAACCACTGAGCTATCGCGGCTCCCTGTGGTCCAGTTCGCTAACCACTGAACTATCGCGGTTCCCTGTGGTCCATTTCACTAACCACTGAGCTATCGCGGCTCCCTGTGGTCCAGTTCGCTAACCACTGAACTATCGCGGCTCCCTGTGTTCCAGTTCATTAACCACTGAGCTATCGCGGCTCCCTGTGGTCCAGTTCACTAACCACTGAACTATCGCGGCTCCCTGTGTTCCAGTTCATTAACCACTGAGCTATCGCGGCTCCCTGTGGTCCAGTTCACTAACCACTGAACTATCGCGGCTCCCTGTGTTCCAGTTCATTAACCACTGAGCTATCGCGGCTCCCTGTGGTCCAGTTCACTAACCACTGAGTTATCGCGGCTCCCTGTGGTCCAGTTCGCTAACTACTGAGCTATCGCGGCTCCCATGACAACATTCTTGTATGAAAAATCATTCTCTGATCTCTTTTATCCTAACAATAAATATAGAAACCTTTGTAAAACGTAGAGTCAGAGCTCAGAACAAAACACATTTCAGCAATGAAGCTCTATATAACAAGACTTGAAAGTAAAAGGCAGCATAGTACTTCTCAATAATTATAGAAATATACCACGTTCAGTATTTTTTCGCTCATCTTCTGAAAATGAGTTACAAATTTGTACAAATTATATTCAAGTCATTTTTTAGCTTTGATTCTCATGTGACGGAGTGCCATCTGTCAAATCTATACATGGATAAATGCGCTGAAATGTTAGAAAAATCCTGACTGTTTGAGACACTAGTTATGTTGCATTCTGCAACTTAACAAAGTATTATATTACACCGCAAGAAACACCTTTTTCATCATCATCAACTACCATGAGGTGTGACAAGCCTGTTCACAATCATCTAGCGACGTCGTCCATGTCGACTGGGCTATATGTGTTACATAATGTATTGATTGAAACAAGAAATCATTCTAGATGAATAACCCAGGACCAAATTTAGCTAAATAAACTAGACACTCATCATCATGATCATCAATTACCAAGCATGTTGGCGTAGGTGATCATGTCTCTCCACAACTTTCGATCTCGACTGTTATTTATCATTTCTGTTTTTGACTTTCTGCAAAGCTATTTTCTTTAGCTTTCTGGTATCATTTATCTTTGCTTCCCTCTATCTCTTCGTCCCTCAATTTTTCCAGTTTTCACAATATATTCCAGTTGTTCTCTTCTCATTACATGGCCAAAAAATGATGATTGTTTCTTCCTAATATTGGAAATTAGCTCTCTTTTTGTTTTGGCCTCTGTCAGAACGTTTAAATTACTCTTCTTAGCTGTCCATGGTATTCTCAACATTCCTCTGTAAAACCACATTTCAATATTCTCCAGTGGTTTTCTTGCGTGTTGTCCTATTGTCTATGATTCACATTCATATTAAAAGACTGGCTCTACATAACATTTAAGAACTTTTTCTTGTTTCTATTGTCAAAAATGGATTGCATAGTATCTTCCTAATTTATGGAAAGCTGCTTTTGCCTAAGCCATTCTGCATCTCACATCTGCTGCACATCTACCATCTGAGGTTAACAAACCTACCCAGATATTGAAATTCATTTACCTGTTTTAATATTGTTCCACTTGTCTTTATTTTTAACTGAGGTGATGTCTTTTTCTTTGTTGTTACCATTACTTCTGTCTTTTTGCTATTAAGGCTGAGTCCTTTATTTTTGTCTTCTTTCACTATAATGTCTAACATTTCTTGTAACTCATTTTCACTGTTAACGATTAAGACAGTATCATCAGCATACCTTAGATTATTTATATTATGTCCTGCAATAGTTATTCCAGGCATGCCCCTTATGGATCTTAAAATAATCTCACTATACATATTAAACAAATCTGGTGACAGCACACAACCTTGTCTAACACCCTGTTTTATTTGTTGAAACACTCCCAATTGGTTTCCAGTTCTTATGGCCGCTGTTTGTTGCCAGTACATGTCCTTTATTATTCTTAAATCTTTGGTGTCTACGTTTATGCTTTCTAAAATTGGATTATTTCTTGATGCTTTACTTTGTCAAATGCTTTGGTATAATCTATGAAACATAACAATAGATTTGTTTTCACCTCTATGGCATATTTTAACGCCTTTTTAAACGACCAATATATATGTTACTTATATCACTATTGTTTATTATCAAAGCATATCCTTCAATTTCATGGAATTTAAATTTACAAATACTTTGATTATCATCATAAGAACAATGTATGAGGCAATGATATGGTTAGGGTTGCGCATGAAGGGCAGCTTACAAAAACATTTGAAATAAGAACAGGAGTAAGGCAGGGATGCCTTCTATCTCAATTTTTTTTTCTACTGGTCATAGATTGAATTATGAAAATAACTCAGAACAACAGAAATAGGAAATCCGGTGGTCACTGACCAAGCAACTTGATGATTTAGACTTTGCTGATGACTTAGGTCTCCTATCACACAACCATCAACAGATGCAAGCTAAAATGAGCATACTGAGATTAGACCAAAATTAAAAATACCTCCACTAGACGTACAAACTTACATATATCTGGGCAGTAATATAGACAAAGAAGGAAGAACAGAAAGTGATACCAAAAAAGGATATCAAAAGCAAGAGGAGCATTCGTTGCACTGGGAAACATATGGAAGTCTAAAGAATTTAGCTAAAATACACAAATTAAAATTTTTAACTCCAATGTTAAGTCAGTCTTATTATATGGCCGTGAAACATGGAGTTCAACAAAAATGACAATCGTGAAGATACAGATCTTCAATAATGGATGCTTACGCAGAACAAAAAAATGGAAATGGCAGGACAAAATCATAAACATGGAATTATGGAAATGCACCTGTGGATAAAGAGATGCAGCAAAGACCATGGCGCCTCCAGGACACACATAGCGGAAGCCAACAAAGTGTATTACACAGCAGACCCTTTTATGGAACCACCAAGGAAAAAGACAAAGAAGAAAACCAAGATATTCTTGGAGAAGACACATAGAAACAGATGAAGATGATGGGGAAGACATGGAATGATCTTAAAAGAATGGCAAGAAACAGAATGGCTTGGAAATTATTTGTTGAAAACCTTTGTTCCAAACGGAGCTGAAAGGTACAAGCAGAAGAATGACCTTATATGCCAGTAGGCAGGTACTTGATGATGATATTTTCTGGTGTGTATGTGTAGATTATGTTGAAGTGTATCATTGTTGTCGTAATTGTGATGTAAAGATTGTGTTGAAATGTTTCGTTTTTTTCTCTATTATGTTGTCAAGAGATAGTGTTGAAGTGTTTCGTTGTTTTCTCTATTATGTTGTCAAGAGATAGTGTTGAAGTGTTTCGTTGTTTTCTCTATTATGTTGTCAAGAGATAGTGTTGAAGTGTTTCGTTGAAGATCTGTATTGTGTTTGTGTAGATTGTGTTAAAGTGTATCATTGTTGGTTAATGTAAAGATTGTGTTAAAGTGTATCATTGTTGGTTAATGTAAAGATTGTGTTAAAGTGTATCATTGTTGGTTAATGTAAAGATTGTGTTAAAGTGTATCATTGTTGGTTAATGTAAAGATTGTGTTGAAGTGTATCATTGTTGGTTAATGTAAAGATTGTGTTGAAGTGTATCATTGTTGGTTAATATAAAGATTGTGTTAAAGTGTATCATTGTTGGTTAATGTAAAGATTGTGTTAAAGTGTATCATTGTTGGTTAATGTAAAGATTGTGTTGAAGTGTATCATTGTTGGTTAATGTAAAGATTGTGTTGAAGTGTATCATTGTTGGTTAATGTAAAGATTGTGTTGAAGTGTATCAGTGTTGGTTAATGTAAAGATTGTGTTGAAGTGTATCATTGTTGGTTAATGTAAAGATTGTGTTGAAGTGTATCATTGTTGGTTAATGTAAAGATTGTGTTGAAGTGTATCATTGTTGGTTAATGTAAAGATTGTGTTGAAGTGTATCATTTTTGTCTGATGTAAAGATTGTGTTGATGCGTGTCATTTTTGTCTGATGTAAAGATTGTGTTGAAGTTATGTGTTTCAATGTTTGTTGATGTAAAGATTGTGTTAAAGTGTATCGCAGTTGTCTGATGTAAAGATTGAGTTAGAGTGTATCATTCTTGTCATGTAAAGATTGTATTGAAGTGCATCACTGTTGTCTGATGCAAAAGATTATGTTGAAGTATATCATTATTGTCTGATGCAAAAGATTATGTTGAAGTATATCAATTGTGTCTGATGTAAAGATTGTGTTGAAGTGTATCATTGTTGTCTGATGTAAAGATTGTGTTGATGCGTGTCATAGTTGTCCAATGTAAATATTGTGTTGAAGTGTATCATTGTTGTCTGATGTAAATATTGTGTTGAAGTGTATCATTGTTGTCTGATGTAAATATTGTGTTGAAGTGTATCATTGTTGTCTGATATAAAGATTTTGTTGAAGTGTATCACTGTTATCTGAAGTAAAGATTGTGTTGATGCATGTCATTGTTGTCTGATGTAAAGATTGTGTTGATGCGTGTCATTGTTGTCTGATGTAAAGATTGTGTTGACGCGTGTCATTGTTATTTGATGTAAAGATTGTGTTGAAGTGTATCAATTGTGTCTGATGTAAAGATTGTGTTGAAGTGTGCCATTGTTGGTTAGTGTAAAGAGTGTGTTCAAAAGTGCTGCTTTGTTTATCATGCAAGAAAGGACGCTTTAGAATTTCTCTGGGTCTAGACCACATTTTCGTTTCAGGTCTTGCATATACAGGAGCAATCACGTGGTGTTCAGGAACTTTGACCTTCAGGCAAACGGAGACCAATTTCGATGTCAATCAGGTTCATCGGGAGGCTTGTCGCAGCCTCAAATTCTGGCCATCGTTCCCTGAGTTGAGTTGGTGCACACTGTTGATGCCCCACATGACGGAACATTTATGGGATCTGATTTCACCTGTTTATGTATATATATATATACATATACATACACAAAAAGACACAGACATAAACACAGAAACACACACACACACATATATATATATACGTACGTACATACTTGAACTTCCGGAATCCATATTGTTATCCTGTTCTATGGAAGCAACGATTTGTTTTCCTAGGTCTGTGACGGCATCGAGAGCGATAGTCACAGGTCTGTCATGTGACGGCATCGAGAGCGATAGTCACAGGTCTGTCATGTGACGTCATCGAGAGCGATAGTCACAGGTCTGTCATGTGACGTCATCGAGAACGATAGTCACAGGTCTGTCATGTGACATCAACGAGAACGACAATCACAGGTCTGTCATGTGACGTCTTCGAGAACGATAGTCACAGGCCTGTCATGTGACATCAACGAGAACGACAATCACAGGTCTGTCATGTGATGTCTTCGAGAACGATAGTCACAAGCCTGTCATGTGACATCAACGAGAACAACAATCACAGGTCTGTCATGTGACGTCTTCTAGAACGATAGTCACAGGTCTGTCATGTGACGTCTTCTAGAACGATAGTCACAGGTCTGTCATGTGACGTCAGCAAAAACGACAGTCACAGGTCTGTCATGTGACGTCAGCAAGAACGACAGTCACAGGTCCGTCACGTGACCCGCCTACACACCGCCATGCTCTACCAGATGGTTACATGTTCTTTATTTTCTCTACTGAAGGTGCACTTATTATTCATTCTCATCACTTCCTCTGAAGAAATGTACTCTATTTGCTGTCCCCTATACAGTTTTTACAGTTCTTTTGTCATGAACCTCTCTCTTGTTGCGGTCTTCAACTAATTCCTCCAATCCACCTCATCCACCTACTACACGCTTCCTTTGACACGCTTCTACAAGAAAGGGTTCCTCCCCCCTAGATCGTGTCCACTATCATCAATCAGCTGAAACGGTTATTCCAAAAGTTCGTCAGAGTTATCTCTCCTGAGGTTACTCTCTAGCAACTTTCGAACGTTTTGTGTGTTCGACCGAGCAGGACAAGTTTTACAGTTAGGGGATACAATGTTTCAGCTGCCAAGGTCAAACGCTTCTACTGCTGCAGCCGTTGCGGTTAATTAAAAGACAAAAAAATTAACTCAAACATAGGATATTTTATTGGTGACAGAGTGAGTAGAGAGAGATCAAGTAGTGACCATTGTCTTCTAGTGAGTAAAATAGAGATTAAGTAGAGATCAAGTAGTAACCATTGTCTTCTAGTGAGTAAAATAGAGATTAAGTAGAGATCAAGTAGTAACCATTGTCTTCTAGTGAGTAAAATAGAGATTAAGTAGAGATCAAGTAGTAACCATTGTCTTCTAGTGAGTAAAATAGAGATTAAGTAGAGATCAAGTAGTGACCTGTGTCTTCTAGTGAGTAAAATAGAGATTAAGTAGAGATCAAGTAGTGACCTGTGTCTTCTAGTGAGTAAAATAGAGATTAAGTAGAGATCAAGTAGTGACCTGTGTCTTCTAGTGAGTAGAATAGAGATTAAGTAGAGATTAAGTAGTGACCTGTGTCTTCTAGTGAGTAAAATAGAGATTAAGTAGAGATCAAGTAGTAAACCTGTGTCTTCTAGTATGTAAAATAGAGATTAAGTAGAGATCAAGTAGTGACCTGTGTCTTCTTGTGAGTAAAATAGAGATTAAGTAGAGATCAAGCAGTGACCTGTGTCTTCTAGTGATTAAAATATAGATTAAGTAGAGATCAAGTAGTGACCAGTGTCTTTGGTTATTTTGGTTATGGAAGGCCCCGGTATCATTGCAAACGATCGAAAATCCATATATTGCTCAACCGCCCGTGCCAGTGGAATCATCCGAAATGATATCTCATCCAAACAAAGAAAGGTAGCTACAGTCACCATCATAGCAGTCTCAAGACACGCCAAAAGACATAAGACGAACCCGCACAGAAAGTGAACACAGCCATCTTTTCCCCATCAAACAATATAATCATTCGTCGTAAGCAATCTGAATATCGAAACATGATCAAAACGGATGAACCGCACAGCTCACGGTGTGCACAGAGCGCTAAACTCAGTAACTCAGCAAACCGGACCTGCAATATGAGAAAACTACAACAAAGAACACTTTTCAGACATAACCTTTAACAGTTCCCGCCGCATATCCTCCATATTGACCGGAATTCTAATGATGACATTCATCCGCATATCAACAGAGTACACACTATCTATAGCCCCTAATTTAAAACACACACTAACTATAGACCATAATCTAAGACACACACTAACTATAGACCATAATCTAAGACACACACTAACTATAGATGCTAGTCTAAGACACACACTAACTATAGACCATAATCTAAGGCACACACTAACTATAGACCATAATCTAAGACACACACTAACTATAGAAGCTAGTCTAAGACACACACTAACAATAGATGCTAGTCTAAAACACACACTAACTATAGACATAATCTAAGACACACACTAACTATAGACCATAATCTAAGACACACACTAACTATAGACCCTAGTTTAAAACACACACTAACTATAGACCATAATCTAAGACACACACTAACTATAGACCATAATCTAAGACACACACTAACTATAGATGCTAGTCTAAGACACACACTAACTATAGACCATAATCTAAGGCACACACTAACTATAGACCATAATCTAAGACACACACTAACTATAGATGCTAGTCTAAGACACACACTAACAATAGATGCTAGTCTAAAACACACACTAACTATAGACCATAATCTAAGACACACACTAACTATAGACCATAATCTAAGACACACACTAACTATAGACCCTAGTTTAAAACACACACTAACTATAGACCATGATCTAAGACACACACTAACTATAGCCCCTATTCTAAGACGCACTCTAACTATAGACCCAATCCTAAGACACACACTAACTGTAGACCCTATTCTAAGAAACACACTAATTATAGATCCTAGTTTAAGACACACACTAACAATAGATCTTAGTCTAAGACACACACTAACAATAGATCATAGTCCTGTAGTCTAATTATAGATCCTAATCTAAGACACAGACTGATTATAGATCCTAGTCTCAGACACCGACTAACTATAGATCCTAGTCAAAGACACACACTAACTATAGATCCTAGTCTAAGACACACACTAACTATAGATCCTAGTTTAGGACAGACACAAATTACAGACCATAGTCTAAGACACACACTAACTATAGATCCTAGTCTAAGACACACACTAACTATAGATCCTAGTTTAGTAAAAAAAAAAGTAAAGTACCCCTCGTCACGCCAAGTGGCGTATAGGGAAATATGGTGTTAGTGACCCTATATTTTACAGACCTTCAGCACATGATTTTTGGGGTAATGTGGTCGGTATTACGCCCGTGCTGCTTTACTTTCCCAGAAAAAATCCGGTACCCATTTAAGGCTGGGTGAACCCGGAGCCGTCGGTTGGGATCGAACCCTACCCCTTGTCCGTAGTAGTCCAGTTCACTAACCACTGAGCTTTCGCGGCTCCCACTAATTTTTAGGGAATTAGTAAAACCCAGGTGTCCTCGCCAGGGAACGAACCCCGGCTGTTGCCGTGGTAAGCCAACCGCCTATCGATTGCGCTAACCGGACACCCAGATCCTAGTTTAGGACAGACACAAATTACAGACCTTAGTCTAAGACACATACTAAGTATAGACCCTATTCTAAGATACAAACAAACTATAGACCATCTTCTAAGACACACACTAACTATAAAAGATTCTATAAGAAACACACTAACTATAGACCATCGTCTAAGACACACACTAACTATAGACCATCGTCTAAGACACACACTAACTATAGACCATCGTCTAAGACACACACTAACTATAGACCATCGTCTAAGACACACACTAACTATAGACCATCGTCTAAGACACACACTAACTATAGACCATCGTCTAAGACAAACACTAACTATAGACCATCGTCTAAAACACACTAACTATAGACCATCGTCTAAAACACACTAACTATAGATCCTAGTCTAGGACATACATTATTACAGAGCCTAGTTTAAGACTCACACTAACTATAGATCTTCGTCTAAGACACACACTAACTATAGACCCTAGTTTAGGACACAGACTAACTATAGACCATCGTCTAAGACACACACTAACTATAGACCATCGTCTAAGACAAACACTAACTATAGACCATCGTCTAAGACAAACACTAACTATAGACCATCGTCTAAAACACACTAACTATAGACCATCGTCTAAAACACACTAACTATAGATCCTAGTCTAGAACATACATTATTACAGAGCCTAGTTTAAGACACACACTAACTATAGATCTTCGTCTAAGACACACACTAACTATAGGCTCTATTCTAAGACACACACTAACTATAGATCCTAGTTTAAGACACACACTAAATATAGATCCTAGTTTAAACACACATTAACTATAGACCCTAGTTTAGGACACACACTAACTATAGATCCTATTTTAAGAAACACACTAACTACAGACCCTAGATTAAGATACACACTAACTATAGATCCTAGTCTAGGACACACACTAACAATAGATCATAGGCCTAGACAAAGATTAATTATTGATCCTAATCTAAGACACAGATTAATTATAGACCCTAGTCTCAGACACACAATACCTATAGATCCTAGCGTAAAACACACACTAACTATATAGATCTTAATCAAACACTCAAACTAACTATAGGTACTCGTCTAAGACACACTAACTATAGATCCTAGTCTAGCACAGACACAAATTACAGACCTTAGTCTAAGACACACACTAACAATAGATCATTTTTTTAAGAAACACATTAACTATAGACCCTATTCTTAGACACACACTAACTATACACCCAATTCTAAGACACACACTAACTATAGACCCTATTCTAAGACACACACTAAATATAGACCATCGTCTAAGACACACACTAACTATAGATATTCGTTTAAGAAACACACTAACTATAGACCATTGTCTAAGACACACAATAACTATAGATCTTCGTCTAAGACAAACACTAACCATAGGCCATCGTCTAAAACACACTAACTATAGATCCTAGTCTAGCACAGACACAAATTACAGACCTTAGTCTAAGACACACACTAACAATAGATCATTTTTTAAGAAACACATTAACAATAGACCCTATTCTAAGACACACACTAACCATACACCTAATTCTAAGACACACACTAACTATAACCCAATTTTAAGACACACACTAACTATAGACCTTATTCTAAGACACACACTAAATATAGACCTTAGTTTAAGACACACATTAACTATAGATCCTATTCTAAGACACACACTAACTATAGATCTTCGTCTAAGACACACACTAACTATAGGCCATCGTCTAAAACACACTAATTATAGATCCTAGTCTAGGACAGATATTAATTACAGAGCCTAGTTTATGACACACACTATCAGTAAACCCTATGCTAAGACACACACTAATTGTAGGCATTGTTATAAGACATACAGTAACTATAGACCCTAGTTTAAGACACATACTAACTATAGATCCTAGTTTAAAACACACATTAACTACAGACCCTAGTTTAAGACACACACTAACTATAGACCCTAGTTTAAGATACAAACTAACTATAGACCCTAGTTTAAGATACATTTCAACTATAGACCCTAGTTTAAGATACAAACTAACTATAGACCCTAGTTTAAGATACATTTCAACTATAGACCCTAGTTTAAGATACAAACTAACTATAGACCCTAGTTTAAGATACATTTTAACTATAGACCCTAGTTTAAGATACAAACTAACTATAGACCCTAGTTTAAGACACACACTAACTACAAGCCCTATTCTAAGACACACGCAAACTGTAGGCCCTAGTTTAAGACACACACTAACTATAGACCCTATTCTAAGACACACACAAACTATAGGCCCTAGTTTAAGACACACACTAACTATAGACCCTATTCTAAGACACACGCAAGTTATAGGCCCTAGTTTAAGACACGTACTAACTATAGACCCTATTCTAAGACACACATTAACTATTTACCATAGTTTAAGACACACACTGTCTATAGATCCTATTATAAGACACACATTAACTATAGGCCCTAGTTTAAGACACACGTTTACTATAGACCCTATTCTAAGACACACACTAACTATGGACCCTAGTTTAAGACACACATTAACTATAGACCATATTCTAAGACACACATTAACTATAGACCCTATTCTAAGACACACACTAACTATGGACCCTAGTTTAAGACACACACTAACTGTAGACCCTAGTTTAAGACACACAATAACTATAGACCCTAGTTTAAGACACACATTAACTATAGACCCTATTCTAAAACACACATTAACTATAGACCCTAGTTTAAGACCCACACTAACTATAGACCCTAATTTAAGACACACACTAACTATAGACCCTGTTCTCAGACACACACTAACTATAGACCCTAGTTTAAGACACACACTAACTATAGACCCTAGTTTAAGACACACACTAACTATAGACCCTAATTTAAGAGACACACTAATTATAGACCCTATTCTCAGACACACACTAACTATAGACCCTAGTTTAAGAAACACACTAACTATAGACTCTAGTTTAAGACACACACTAACTATAGACCCTAATTTAAGACACACACTAACTATAGACACTAGTCTAAGATACACTAACTATAGACCCTAGTTTAAGACACACATGAACTTTAAACCATAGTTTAAGA
The DNA here is from genome assembly GCA_032433765.1 of Megaustenia siamemsis. Classification (NCBI taxonomy): domain Eukaryota; kingdom Metazoa; phylum Mollusca; class Gastropoda; order Stylommatophora; family Ariophantidae; genus Megaustenia; species Megaustenia siamemsis. The sequence goes on from JAVIAB010000108.1 coordinate 65,106,698, forward strand.
CACACATTATCTATAGACCCTAGTTTAAGACACACACTAACTGTAGACCCTAGTTTAAGACACACACTAACTATAGACCGTAGTTTAAGACACACACTAACTATAGATATTAGCTTAAGACACACACTAACTATAGACCCTAGTTTAAGACACACACTAACTATAGCCCCTATTCTAAGACGCAAACTAACTATAGATCCTAGTCTAAGACACACTAACTATAGATCCTAGTCTAAGACACACACTAACTATAGATCCTAGTCTAAGACACACACTAACTATAGATCCTAGTCTAAGACACACACTAACTATAGACCCTAGTCTAAGACACACACTAACTATAGATCCTAGTTTAAGACACACACTAACTATAGACTCTAGTTTAAGACACACACTAACTATAGACCCTAGTTTAAGACACACACTAACTATAGATCCTAGTATAAGACACACACTAACTATAGATCGTAATACAATTTTTAAGCGGAGAAAAGAAAATATAGAAAAAAGTGGCATGGCTAAAGTTTCACGTAACACGATGGACAACACAAACCAGAATGACGTTTCGGCGCAGTAGGACTTCAACTGGAAGAAATATAAAAACACTCGTACATATATGTATTGAAAATATAAAAAAAATAGTATAGAAATATATAATAATTTTGAGGTAGGAGAAATGGAAAGAAATAAAAGTAAAGTATAGCCCCTTTTTGCTTGGATGTGGTATACACGGAAGTGTCAGCCTAAAGTAAAATGTGTAATAGAAAAGTGTCGGACGATATACAAACATAGAATATCAGCTTTAAATAAAATATATACAACAAACAATCTTGCGTTTATGCCACATGTTGTATATTTGTTGCAGTTGAGGGCCTATTGCGCCGAAACGTTGTTCTGTTTGTGTTGTCTACTTGTTTACGGGATGCTTTAAGCATATCATTTTTTTCTATAATTTTTTTTTGTATTTCTCCTAAACTATAGACGCCAGTCTAAGACACAATCTGAATATAGACACAAGAATAAGACACACTAACTATAGACACTGGTCTAAGGCACATTAACTACTCGGTAGCGTAGTTGGGAAAACAACCCGACTCGACCACCGACGTTCGGGCAACCCGTGTTCGATTCCCGCTGGGAGCAGTGTGAATTGTACTCGTGGTTGGAAAAAAAAATAATTAATAACCTCACGGTCGACCCAGCCGTTGGCAGAAATGGGTACCTGGGTATTACCCTGGGAGGGTGAGGAATGTCGCCTCGCATCTGAGTTTCGATGCTTGAAGCGACACTATCCAGAAATCTCCGAACATTTCTGGATAGGTGGCCGAGCACATATGGGTGGAAACTCGCGTGCTAAGACGCCGGTTCAAGTCTCGTACTTTACCTTTACATTAACTATTGACTATAATTACAAATATAATAAATTTAGACGTTTTTCTAAGACATGCTAACCATAGACACTAGTCTAAGACATACTAACTATAGACACTAATGGAAAACACACTAACTATAGACACTAATCTAAGACACACTAACTATAGGTGCTAGTCTAAGACACAATAACAATAGGCGCTGTTCTAAGACACACTAACTATAGGCGCTAGTCTAAGTCACATTAACAATAGGTGCTAGTCTAAGACACACTAACTATAGGTGCTAGTCTAAGTCACACTAACTATAGGTGCTAGTCTAAGACACACTAACTATAGGCGCTAGTCTAAGTCACACTCACTATAGGTGCTAGTCTAAGACACACTCACTATAGGTGCTAGTCTAAGACACACTCACTATAGGTGCTAGTCTAAGACACATTAACTATAGGCGTTAGTCTAAGACACACTAACTATAGGCGCTAGTCTAAGACACACTAACTATAGACTGACGTCATGGGACGCACCAAAATGGCAGCTTATTTATATTCGAGCCATGGACTAAGCAATGTTTACTTTGAATTCCACGATATCTGTTACTGCAGCAAGTTGGCAGATTTTTGAAAATGTATTCAAGGGTTTGAACATAAATGTTTGTTCACAGTTCGTTAACCTTCCCGGTAGATAAAGTCTTTAATTCGATGTCTTCGTTTGTGACCTTGGTAGCTAAGGACCTAACTTGTGCAAACGGATGGCATTGGCAAGGATCATTTTGAATCTATGAAGTGGGCTCATTTTGTGTTTAACTGCAAAGCATATGTGCTTTTTAACCAAAGATTTTTTTTTTTTTTTTTTTTGGGGGGGGGGGGGGGGAACGACTCACGGAAGATATCCCCGATGGAAGAATAAATTGTACTATTAGTCCCATAAATGATTCGCTTCCAGAGGTTTATGATGTAAACAAAGCAGTTTTGTCATTGCAAGTGAATAATGTCCACACCTATAATTGGTCAGGATTGTGTAGCAGCAGCAGCTTTATAGCGAACACAGAAAACATCACAGGATTGTCCTGTTCTGAAACAGCTATGCCATGCTACCCTAGAATTGCCTTTAATCGGATTACTGTGACCACAAACCAATCTCCATGTGTGTGCCACATATTTACACCCCAGAAAGAAATACTGAATATAACAACATCATATGCCGTCTATGATATTAATGACCACAAACCAGGAGCCTCCTGTATGATTGATACAACTGTTGCACCAAGCACTTCATCAGCAGAGCCATATCTATGGAATGTTAATCTGACATTGTTCTTGAATGATGTCCAAGTTAATGAGACATCAGAATCGTGTGGCAGCAGCTACAAGAAGGGAGCAGAGAACATCAAGTTCTGCTGCTATAAAGGAGACTTGTCTTGCTATCCCAGAATTGCCTTAAATGGGATCAATGTAGTTGAAAACTTCTCCTCTTGTGTAAACTACACATTCACATCCAAGAGTGAATCAGTGAAGGTCACAAAATCATATTCTCTCTGTGATTTTACTAACTACAGGTCAGGTGGCTTCTGTTGGATTGGAAATGATAACTTACCACCACTGTGTGTCTATGTGTTTGGAATTGGAGTCATCAATGATGGCCTAACATCATCAAGTACTACGACGATCATCATTTTCGGGAGGACGCGAACTTCCATGGTATATGGTGGTTAGGCGGCAGGAACCATTGAAGGCTATGTCTGAAAAGTGTTCCTTCTTGCAGTTTCCTCATATTCCAAGTCCGGCTTGTTGCAGGAGCTACTGAGTTAAGTGCTCTGCGCACACCGTGAGCTGTGTGTCTCATCCGTTTTGATCCTGTTTCGATATCCCGCTTGTTTACGATGAATGATGATATCGTATGACAGGGAACAGTTGGCTGTGGTCACTTTCTGCGCGATTTCGCCTTATGTCTTTTGGCGTGTGCTGAGACTGCTACGATGGGGACTACAGTTACCTTTTTTTGTTTGGGAGATGTGTTAGTAATTCGGATGATTCCACTGGCACGGGCAATTGAGCAATTATGGATTTTAATTCGTTTGCAGTGATACCGAGGCCTTCCATAACCAATAACCAATAACACTAACTATAGGCGCTAGTCTAAGAAACACTATCTATAAGCGCTAGTCTAAGAAACACTATCTATAGGCGCTAGTCTAAGTCACACTAACTATAGGCGCTAGTCTAAGACACACTAACTATAGGCGCTAGTCTAAGACACACTAACTATAGGCGCTAGTCTAAGACACACTAACTATAGGCGCTAGTCTAAGTCACACTAACTATAGGCGCTAGCCTAAGTCACACTAACTATAGGCGCTAGTCTAAGTCACACTAACTATAGGCGCTAGTCTAAGTCACACTAACTATAGGCGCTAGTCTAAGACACACTAACTATAGGCGCTAGTGTAAGTCACACTAGCTATAGGCGCTAGTCTAAGACACACTAACTATAGGCGCTAGTCTAAGTCACACTAACTATAGGTGCTAGTGTAAGTCACACTATCTATAGGCGCTAGTCTAAGTCACACTAACTATAGGCGCTAGTCTAAGTCACACTAACTATAGGTGCTAGTGTAAGTCACACTATCTATAGGCGCTAGTCTAAGTCACACTAACTATAGGCGCTAGTCTAAGTCACACTAACTATAGGTGCTAGTGTAAGTCACACTATCTATAGGCGCTAGTCTAAGTCACACTAACTATAGGCGCTAGTCTAAGTCACACTAACTATAGGTGCTAGTGTAAGTCACACTATCTATAGGCGCTAGTCTAAGTCACACTAACTATAGGTGCTAGTGTAAGTCACACTATCTATAGGCGCTAGTCTAAGTCACACTAACTATAGGTGCTAGTGTAAGTCACACTATCTATAGGCGCTAGTCTAAGTCACACTAACTATAGGCGCTAGTCTAAGTCACACTAACTATAGGTGCTAGTCTAAGTCACACTAACTATAGGCGCTAGTCTAAGTCACACTAACTATAGGTGCTAGTCTAAGTCACACTATCGATAGGCGCTAGTCTAAGTCACACTAATTACAGGTGCTAGTCTAATATATAAGTTTCATGATCGGTAAAGCAGGTCGGACGCAGTGAAAAAGACAACAGAGAGACACGTCCTTTATCTAGAAGCCTGGTCTACATAGGGGCAATGTTTTGTTCTGCAATCACAGCCATTTATGTCGAAGGACAAGTACCTGAAAGGAATCACCCAAAGTTGTTGACGTTTCCAGACATGCGCACTGGGGCGGTTGTTGGTAAAATTTCGTCAACCGTCTATAGCTCGCTTAGCTGATGACGTCACAAGATTTGGGTGTTTTTGGGACAACCTGTCAGGCCGCTGGCCTTGGATATAGGTGACCGTGATTGTGGTGTGCTGACGCTGTAGTGAAGTACAGACATTCTTCAAACAAAGAGATCAGCTGTGGGTAAATGAGACTTTTATAAATAAGGCCTGAAACAGTGCACCCTAGCGCATCACTCATGACGTATTGATGCTGGCCAGGGCCTTATGTCCGGACCGCCCAGTCTCTGTTAGGTTGCTTGAAAATGTGTACACTTTCAACATATACGGTAAGTGCATTTAGTCCTTCTCCTTTCTGTTCACTCCTCTCTCAATCCCTCCCCTGCTCCTTTTTCTCTTTCTCTCTTCTTCTCTTTCTCTGACTTGGCAATTTGGAATAAATGTCTAGGGACAATTTAGAGAAAGCGATGGCAGGCCAACAATAGCCATGTTTCCAAACAGATTATAGATGTAGAACGTAGAAACGGGCAGATTTCTACCTGCCTGCTAGCTATCTCACAAGTCAACAGGCCTTGTCTATTGCAGAGTGATCATATCCATCAATAATTGCCACTTTTCATGTGAAGCTAAAAGTGCTGATAGAAAGCTGAGGTAAGTGCCACATATAAGAGAAATAATTGACAGCGATAACCGTTAAGCTATGGTTACCCCCCCCCCCCCCCTCTTTTCCCCACAGCCTCTTTCATTCTTCAACATGAGACATGCGTCAATTATCCATGGAAAAACGTTCAGCGGGAACCGTGGTTCCATTTTGTAATGGCCGTCGTGGCAACTCACGTCACGGGAGGAAAGGTAACTATCCAATAGGGCGGGTTGAACAATGGACGATTTGAGAATGTGTCACGATGAAATAATAATTGCTGCCTTCACAAAATATGTGTGGTCGTGTAGACAATGAGTTAATGCACGTATTTGAATATAGAAAAAAGAGCATGTAAATCTGCACTAAATCCTGGCGGCAACTTTACCCTGTTATGGCTCTCTCATTTTTTTCCAAATTGTCGGTTGCCTATTGATCCTTTACGGAGCTGTTTATGTTTGAACGCTCACATTTACAACAGCACATAAAACAGCCTCATCTTTAGGTACGAGAGATCGTAGACTGCTAACTAAACTAACTTGATAATCAGTCTTCGCTTCTGAAGATTCCAGGCAGAGGGTAATGTCTAGATAGGCAAAGAAGCAGGTGTACATGTGTGACGGAAGGCTACACACTTTGATTTTATATTTCCAGACATCGTTGTCCTTCCTAGTCTCTGTACAGGAATTCTCGTCTGCGATAAATCGCTTTCAGATCATTCACATGATTAAGCCAACGGCTCACTTTCAGGACATTCTCTCTACTCTCAGTACATTAAACTATCAACTTTCAGGACATTCTCTCTACTCTCAGTACATTATACTATCAACTTTCAGGACATTCTCTCTACTCTCAGTACATTAAACTATCAACTTTCAAGACATTCTCTCTACTCTCAGTACATTATACTATCAACTTTCAGGACATTCTCTCTACTCTCAGTACATTATACTATCAACTTTCAGGACATTCTCTCTACTCTCAGTACATTAAACTATCAACTTTCAAGACATTCTCTCTACTCTCAGTACATTATACTATCAACTTTCAGGACATTCTCTCTACTCTCAGTACATTAAACTATCAACTTTCAGGACATTCTCTCTACTCTCAGTACATTAAACTATCAACTTTCAGGACATTCTCTCTACTCTCAGTACATTAAACTATCAACTTTCAGGACATTCTCTCCACTCTCAGTACATTATACTATCAACTTTCAGGACATTCTCTCTACTCTCAGTACATTAAACTATCAACTTTCAGGACATTCTCTCTACTCTCTATACATTAAGCTATCAACTTTCAGGAAATTCTCTTACACAATAGTCCAGTCTAAACTATAAATGTAGCACACAATAGTTTCAGTCTAAACTATAAATGTAACACACAATAGTTTCAGCCGAAACTATAAATATAGCATACAATAGTTCCAGTCTAAACTATAAATGTAGCACACAATATTTTCAGCTTAAACTATAAATATAGCACACAATAGTTACAGCCTGAACTATAAAAATAGCACACAATAGTTCCAGTCTAAATTATAAATATAGCGCACAATAGTTCCAGTCTAAACTATAAATGTAGCACACAATAGTTCCAGTCTAAACTATAAATATAGCACACAATACTTTCAGTCTAAACTATAAATGTAGCACACAGTAGTTTCAGATAAATATAGCACACAATAGTTTAAGTCTAAACTCTACTTGTAGCACACAATAGTTCCAGTCTAAACTATAAATGTAGGACACAATAGTTCCAATCTATACTATAAATATAGCACACAGTAGTCTCAGTCTAAACTATAAATATATACACACAATAGTTCCAGTCTAAACTATAAATGTAGCACACAATATTTCAGTCTAAACTATAAATGTAGCACACAATAGTTCCAGTGTAAACTATAAATGTAGCACACAATAGTTCCAGTGTAAACTATAAATGTAGCACACAATAGTTCCAGTCTAAACTATACATGTAGCACACAATATTTCCAGTCTAAACTATAAATGTAGCACACAATAGTTCCAGTCTAAACTATACATGTAGCTCACAATAGTTCCAGTCTAAACTATAAATGTAGCACACAATAGTTGCAAGTCTAAACTATAAATGTAGCACACAATAGTTCCAGTCTAAACTATACATGTAGCTCACAATATTTCCGGTCTAAACTATAAATGTAGCACACAATAGTTCCAGTCTAAACTATAAATGTAGCACACAATATTTCCAGTCTAAACTATAAATGTAGCACACAATAGTTCCAGTCTAAACTATACATGTAGCACACAATATTTTCAACCTAAACTATAAATATAGCACACAATATTTTTATCCTAAACTATAAATTTTTCAGAACGTTATATTTATCACAGTCCGCATGAAAGAATCTCTGTCTGTAGCCAGATGTCCCACAAAACTTTGCATTTACCACAGTCCGTATGAAAGAATCTCTGTCTGTAGCCAGATCTCCCACAAAACTTTGCATTTACCACAGTCCGTATGAAAGAATCTGTCTGTAGCCAGATGTCCCACAAAACTTTGCATTTACCACAGTCCTTATGAAAGAATCTCTGTCTGTAGCCAGATGTCCCACAAAACTTTGCATTTACCACAGTCCGTATGAAAGAATCTCTGTCTGTAGCCAGATGTCCCACAAAACTTTGCATTTACCACAGTCCGTATGAAAGAATCTCTGTCTGTAGCCAGATCTCCCACAAAACGTTGCATTTACCACAGTCCGTATGAAAGAATCTCTGTCTGTAGCCAGATGTCCCACAAAACGTTGCATTTACCACAGTCCGTATGAAAGAATCTCTGTCTGTAGCCAGATCTCCCACAAAACGTTGCATTTACCACAGTCCGTATGAAAGAATCTCTGTCTGTAGCCAGATGTCCCACAAAACGTTGCATTTACCACAGTCCGTATGAAAGAATCTCTGTCTGTAGCCAGATGTCCCACAAAACGTTGCATTTACCACAGTCCGTATGAAAGAATCTCTGTCTGTAGCCAGATGTCCCACAAAACGTTGCATTTACCACAGTCCGTATGAAAGAATCTCTGTCTGTAGCCAGATGTCCCACAAAACGTTGCATTTACCACAGTCCGTATGAAAGAATCTCTGTCTGTAGCCAGATGTCCCACAAAACGTTGCATTTACCACAGTCCGTATGAAAGAATCTCTGTCTGTAGCCAGATCTCCCACAAAACGTTGCATTTACCACAGTCCGTATGAAAGAATCTCTGTCTGTAGCCAGATGTCCCACAAAACGTTGCATTTACCACAGTCCGTATGAAAGAATCTCTGTCTGTAGCCAGATCTCCCACAAAACGTTGCATTTACCACAGTCCGTATGAAAGAATCTCTGTCTGTAGCCTCATCCTCCACTTCATCTGTTCTTATGTACAAGGTAACTTTCTTGTTTTGAAGCTTCCATGTTCTTCTTGGTCTGCCCCTGATGCGTCACCCAGGAACCATATCCTCCATTATTGTTCTTTCCAGCCTGTTGTGATTTTTGACGTGACCATAGTATTTAAATGTCTTCTGTAGCATGGTGTTTATAAGCCAGTTTTCTTTAATCTTGAAGTATGTCTTCATTGCTCTGTTTCATTATCCAAGGTACATTACGGATCTGTGTCTGTATCATTGTTTCTAATGAATTGATAATCTTACATGTTTGCGAAATTATCCATAATTCACAACCATATGTTGCTATAGGGAAGATACATGTCCTCAATCATTTTAATTTCACTGCCTTCTTGCAGGTATCGTGCCACATGTTCTTCATGGCGTTTAATTGTTGTATTGGTGTTGATTATCTTCTGTTGGTGGCAGTCTGGCAGCATCCATTGTTAGTTACTACATATTCCAGATATTCAAAGTTTGTTACTGTTTCAAGTTCTTCACTCTTTTTGATGATTCCTGGATGGCCTTTTGATTTGTTAATGGACATTATCTGTTGTTCTTTTGTGTGTGTATTTACATAGAGGTTTTGCTCTTCATTATGTTTTCACTCGGTCGTCTCTTTCAATCCTTCTGCACTCTTTTAGAGGAGGACTGTGTCATCAGCGAATCTGAGTTCTGGAATTATGTTGTCATTAATTATACAAAGGTCAAACTTCACAAATATGTAATCGTTTCTGCCATTTCTCATAATGTTTACAGCATAGATGTTGAACATGTATGGAGAGATGATGCATCCCTGCCTCGCCCCTTTTTGTAATTTGGTGTTTCGCCCGCTATTTTGATAGCTGCTTGCAATTCGTTATTTGGTTATGGAAGTCCCCGGTATCAATGCAAACGAATTAAAATCCATAATTGCTCAACCGCCCGTGCCAGTGGAATCATCCGAATTAATATCTCATCTACCAAACAAAGAAAGGTTTCCCCATCGTAGCAGTCTCAGCACACGTCAAAAGATATAGGGCGAAACCGCGCAGAAAATGAACACAGCCAACTGTTCCCTGTCATACGATATCATCATTCATCATAAACAATTGGAATATCGAAACATGATCAAAACGGATGAGACACACAGCTCACGGTGTGCACAGAGCACATAACTAAGTAGCTCCTGCAACAAGCCGGACTTTGAATATGAGGAAACTGCAACAAGGAACACTTTTCATGTATAGCCTTCAATGGTTCCTGCCGCCTATCCACCCTATACCGGAAGTTCACGTTCTCTTGAAAATGATGATCGTCATATTTTTTGTTTTAATGTCTAGCGCTTGATGATGTTAGGCCATCATTGTTGACTCAAATTCCGAACATATAAACACAATGTTAGTCGCCAGATTATCCCTGTCGCACATCAAATAACAGACCGTAAGATTAGCGTACGGCCGGTCTAGGGATTTGCGATGAGCCATTACGATGACGTCGCACACACAACAATGACGCACCCTTTATATTCCTGATTACTCTGGTGAATGCAGCCTACGACGAACAAAACATGGTGCAAATTCCCTAAAGAGATAAAACTACGGCTGACGAAGCAGTTCACATTAATGAGTAACATGTAAATAACTTGCGTCAAGCAATTCCAACAGCGGTCATGAACAGCACCAATGTAACGTAAAGCGCAGATCAAGTCTAGACGGTGAAAGGTCGCATTCACAACACTTGATTTGTCGAAAATGGAATATTGCCGACGTACGACACCGCTTTATCGGCGCAGATGTAATAAGTAGATCATCATTTTGACTTTAACGCAGAAAAGTGCAATGGAGAACCGAAATTAATCAGACCCCGAATGCACTTTCTGCAGCGATCGAGAGAACGTGGACTAAATCCACCATCTTGGAAACGGAAGTCTCCGTTGCAATTAGTTACTTATTGATTCAATAAGTTGTATTAGGTGTGTTAGAAAGTTTAAATCGTTTACAATGTTCCACAGTTTCATATGTTGTACGCAGTAAAAGATCGTGCTGTAATATATGAAACATGTATGTAGTTCTATGTTGTCTTCCCTACATTTCTCAAAGGCCTTGCTGTAATTTATGAAGCATGTATGCAGTTCTATGTTGTAGAAAACGTTATCCCTCTCAAGGATGGTTCTCGTGTTAAAGATGTGGCCCCTGGTACCTCTACTATATCTGAAACCTGCGTGAACTATTCAACGTTCTTGTTCTAACTTTCCTCCTATCCTATTCATGATGATCCGCAAGAGTGTTTTGCTGGCATGGCGGCTTATTACGGCAATAATTCTGTAGTTAGAACACAACAACACAGCTTTAGATTTCCTTTCTTTGGTACGGGGAAGTCATTATTATCAAGTACCGGCCTACTGGCATAGGTGATCATGTCTCTCCACAACTTTCGATCTCGAAAGTTATTTATCATTGCTGTTGTCGATGTTCTGCCAAGCCATTCTCTTAAGCTGTCTGGTATCTCTTCTCTTTGCTTTACTCTATCTCTAATAGGTCAACGTATTGGTTCCCTAGCCCGGCCGTGCGCTAATCTTACGGTCTGCTGTTTGATGTGCGACGGGGATAATTTGACGACTAACTGTGTGTCTATATGTTCGGAATTGGAGTCAACAACGATGGCCTAACATCATCAAGTGTTACGACGATCATCATTTTCAAGAGGACGTGACTTACCGGTATATGGGGATAGGCCGCGGGAACAATTGAAGGCTGTGCATGAAAAGTGTTCCTTCTTGCAGTTTCCTAATATTACAAGTCGCATGTCTGTGTTAGTCACCTCTAGTGACTCGGGCAAATGGTGCTCGTAAACCTGGGAGGGCCGACCATCTAAGGGCAGAATCCCCCTACAGAAAAGATCATCTGCTGCCTTGCAGGAAGATTGGGGACAATAAAAGGCTAAGGAAAGCAAACCTGAGCAAAATGCTGGCTGAAATCGGATACACAGGGCTACTGGCGCAGAACACAGTGCAACGTTTTAACAGGTATTCAAGCGGAGTGGATCTAATAGGCTTAGACAGGCAGCTGTCTTCGTATGAGAGTCTTAGGTCCTACTCTGATTGAGTCCTGATCGCACAGAGAGAGAGAGAGAGAGACTCTATCTCTTCGTCCCTAAATTTTCCCAGCAGCTACAATATATTCAAGCTATTTCCTTCTAATTAAGTGGCCAAAAAATGATGATTGTTTCATCCTAATACTGGAAATTAGCTCTCTTTTTGTTTTGGCCTCTTTCAGAATGTTTTCATTACTCTTCTTAGTTATCCATGGTATTCTTGACATTCATCTGTAAAACCACATTTCTACAGACTCCAGTGATTTTCTTGTCTGTTGTCCTGTTATCCATGATTCACATGCATATGTTAAGATGGCTCTACATAACATTTAAAAAATCTTTTAATGTGGATGTACACTGATCTTTTCCAGACTTTTGGACAGTCTGCATTTCTCTAGATCTTCACACAAAGAGCTTGGTAAATACGAACTCTGGTCTTCTCTCCAGCTTGGATGAATTCAGCTGGGGTATCACCACTTCCTGGTGACTTACATTGTTTCAGATTTTCTTTTATTCCAAAACGAAGTTCATCGTAATAATAGGCTCTGATTTTGTCACTTTCTGTTAAAATATTTGAGTGTTTTGATGTATGTTCGCACATTGCTGTACAGTAATCGCTCCATCTTTGCAATATATCCTTTTGTTAAGTTTGTGTGCTGCCACTGCGGTAATTAATTACTTCAACTAATGGTCTACAATCGCCTGTTATCATTCTGATTTCTTTGAACATTTTTCCATGTCTCCCTTGATGATAGATCTCGTCAATTCTTCCGCATGCGTTTATAAGATACTTGTTTATTATCTTTTTAGATCTTTGTTCTAACTGGTTTTGTGAGTTTTCTATATTTGTCGATATTTCACTTTTCTCTACTTTCTTCATGTTTCCTATCGCTTTCCCAACCATTCTAATTTCTGTCTACCTCTTTCTGTCATTTCCTCTATCCTGCTACACAACGAGGAAGGAAAAAAAATAGAATAAAATGCTCAGAAAGAACTTGAACAGAAGACTGTTGGCATAGCTATCGGAGAACAAAAGCTGATCAAAACTGTGAAGCAATCAACGCTGTGGTTAGTGAAACAGACTACAACGCCTGGTCATGTGCATTGAGGGATGGCATACATGGTCTCAAAATTTTGTAATAAAATCGGATGTACTGGACCAAAGGTACACAACTAATGCATTTTCGCTGTATACCGCTACACAAGACAACGTATGCGTTTTCAAAGTTCAAAAGAAAAAAGGAAATGATAACGACTGTCGTCGTTAACGATCTATTAGAAACAAATTATCTAATAAATGTAGCATCTACATACTGTTACCCTATTTTTTTTTAATTCTGTAGATTACGATGAAGATTATTAAAGAGGATGGAGGCTGCTGGGTTAACATGACCTCCAGCGAGGGTCAAGGACACCACATGGAACCTTGCAAGGATGATCTGAGTGGTCAGCTAATCAGCGATGACACAGCTCACGTGCTGATGATGGTGTTCCAAGTGGCTGTTACCGGAAGCCTGGCAGTAGGCGGGCTCGTCACAAACACCATCAACATCGTCGTTTTCATCAGGATGGGCTTGAGCGACGCCGTGAACATCAGCTTGCTGGGCCTGGCCGTGAGTGACGTGTGTTCTTTAATTTTCTCTTTCTGGGAGGCGGTCTGTTTCAACCCGTGGTTTGAAGATGGAGCCCCGATAGTCTATACCGAGATCGAGTATATCACGGGCTGCTGGCCACACATTTGTTTCGTCAGAGTGGCCAGCTACATCACGGCCTTTGTGACACTGGAACGATGTTTATGCATTGCTCTTCCGCTGAAAGTCAAATCCATCATCACCAAAAACCGCACAAAGGCTGTGATCATCGCCATATTTGTGATTGTCAGCGTTACCTCCGCTCCTGAATATTACGTCAATCAAGTGGTGTGGAAGTTTTATCCGGAGAAGAACCGAACCATGTTGGGAATTCTCTTTGTTGAAGACAGAGCCAGGTTCGAAAGTGTCACGCTGATTATGAATAACATTATCATGCAGTTATTTGCCTTCATCTCCGTTGTGATTTGCACCATTATTCTTGTAGTGCAGTTGAATCGTAAAGCAAAATGGCGCCAACAGTCAGCTAAGGGTGACAACTCTACTTCTATGAAGGACAAGAAAGTCATCAAAATGATTACTTTAATCTCCACCATTTTTATAGTGAGCAACCTCCCGTGCTGCATGATCTTCGTGGCGATGGCAGCCACTCCCAGGCTACACCCAACAGGCGTCAACTATAACATGCTCTACATTGTCTGGTCAATAGTTTACGTCATGGAAGCCATCAACTCATCCGTGAATATTTTTGTTTATTTAAACATGAGCTCCAAATATAAAAAGATTTTCTACAAAACCTTCCTTTGCCGGGATTTTGATGGTGGCTGTGGGAAAGACCACGGTAAAGTCAAGGAAGAGGTCACCCAGGATTCACATGTCTCTGCAGAATAATATCTGGTGTTTTTTTTTTTTTTTTTATAAATTCTGTATTTGATAACCTTTGGTCAGCGGAAACGTAACGCCTGGTTGCTGTGGCTGTTCTGTCTTTTTTTTCTTTTCAGCATCGAGCGTCCCTTCCATGACACTTTCTTGATGGTTCATATCTCTATATTATCGGGACAACATTTAACTACACTCCATTATGTTTTGGAAACATAAGAAGATGAAACGCGTCATCCATGCACCAATGAAAGCTGGTTGATCATCTTGTCCACATCCATAGCAATTGTAGCAAGTTGAAGCAGATTCTAGAATGTCAGGATCTGCTGAAGTATCTTCATACTGAGGAAACGAGAGTGTCATAGTCCGCCAACAACATGCAGCTACCAGGAGAGCAGGCTATTCAAAGTCCACAAGCGAGTGAGGCGTGGGTGCACTGTCTTTCTATACCTGTTCAACACACACCCTTGGAACATCACGAGAAATGTCAGAAATAATGACAATTGTAACGAAGTACGACCATTTCGAAATAAATGATAACATGATATCAAAACTCATATGACTACAGAGTTCTCATTTAAAACAATGAAAAACGACTAGCAGATCTAATTGAGGTGGTCAAACGATACAATGAAAATAAAAATCTGTATATAACTTTAGAGAGACAACTAAGAAAATATCGAGCTGTAAAGTAAAAAGTCAACACATGCATGATCGGTATTGATAAAAAAACTTGAATGTAGGAAAAGTTGCGAATTGTTATTGGTTGGTTATTGGTTATGGAAGGCCCCGGTATCACTGCAAACGAATTAAAATCCATAATTGCTCAACCGTCCGTGCCAGTGGAGTCATCCGAATTACTAATTCATCTCCCAAACAAAGAAAGGTAACTGTAGTCCCCATCGTAGCAGTCTCAGCACACGCCAAAAGACATAAGGCGAAACCGCGCAGAAAGTGAACACAGCCAACTGTTCCCCGTCATACGATATCATCATTCATCGTAAACAAGCGGGATAACGAAGCAGGATCAAAACGGATGAGACACACAGCTCACGGTGTGCACAGAGCACTTAACTCAGTAACTCCTGCAACAAGCCGGACTTGGAATATGAGGAAACTGCAAGGATCAGTAATAATCGACAACAGAAATGCCAGAAAAAATTCAAAAGAAGACTCACAATAGTAATATAAAAAATAGATAAAATTTAAAAAATATGACACATACCTCCAAAGTATAACAAAAAATAAAACTACAAATAACATGTATCTTTGCAATAGCAACATATGATTCCGAATGATTTCCACAAACAGGACAGAAGAACATTGGCTCATTCGAAGCGAAATGTGAGAGAAAATTTATCATAATATCTTGGATAATAGAATTGATAAAATGAAGAAATACAAACATCCATGAATTGGCTGACAACAATATCCACACAGAAATGAAATAATTCGACCTCATTAAAAGCCACGCTGGATGGATAGATCCATGCACATGCTGATCAAGAAGTTTAGCGCTTTTGACATCAAAAGAGGCTAAAAATGTTTAGAGACGGAGATTCCTATAGACGACTGTGATGAGACAAAGGTTAAGGACATGCGTACTGAAGATGTTCACGTGTTCCTTTAAAAAACATAGCATTGTGTGTGTGTGTGCGCGCGCGCACGCGCGTGTGTGTGTGTGTACACCCTACAATCGTTCCCAGATAGACGAGCTAACAACTGTCAGTGCAACACAAACTGAACCAAAAAGACAAACTAGCAACTGATAAAGCCACATAATCGATTCACGATAGATAAACTGTTAGTGTCATTCGGTCGATTTCCGATAGACAGACTAATAAGTATTAGCGCCACACCATCGATTCCAGATAGACAGACAAACAACTGCTAGCGTCATACCATCGATTCTAGATAGACATACAAACAACTGTTAGCGCCACACCATCAATTCCAGATAGACAGACAAACAACTGTTAGCGCTACACCATCGATTCCAGATAGACAGACAAACAACTGTTAGCGCCACACCATCGATTTCCGATAGACAGACTAATAAGTATTAGCGCCACACCATCGATTCCAGATAGACAGACAAACAACTGTTAGCGCCACACCATCGATTTCCGATAGACAGACTAATAAGTATTAGCGCCACACCATCGATTCCAGATAGACAGACAAACAACTGTTAGCGCCACACCATCGATTCCAGATAGACAGACAAACAACTGTTAGCGCCACACCATCGATTCCAGATAGACAGACAAACAACTGTTAGTGTCCTGGAGATAGGGACTAAATAAACTACCAGTGCCACACATCGATGCGGAAATGAAGAGTTATGTCTTGCCACGCCCACTTTTTGTATATGTGCAAGTAAGTCATGGTCCATATGTGCTCTTTGGAGATGTCACATGGTTGTAGTGACCTATCGCGTGGTGCCCGGGGACTAAGCAAAAAAATTCTATTTTTATTAATTTAGTATTACTACTTTCTTTTTTTCCTTCATTTTTCATCCGAAGATTTGTCCGGGGCAACCGTCCATCCACACACAACAACCCTGCTCAACCTAATTGTGGACAGCGTCTGACATGACGAGTATTTGTGGGAGTTCAATCACATTGAGAGAAAACTATCAATAAAACATCCAATGCAACTATTACATTCTCTGTTTGTTTGTGTGTGATTGCGTGCGTGTGTGTGTGTGTGTGTATGTGCGTGCGTGTGTGTGTGTGTGTTGCATGCATGATTGTTTCTAAATAATATTGACTTGGTTTATGTTCAGGAGAGTTTTCTTTTTTAATTGTTATTATACCTAACGAAGTCAAGGGAGCCGCCATAGCTCAATGGTTCGTGAACTGGACTACAAAGGACAAGAGGTTTCCGAGATTGTAGAAGCTTAAATAGTCACTGCCGTCATAGAGAATGTAGAATCCTAAATAGTCACTGCCGTCACATAGAATGTAGAACCTCAATAGTCATTACCGTCACAGAGAATGTAGAAACTTAAATAGTCACTGCCGTCACAGAGAATGTAGAATCCTAAATTGTCACTGCCGTCACAGAGAACGTAGAATCCTAAATAGTCATTGCCGTCACATAGAATGTAGAACCATAAATAGTCACTGCCGTCACATAGAATGTAGAACCCTAAATAGTCACTGCCGTCACATAGAATGTAGAATCCTAAATAGTCACTGCCGTCACATAGAATGTAGAATCCTAAATAGTCACTGCCGTCACATAGAATGTAGAAACCGCTAAGATGACAGCCATCAAATCTGTTGTGGTATTTACCCTAAACAATGACGCCTATTTACCACTTTTGCGACACACCTAAACCAAACACAGGCACAGCCATTGAATTCTTCACCCTGCCTGTGCCGTGTGATGTCACATAGGGGTTTTGCTTTTCCCCACCCATCTCTATTCTTGGCAAAATATTTAATCTTATCTAATGGGTCCTATGCCTTTTAACTTTGCTTCTCTTATAAGTGTTCTTTTTAGTGTCTCTTTATGTATTCCTCTTTTTCTGTATCCTGATGTTTGCCAAAGAAGAGCCTGTTTTGGAATTCTCTTGTGCTCATCTCAGCACATGTTCGACATTTGTCCAAATCATCATACCTTTATAGTGGATGAGATCGTTGGTTGCATGGCTACTTCTCTTATCTCTATATTATTCTTGAATACATTCCTTTGTACACAGAATATTTTTCTTAGGCATTTGTCTCCGAAAGCGTTTAGTTTTTTTTTCTTTCTAAATTTCTTGTATTGTTTTCCAGCTTTCCCATACATAGGTAAGTGTTGATAATACGTTTCAGCTGAACATTCTTATTTTGATTTTCTTGTTTAGTATTTGTTATCTCCATGTATTGTCCAGGGTTTTAAAATTTCATTGCTGTTTTTGCTTTCCTGATTCTGATCTAATTCTTTTTTTCACCTTCTTGATGGATATTACTACCATGACATATATATATATATATAAATGGTGGTCTACTCTTTCAAATGCCTGGAGATGGATATATATATATATATATATATATATATATATATATATATATATATATATATATATATATATGTCCTCTGGGTTATTGTTATTTTTTATTATTTGTGTTTTATCCATGTTGATTTCAAGTTCTGTATTTTTTCCGCCATTGATGTTAAGGTATCTTTGATATTTGCTTCTTGCTATCTTGTCACTTAGGAGCACTATCATCATCAACAAGTACCGGGCCTACTGGCGTAGGTGATCATGTCTCTCCACAACTTTCGATCTCGACAGTTCTTTATCATTTCTGTTGTTGACCTTCTGCCAAGCCATTCTCTTTAGCTATCTTGTATCTTTTCTCATTGTTTCCCTCTATCTCTTCGTCCCTCAATTTTTCCAGTTGTTACAATATATTCCAGTTGTTCTCTTCTCATTACATGGCCAAAAAATGATGATTGTTTCTTCCTAATATTGGAAATCAGCTCTCTTTTTGCTTTGACCTCTCTCAGAATATTTACATTACTCTTCTTAGCTGTCCATGGTATTCTCTTCTGTAAAACCACATTTCTACAGCCTCCAGTGATTTTCTTGTTTATTGTCCTATTGACCATCATTCACATCCATATGTTAAGACTGGCTCTACACAACATTAAGAACTCTTTTTCTTGTTTCAATTGTCAAAAATGGATTTCTTAGTATCTTCCTCATTTTCTGGAAAGCTGCTTTTGCCTGAGCCATTCTGCATCTCACCTCTATTTTACATCTTCCGTATGAGATTAACAAAGTTCCCAAATATTTAAATTCATTTACCTGTTTTAATATTGTTCCACTTGTCTTTATTTTGCACTGAAGTGATGTCTTTTTCTTTGTTATTACCAATTTGTAACACATTTGTAAGGTTTCCGGTGTCATGGCGGCTTCGTGTAGTCGATTTTTATAATTCGGCTCTTGCTGATATATTTAAATGATTTACGCGACAGTCTAGTTGTGAAATTATGTGTTGCTATTCTCCCGTTGGTGTATGTTTTACTTCTAACGTGGGGATGGACTGTGATTGCCGATATTTAAGTGGAATATCATTTATTCTTCTTTGTGTTGTGTGTTCGCGGTTCGATAGGCAAGCACATGGTTTGACAAAAATGTCAACGGAAAAACGGGTATGTTCAACCCTTATGTGAAAAGTCTGTGACGGTGGATGGAGGCGGAGGAATCAAGAATGATCAACGGCCCAGAAAGCGAAAACAGCAAAGTGTGTGGTACACAAGAGGCATGTTCAGAACACGAAAGACGAACATGGCTGACCACCGTGAAAGAGATTGGAGCCTCATCACGTACCAGTCCAGAGGAAGCCATGGAGAGTCGGAGAAATTCGAACTTATGTCGGAGGAAAGATCTTAAAATAAGTACTTGGAATGTTAGGACTCTATATCAACAAGGGAAATTGGAAAATCTAATTCAAGAAGCAGAACGAATGAATATAGATATTTTAGGCATATCAGAGACTAGATGAAAGGAATGTGGGTACATTGAAGACGAAAAATATACATTTATATACTCAGGAAACACAACAGAACATCAAAGGGGGGTAGGAATACTGATAAAAAGAGAGCTACAAAAATATATAAGTACCCACTGGACATACAGTGATAGGATTATACTACTCAAGTTGAAAGCAAAACCATTCGACATAGCAATAATACAGACATATGCACCTACTCAAGACTACACAGATGAACAAATAGAGGCATACTATGAAGACCTAAATAAAGTTATGAAACAAGTGAAATCTTCAGACATCTTGATTGCAATGGGTGACATGAACGCTAAAGTAGGAAAAGGTAGATATAAGACAATTATAGGAAATCATGGTTTAGGAAAAAGAAATGACAGAGGAGAAAGATTAATACAATTCTGTGAAGAAAACAGGCTGATAATATGTAACACCTACTTTGAGCAAGAGAAAAGGAAACTATACACATGGAAAAGCCCTGGAGATAGGAAGAGGAATCAAATAGATTACATAATGATAAAAGAAAGGTTCCGTAACAGCGTAAAGAAAGCCAAAACCTACCCAGGAGCAGATATTAATTCTGATCACAATCCTGTAATGATTAAAATGAAAATCAAACTAAAGAGAAACAAGCAAAAATCTGATTCATCAACAAACCCACTTGACATAACAGCTTTAAATCAAAAAGATATTAAAGATACCTATACAATACAAGTAAAGAACACATACCAGAAGCTGCTAGAGGAAGGAATTGAACAATACAGAAGAGAAAATCCTGATGAAAAAGTAACAACCAAATGGCAATGCATAAAGAAAAGCATACAAAAAGCCTGCGACACCTTACCCAAAAGAGAAAAGAACAAAAAACAAAAATGGATAACTAACACCATCTTAGAAAAAATGGAAGAAAGGAGACAAGCGAAGAACACTGCCCAATACAATAAAATAGATAATGAGATACGCAAAATGTGCAAAAAGGCAAAAGAAGACTGGCTCAGCCAAAAATGTAGAGAAATAGAAACTATGGAAAGCAAACAAGACCTAAGAGGAATGCACACAGAAATAAAGAGAATGACTAATAAAAATAAAAAAGCCACAGAAGGTGGATGCATTGCAGACAAAAAAGGAAAAATGCTAACAGACAATAAGGATATCATAGATAGATGGCAGGAATATATAACAGAACTATTTTATGATCAAAGGGACAAGAAACCAGTTATAAAATGTACATCAGGCTATAAAATCTTAAAATCTGAGGTGGAAAAAGCTATAAAAACAATGAAAAGGGGAAAAGCAGCAGGACCTGAAAGCATACAGATAGAGATGATACAGGCACTTGAAGATTTTGGCATTGAAGTGATTACAGACATATGCAACGACATATACCACACAGGATACATACCAAATGAACTAAAAATATCAACTTTCATTGCATTGCCTAAAAAGAATGGTGCAGTTGAATGCAGTGACTTTAGAACAATAAGCCTAATGAGCCATGTTACAAAAATCTTGCTAAAAGTTATACAAGGAAGGATTCAGAATAAAATCAATACTGAATTAGATGAGCAGCAATTTGGATTTAGGAAAAATAGCGGGACAAAAGAAGCCATATTCTGCATGAGAACATTAATCGAAAAATACACAGAAGTAAACAAACCAATATATGCCTGCTTCATAGACTACACCAAAGCTTTTGATAGAGTACACCACAAACAACTTATAGAATGCCTAAAAGAGATACATCTAGATGACATGGATATACGACTAATATGCAATCTATACTGGGAGCAAACAGCAATAATAAAATATAACAAAGAGTTCTCTACACCCATTGATATAAAAAGAGGAGTAAGACAAGGATGCATCCTATCACCAAGCTTGTTCAATCTATACACTGAGCAAATCTTTAAAAACATCATAGAGATGCCAGGCCTACAAATTAATGGAAAGATAATCAATAACCTAAGATATGCTGACGATACTGTACTACTAGCAGAAAATCCTAAAGACCTACAACAATTACTTAATGAAATAAACACGACAAGCAAAAAATATGGACTAGATATGAATATCAAAAAGACTAAAACTATGATCATAAACAAAGAAAATACTCAAAACCCACAAGTGGATATCAAAATTGAAGGAATAGACCTGGAGACAGTTCAGAACTATAACTACCTTGGACATACTATAACCAGTGATGGAAAATGTACAACTGAAATAAACAAAAGAATAGGAATGGCAAAAAGTAATTTTAATGTCATGAAGGACATACTAACATCAAAACAAATAACACCAGAGCTAAAACTAAGAATAGCAAAATGTTACATCTTCTCAATATTCCTATATGGTGCTGAAACATGGACATTAGACAAGAAAACAGAACAGAGAATTGAAGCCTTTGAAATGTGGATATATAGAAGAATAGGTAGAATTGGATGGAAGGAAAAGAAAACAAATGACAAAGTCTTAAAACAACTAAAAATGAAAAGAGAACTTCTGAACACAATTAGAACAAGACAAATGCGATTCTTAGGCCATGTTAAAAGACACAACAGCCTACTGAAAGTGATCCTGGAGGGGAAAATACAAGGTAAAAGAGGCAGAGGCAGACCAAGATTAACATGGACGAGTAACATCAAAAGATGGACAAATCAACCGATGACAACCTGCACCATCAAAGCAAGAGATAGAGCAAAATGGCGCTCCATGGTAGCCAACCTTCGTTGCGGAGACGGCACTCAATGATGATGATGATTACCATTACCTCTGTCTTTTTGCTATTAAGGCTGAGTCCTTTATTTTTGCTTTCTTTCACTATAATGTCCAACATTTCTTTTAACTGATTTTCACTCTTAGCGATTAAGACTGTATCATCAGCATACCTTAGATTATTTATATTATGACCTCCAATTGTTATTCCAGGCATGCCCCTTATGGATCTTAAAATAATCTCACTATAAATATTAAACAAATCTGGTAACAGCACACAACCTTGTCTAACACCCTGTTTTATTTGTTGAAACATTCCCAATTGGTTTACAGTTCTTATGGCCGCTGTTTGTTGCCAGTACATGTTCTTTATTATTCTTAGATCTTTGCTGTCTATGTTTATGCTTTCTCAAATGTTGATTATTTCTTGGTGCTTTATTTTGTTAAATGCCTTGGTGTAATCTATAAAACATAGGTATAGATCTGTTTTCACCTCTATGGCTCTTTCTACTAAAGATCTTATGATATAAATGGCATTGAGGAGCAATATAACATCTGCGAAATCTAATTCTTGGAAGTAATTCTTCTCAAACCATTGAAGGCCACTATTGCTTTTGCAACATTTACTCATTATGTAATCAATGGTAATTCCAAGTAGCAATGGTGATAGTATATATCCCTGTCTGACTTCTGTTCAATCCGAAACCAATCACTCATTCCCTTCTCTGTGCAAACTGTGCAAGTAAAGCCGTCATGTATGTCTTTTATAATGTTGATAATTGTTGGTGGTATTCTGTCATGTTTCTAAATATTCCACAAGGAATGTCTGCTGTCAAACGCCTTTTTTTAAATCAATGGAATTGCAGATTAATGGTTGTTGTTTTTTCTGCATGTTCTTCTAGTATTATACTTATAGTCTATATTTGGTCAAGGCAGTTTCTCCCCTTTCTGAATCTTGCTTGTTATTCACATATACAATTATCTACATCATCTTTTATTCTATTCAGCATAATTCTACAGAAAACCTTGGAGACAGCATGTAAAAACGCCATTCCTGTCCAGTTATTACAATCTTTAAGATTGCCCTTTTTTTTAGGTAGTTTGATAAGGATCCCTTTCTTCCAGATTTGATAAGTTTTTTCATCCATAGTTTTATTGAATTACTTTCTTTGAAGGAATTAGTTTTGAGCGTTAAATGCTTTCAGTCTCTTGGGAGCGCGTGACGGAGCGGCGGAATCCACTGCTTCGCTGGTTGAAAAGCCGACGTACGGTGTTCGAAACTCGAGGTAGACAGAAAGGATTTGTTCTATCCGGGTGAAATAATAATCCTGAATCTCACGCATCGTGGATTTGACCAAACGGCTTTATCCATCTGGTCCTATGGTGAGCCCCCCCCCCCCTCCCCTTTTCTGGCTATGAGTCGATTGCCTGCTGGTATCACAAGGTGCAGGTCTGGCTATGAGTCGATTGCCTGCTGGTATCACAAGGTGCAGGTCTAGCTATGAGCCGATGGCCTGATGGTATCACACACAAGGTGCAGGTCTGGCTATGAGCCGATGGCCTGATAGTATCACACACAAGGTGCAGGTCTGGCTATGAGCCGATGGCCTGCTGGTATCACAAGGTGCAGATCTGGCTATGAGTCGATGGCCTGATAGTATCACACACAAGGTGCAGGTCTGGCTATGAGTCGATTGCCTGCTGGTATCACAAGGTGCAGGTCTGGCTATGAGTCGATTGCCTGCTGGTATCACAAGGTGCAGGTCTAGCTATGAGCCGATGGCCTGATGGTATCACACACAAGGTGCAGGTCTGGCTATGAGCCGATGGCCTGATAGTATCACACACAAGGTGCAGGTCTAGCTATGAGTCGATGGCCTGCTGGTATCACATGGTGCAGATCTGGCTATGAGTCGATGGCCTGCTGGTATCACATGGTGCAGATCTGGCTATGAGTCGATTGCCTGCTGGTATCACAAGGTGCAGGTCTAGCTATGAGCCGATGGCCTGATGGTATCACACACAAGGTGCAGGTCTGGCTATGAGCCGATGGCCTGATAGTATCACACACAAGGTGCAGGTCTAGCTATGAGTCGATGACCTGCTAGTGTCAAAAGGTGCAGGTCTAGCTATGAGTCGATGGCCTGCTAGTATCAAAAGGTGCAGGTCTAGCTATGAGTCGATGGCCTGCTAGTATCAAAAGGTGCAGGTCTAGCTATGAGTCGATGGCCTGCTAGTATCAAAAGGTGCAGGTCTAGCTATGAGTCGATGGCCTGCTAGCGTCAAAAGGTGCAGGTCTGGCTATGAGCCGATGACCTGCTAGTATCAAAAGGTGCAGGTCTGGCTATGAGTCCATGGCCTGCTAGTATCGGAAGGTGCAGGTCTAGCTCTGAGTCGATGGCCTGCTACTATCACAAGGTGCAGGTCTGGCTATGAATCCATGTGAAGCAGAATATAGCAGTGGAAATTTGTTGGAGAACAGAGTGGGTGTTAGGTACAAACAAGGGGAGATACAACGGGGAATGATATAAAGTCAGGGGAATCCGCGTGAAAGTTAAAAAGGAGTGAATACTTCATGGGGCACGAGATTTGAAAACGAGGCGAGCTGAGTTAAGTGAGACAAAAGGAAGGTTAAATTCAGTCAGTCGATATAATGCGAGGGTTCGGTCCAGACGTCTGTGGTGGATGGACACAGCCGAAACTGGGAACCATGGAGAGTGTTAAGGACTTCGTAGTAGCAAGTTAGTGTGTGAGTAGCTATCTAGCCAAGCAGACGTGTTAGACTACCCAGCAAGGATTGCTAGAGATAGTGTTATGAAACTAGTAGTGTAGTCTTGTGAAATTACAACTGATCAAGTTGGGAGATCGCGTTACAATAGCCCGTTACAAATGAGCTGCGACCAACGCTGGACACAGTCAAACTACTAACTACAGCGGCAGCAAAGTGAAGAGTCCAAGGGTCATCAAGTAGTTAAGTTAATTAGTTAAGTGTTAGTTAGTTAAGTGATAGTTAGTGGATTGTCAATTGTTGTCTGATTAAAAAGTGAGAGGAATGTGAGAGTACAATATAAAGTGTCAATTCTAAGTGGAAAAGGGGGGTCCACAGATGTGAAAGGAGAAGAGGAGGAAATAGGTGTAATAAGGAGAATTATCACAGTCGTGTGTGTCAACCAATTTTTTTTTTGCAGTTAGAGTAGGGAAAGTACATATTGAATAAGGGAGAGGGAGTAGATTAGGGCAAGAAATAGGATTGTTAACAAAGGACACACATGGCTGGGATAAAGTGGGGAGGAAAGTATGGACAGAGAGAAAGAAAGAAATGTAAATAAATTGGTGGTAATGTTGTACAATGCAAATAATTAGGTTAATGCAAATAAGTTGAGTGTCAAAGTACATTCCAAGATTAGACAAAGAATAACAAGAGGTACCAAGAGTGGGGACCCAGAAGTAAAGAGTGGAACCTGTCTAACTAACCTGTCTAGTCTGGCCAAGTGTGCAGGGATCGAAGAGGGAAGACAACCGGGTACTCTAAAATGTCGTGCTGAAGTCGGATGTGTTGGGCCGAAAGGCACAAATATAACAGTTATACTGCAAACCACAACACACCGCAGACACCTCCACTAGGTCCTTGCAAGGGCGGATGATGAAAGGAATATTGTAGTCTACCACGATACTCTAGAATACTTTAGTCATCGGGCGAACGCAATCAACCAACCATATCCAGGAATTATGTTGACAAACAACTTCAGGGGCAGGTCAAGTTCATGAGATAAATATCACTATTAAGAGCTCATAATAGCGTTATTTTGAAACTTAGTTCAGAGTTTAGAAGAACTGGCGACATATTATTGGTTGCGGATGGCCTAAGCAAACACTAGGTCAAGAGTTTATGCAAATGATACGGGAATACTTAACCTCATGAACACATCATCATCATCATCGAGTGCCTTCTCCGCAACGAAGGTTGGCTACCATGGATCACCATTCTACTCTGTTTCTTGCTTTGATGGTGCAGGCTGTCATAGATTGACTTGTCCATCTTTTGATGTTACTCGCCCATGTTAGTCTTGATCTGCCTCTACCTCTTTTACCTTGTATTTTTCCTTCCAATATTACTTTTAGTAGGCTGTTGTGTCTTTTAACATGCCCCCAAAATTCCATTTGTCTTGTCTTAATTGTATTTAGTAGTTCTCTTTTTATTTAGTTGTTTTAAAACTTCATCGTTTGTTATCTTTTGTTTCCATCCAATTCTACCTATTCTTCTATAAATCCACATTTCAAAGGCTTCAATTTTCTGTTCTGTTTTCTTGTCTAATGTCCATGTTTCTGCACCAAACAGGAATATTGAGAAGATGTAACATTTTGCCATTCTTAGTTTCAGCCCTGCTGATATTTGTTTTGTTGTTAGTATATTTTTCATGGCATTAAAATTACTTTTTGCCATACCTATTCTTTCGTTTATTTCAATTTTACATTTTCCATCATTGGTTATAGTATGTTCCAGGTAGTTGTAGCTCTGGACTGTCTCCAGATGTTTTCCCTCAACTGTGATATTTCATTGTAGGTCATGAACACAAGGAATTAGTAAATTTGAAGTTAATTGAGATGTAGATTCAGAAATGTAAACTAAACGAGCTTAGGTCGGCTTCGGCCGAAAACTGCTTGATGGTAGAAGTGGTAGATTTCCACAAATAAGTCAGAAAAGCCAGCTATGTCAAGAGTTAGGAGCAGTTAATTGAGAAGTAGATAGAACAAGAACAGAACAAGTAGAATTAGAAAAATAGAGAACAAATCCAATATAGAGAAGAAGAGATAAGTCAGTCGGTAATAACATAGTTTAGTTGTGAAGTGTATTCAAGTGAGACTCGGAAGTCTTGTGCTCCAGAGGACGATAGTATGTGAATGAAAGATAATAGAAGTGTAACGTAAGACAGTAGTGAATGTACGAGATAGAGTTTAATATGTCACAGACAATAGATACAGAGATGATTCAATATCCACCGGCGATAGCCTCATGGATTCATCTCAAATAAAGAAATGATTATAAGCTTAAGTACTACCACTAATTTATCATGTGCTGAGAGAGAATGATTAAAAAAACTTGAATGAACATGATTTGTGTCGTCTGTGATTGTTAACTAAGTTGTACTGTGATCTAGGTAAGCTCTGATATAAATAAGTAGAAGTAACTTAGCAGCTCTAGCACAGTACATCTGTTTCAAACTGCATCAATGACTGGGATGCGGCGGTTAAGACTATCTTGGAAATGTTCAGCCCATCGGGCTTGTTTGTTAGAACTAGAAGTTACTAAGGTGCCATCTTTACTCAGAACAGGTCCACAGTTTGATGTCAAGGAGCCAGTTGTTTCTGTATATTCTATCATACCTTGCTATTTCCAGTTTTGGAGGCTAATTCTGCTTCAACTGCCATATTTTCTGTATAAATTATTTTATCATATCTTGCGGAGTTTTTCACCCTATGATCAAGGTCTTAATATGTTGCTTTGGCTAGTATTTTACCTAATTCAGTCTTGACATTTAACAAGGTTAGTTTGGCTTCACGCCTATTTTGGATATGCTTCCATGTAATGTATGATATGCATGCTTTTCTTTCAGTTTCTTTAAATCCAGCACTTAATTCAGCTGATGTCAATTTATCTGGGTTGTGAATATCCCATAATTCATCAATATTGATGTAGCATGAATATCCCATAGTTCATCAATATTGATGTAGCATGAATATCCCATAGTTCATCAATATTCAATTCATCCATTGCACTTCAAGCTTCAAGACGGTTGCTGAGTTCTATGTTAAATTGTTCTTTGATATCTATTAGTCTGTTGCTCTCTATATTCTTCAAGACATGCTTCTTGTGGTGACTTTTCAGTTGAAGATCAATCTTCCTAACACATCATTATGATCACTACTGATGTCAGCTCCTCTATACGGCCTCACATCAATAGATGCATTTTTGAATCTCCTTCTGATGAATAAGGTGGTCGATTTGGTTTCTAGTTTTATCATCTGGAGATACCCATGTTGTCTTGAGTATCTCCTTGTTTTTAGTTTTACCATCTGGAGATACCCATGTTGTCTTGAGTATCTCCTTGTTTCTAATTTTATCATCTGGAGATACCTATGTTGTCTTGAGTATCTCCTTGTTTCTAGTTTTATCATCTGGAGATACCCATGTTGTCTTGAGTATCTCCTTGTTTCTAGTTTTATCATCTGGAGATACCCATGTTGTCTTGAGTATCTCCTTGTGTGGAAATAACGCCACACCTATAACTAGGTCTTGTGTTAAACATAGATCTATTAACCTTTCTCCGTTTTGATTGACAACGTGCTCTATGATTCACCGGCTCCCATTCGGTAAGATTGTCAGCAGCGGAGACGTTCAGCCCCACTCCTCCATAATGTTTATTATCACCTGTACCTGAATCAATTATTGTCATGTTGTAGTTGATGGATTTGTTACACTTATTCCTGGCCCCATCTAGTTTTACTGATTCCTAATATATCAAGGTGGTGGTATTTCTCCATTCCGTTAACAACTTGCACTCTCTCTCTCTTTCTCTCTTTCTCTCGCTCTCTCTCTCTCTCTCTCTCTCTCTCTGCGATCAGGACTCAATCAGAGTAGGATTCTAGACTCTCACATGAAGTCAGCTGTCAGGTTAAGTGTGTTGATCGCCCTCACAGACAGAACATCACAATTAGAGTCTGCCAGATCCACTCTGATTGAAGACCCGTTAAAACGTTAAACTGTGTTCTGCGCCAGTGGTCCAGTGCATCCGATTTCAGCCAGCATTTTATTCAGGTTTGCTTTCCTTAGCATTTGATTGTCCCCAATCTTCCTGCAAGGCAGCAGATGATCTTTTCTGTAGGGGGTTTCTGCCCTTAGATGGTCGGCCCTCCCAGGTTTACGAGCACCATCTGCCCGAGTCACTAGAGGTGACTAACACATACATACACACACAAAGATATGACACATGCCTAAGATAGACATGCACACAAAGATATGAGATATGACTGACATAGATACGCACACACAAAGATATGACACATGACTAACATAGACATGCACACACAAAGATATGAGATGTGACTAACATAGCCATGCACACACAAAGATATGAGATGTGACTAACATAGCCATGCACACACAAAGATATGAGATATGACTAACATAATCATGCACACACAAAGATATGACACATGACTAACACAGATACACACTAAGATATGAGATATGACTAAACACAGACACATATAAAGATATGAGACATGATTAACACGGACACACAAAGATATGAGATATGACTAACATGACACACACCAAGATATGAGCCATGGCTAGCACACACACACAGACAAGCTAAGATATGAACAATGTCTAGCACAGACATACACTAAGATATGAATCATGGCCAGCCCAGACACACACTAAGATATGAGCCATGGCTATCGCAGACACCCACTAAGATATGAGCTACGACTAGCACGGATATACACTGAGAATTGAGTCATGGCTCAATTCAAGAGAAGCAGAAGAGGAGGTAGAAGAGCAGCGATCGCGAAAGGTATCCATATGCTCGGGTTTGTTGTAGTCGGCAGACTCTTCTTAACGTGGGAATCATCGACATACGAGACGCAGGCCCCGGTTAACTGTTCACAGGTTCCGTTCAAACAGTTGTCCGGAGATTTGAAAGTGCAGTCTGACGCGTAGAACGTGCCCTTGCATGTACAGTTCCCGGTTGACTGTTCACAGGTGTCGTTGAATAGGTGTCCGGACATTTGAGAGTGCAATCTGACCCGTAGTACGTTTCCTTGCACATACAGTCTGCACTTTCCGGGTCACATATGATGTCACAGCCATCAGAACACGTCTGGTCGCACTGTAGCTCAAAATTACCAACGGAACAAGTGTCATTACAGGTATAGCCAAGATATTTACATTGTAGGCATTTTCCGGATTTTTTCTCACATAAAGGACAGACACTGAGACTAGACCTGGAGCAGTCGTGTCCATAGATCCCATGTGAACAGTTGCCGTGACACGTACCGATGATGACGTTGCAGCCTTGCTACACCCACTACACACTTCACAAAACGACCCAGAATGCCCGTCCAGACAATAGGTGCCTGTAAATGTTTGCACCTCACACACCGTCAGTGCACTGTCGGCCTGCGAAAAGGTCGGTGAGAACTCAATCTTAATGCGTGCCATTGGCGTTTGTGTGGTGACTACAATAGTGTTCACAGAAATGTTTGGGTATGATATATCATTATACTGAAACACTACGCTGCCACTGTCAGAGAAAGCCTTTAGAGTGGCATTCTTTACCTGAATCATAGTGCTAACTCGATGATAGATTCGAACGGTGTGAGTCTTCTGGGGCGTGGCAAAGTTCAGATACCAGTAAACAGGATTGGTTCCACTTCTCAATTGTGTGTGTGTGCAGTCATTGTCATAGAGATTGGTCTTTGTTTTACCACTATCTGCGGACTCTGGTCCACATCCGTCTCCTGTATAACAAGCATTAAATGTGTCGGTCTGGTTTGTGTTCTGTTTGAGAGCCACATTCCGACCCCCGCCAATATAGATGGAGCAGATATTTGCAACTATCGCTTCTTCAATCCGTAACTTGTTGATCAGACCAGCCCCAGAGCAAACGACATCAATCTCGTGCGGACTAACTACACAACTTGATTCATTGTTACATGAGGCAGATCCATTTAGTTTTACCGTGAAACTGTCCGGATATGTTAAGTCATTCACATAAATCCTAAACCAGGAGAACGGCAAAGATTGATTGAGAATTGCCTCAACAGATGTAGAATTTGTATCCGGATTACATGTTGTGTCATTGTTATCAAACAGGAAAGTAGGTTCAGATTTTTGGGCGTATTTGTAAACGAGATCCAAGTACTGACACTGAGGTCCGAAATATTCGTGATGACAACTGTCATTGTTTGGGCATGTCCCTGTAGTTTTGTCACAAACGGAGTCATTATAGCAGTGACATTGTAACGCACGATTTGCCCCAAACCAACCGTCTGCACAAGTTAGGTCATTAGCTTCAAAGGCCGCGAACGAAGCCAGCAGAATAAAGACTTGATCTACAGGCACTCGATGATGATGATGAAACTCTAAATCGAGCATCACTAAATGCTACCACAAAATCATATACATCCTACTATCAAGTATAACACAATTTTACAATTATAAATCCTTAGTCCTATCATAAAGGCGCACTATATGCAGCGATATGTTTCACCAAGAAGATGTGCTGTCCTACCATAACTTATAACTAAATTCTACTATGTTGAGTTCGACATTAAGTTTTGCTATCAATGAACCGGTATCTGCAGACAAGGCCATCACAACAACATTATTACTCATCTCCGTGATTCAAGAATGAAAAAGAAACGAAGAAAAATCACAAACAATTGGAAGAGAGATACACTAAATAAACCAATCGTTTGATTAGACTCAGATTAGGTAGCAGATATAGGCAGTAACCATTGCTGTCAGAAATAAGATGTTTGCTGTAAGCGGTCAATTAATCCCACTCAGAAATAAGATGTTTGCAGTAAGCGGGTCAATTAATCCCACTCAGAAATAAGATGTTTGCAGTAAGCGGGTCAATTAATCCCACTCAGAAATAAGATGTTTGCAGTAAGCGGGTCAATTAATCCCACTCAGAAATAAGATGTTTGCAGTAAGCGGGTCAATTAATCCCACTCAGAAATAAGATGTTTGCAGTAAGCGAGTCAATTAATCCCAGTCAGAAATAAGATGTTTGCAGTAAGCGGGTCAAGTAATCCCAGTCAGAAATAAGATGTTTGCAGTAAGCGGGTCAAGTAATTCCAGTCAGAAATAAGATGTTTGCAGTAAGCGGGTCAAGTAATTCCAGTCAGAAATAAGATGTTTGCAGTAAGCGGGTCAAGTAATTCCAGTCAGAAATAAGATGTTTGCAGTAAGCGGATCAAGTAATCCCAGTCAGAAATAAGATGTTTGTTGTTAGCGGGTCAATTAATCCCAGTCAGAAATAAGATGTTTGCAGTAAGCGGATCAAGTAATCCCAGTCAGAAATAAGATGTTTGTTGTAAGCGGATCAAATAATTCCAGATATAACATAAATAGGATGTTTGCAGTAAGTAGATCAAGTAATTCCTGTCAGAAAAAAAGTGTTTGCAGTATGCGGATTAAGTAGCTCCATTAAGAAATAAGATGGTTACAGTACGCATGTCAAGTAATCCCAGTGAGAAATACGATGTTTGCAGTAAGCGGGTCAAGTAATCCCAGTCAGAATTAAGATGTTTGCAGTAAGCGGGGCAAGTAATTCCAGTCAGAAATAAGATGTTTGCAGTAAGCGGGTCAAGTAATTCCAGTCAGAAATAAGATGTTTGCAGTAAGCGGATCAAGTAATTCCAGTCAGAAATAAGATGTTTGCAGTAAGCGGGTCAAGTAATTCCAGTCAGAAATAAGATGTTTGCAGTAAGCGGGTCAAGTAATTCCAGTCAGAAATAAGATGTTTGCAGTAAGCGGGTCAAGTAATTCCAGTCAGAAATAAGATGTTTGCAGTAAGCGGGTCAAGTAATTCCAGTCAGAAATAAGATGTTTGCAGTAAATAGTGAGGCTACTCGAAATCGTAAGCATGACCTGCCACTCTGAGAGAAATAACCTGTAGCCATAAATCATACAATACAATTTATTGACGAGAGGAAGAACAAAGAGGTATTCGAAGACAAAATAAAGGAAAATGCATGACTACTACATACATTCTATAACATACTTTAGCAAAGTGTGTCAGCTATAAGTATGTAAGTCCATGCAGCTAGAAGTATATAAGTCCATGCAGCTAGAAGTATGTAAGTCCAGGCAGCTAGAAGTATATAAGTCCAGGCAGCTAGAAGTATGTAAGTCCAGGCAGCTAGAAGTATCTAAGTCCAGGCAGCTAGAAGTATCTAAGTCCAGGCAGCTAGAAGTATCTAAGTCCAGGCAGCTAGAAGTATCTAAGTCCAGGCAGCTAGAAGTATCTAAGTCCAGGCAGCTAGAAGTATCTAAGTCCAGGCAGCTAGAAGTATGTAAGTCCAGGCAGCTAGAAGTATATAAGTCCAGGCAGCTAGAAGTATCTACGTCCAGGCAGCTAGAAGTATCTAAGTCCAGGCAGCTAGAAGTATGTAAGTCCAGGCAGCTAGAAGTATATAAGTCCAGGCAGCTAGAAGTATCTACGTCCAGGCAGCTAGAAGTATCTAAGTCCAGGCAGCTAGAAGTATCTAAGTCCATGCAGCTAGAAGTATCTAAGTCCAGGCAGCTAGAAGTATCTAAGTCCATGCAGCTAGAAGTATGTAAGTCCAGGCAAGTAGAAGTTTATAAGTCCAGGCAGCTAGAAGTATCTAAGTCCAGGCAGCTAGAAGTATATAAGTCCAGGCAGCTAGAAGTATATAAGTCCAGGCAGCTAGAAGTATATAAGTCCAGGCAGCTAGAAGTATATAAGTCCAGGCAGCTAGAAGTATCTAAGTCCAGGCAGCTAGAAGTATATAAGTCCAGGCAGCTAGAAGTATATAAGTCCAGGCAGCTAGAAGTATCTAAGTCCAGGCAGCTAGAAGTATCTAAGTCCAGGCAGCTAGAGGTATCTAAGTCCAGGCAGCTAGAAGTATATAAGTCCAGGCAAGTAGAAGTTTATAAGTCCAGGCAGCTAGAAGTATATAAGTCCATGCAGCTAGAAGTATCTAAGTCCATGCAGCTAGAAGTATACAAGTCCAGGCAGCTAGAAGTATGTAAGTCCAGGCAAGTAGAAGTATATAAGTCCAGGCAGCTAGAAGTATATAAGTCCATGCAGCTAGAAGTATCTAAGTCCATGCAGCTAGAAGTATGTAAGTCCAGGCTGCTAGAAGTATATAAGTATAGGCAGCTAGAAGTATATAAGTCCAGGCAAGTAGAAGTTTATAAGTCCAGGCAGCTAGAAGTATGTAAGTCCAGGCAGCTAGAAGTATATAAGTCCAGGCAGCCAGAAGTATATAAGTCCAGGCAGCTAGAAGTATATAAGTCCAGGCAGCTAGAAGTTTATAAGTCCAGGCAGCTAGAAGTATGTAAGTCCACGCAGCTAGAAGTATATAAGTCCAGGCAGCTTGAAGTATATAAGTGCAGGCAGCTAGAAGTATATAAGTCCAGGCAGCTAGAAGTATATAAGTCCAGGCAGCTAGAAGTATACAAGTCCAGGCAGCTAGAAGTATACAAGTCCAGGCAGCTAGAAGTATATAAGTCCATGCAGCTAGAAGTATGTAAGTCCAGGCAGCTAGAAGTATATAAGTCCAGGCAGCTAGAAGTATATAAGTCCAGGCAGCTAGAAGTATATAAGTCCAGGCAGCTAGAAGTATATAAGTCCAGGCAGCTAGAAGTATATAAGTCCAGGCAGCTAGAAGTATATAAGTCCAGGCAAGTAGAAGTAAATAAGTCCAGGCAAGTAGAAGTATATAAGTCCAGGCAGCTAGAAGTATATAAGTCCAGGCAGCTAGAAGTATATAAGTCCAGGCAGCTAGAAGTATATAAGTCCAGGCAGCTAGAAGTATACAAGTCCAGGCAGCTAGAAGTATATAAGTCCAGGCAGCTAGAAGTATATAAGTCCAGGCAGCTAGAAGTATATAAGTCCAGGCAGCTAGAAGTATATAAGTCCAGGCAGCTAGAAGTATATAAGTCCAGGCAGCTAGAAGTATATAAGTCCAGGCAGCTAGAAGTATGTAAGTCCAGGCAAGTAGAAGTATGTAAGTCCAGGCAAGTAGAAGTATGTAAGTCCAGGCAGCTAGAAGTATAAAAGTCCAGGCAGCTAGAAGTATATAAGTCCAGGCAGCTAGAAGTATATAAGTCCAGGCAGCTAGAAGTATATAAGTCCAGGCAGCTAGAAGTATATAAGTCCAGGCAGCTAGATGTATATAAGTCCAGGCAGCTAGAAGTATATAAGTCCAGGCAAGTAGAAGTAAATAAGTCCAGGCAAGTAGAAGTATATAAGTCCAGGCAGCTAGAAGTATATAAGTCCAGGCAGCTAGAAGTATATAAGTCCAGGCAGCTAGAAGTATACAAGTCCAGGCAGCTAGAAGTATACAAGTCCAGGCAGCTAGAAGTATATAAGTCCATGCAGCTAGAAGTATGTAAGTCCAGGCAGCTAGAAGTATATAAGTCCAGGCAGCTAGAAGTATATAAGTCTAGGCAGCTAGAAGTATATAAGTCCAGGCAGCTAGAAGTATATAAGTCCAGGCAGCTAGAAGTATATAAGTCCAGGCAGCTAGAAGTATATAAGTCCAGGCAGCTAGAAGTATATAAGTCCAGGCAGCTAGAAGTATATAAGTCCAGGCAAGTAGAAGTATGTAAGTCCAGGCAAGTAGAAGTATGTAAGTCCAGGCAGCTAGAAGTATAAAAGTCCAGGCAGCTAGAAGTATATAAGTCCAGGCAGCTAGAAGTATATAAGTCCAGGCAGCTAGAAGTGTATAAGTGCAGGCAGCTAGAAGTATATAAGACCAGCTAGCTAGAAGTATATAAGTCCAGGCAGCTAGAAGTATGTAAGTCCAGGCAAGTAGAAGTATATAAGTGCAGGCAGCTAGAAGTATATAAGTCCAGGCAGCTAGAAGTATATAAGTCCAGGCAGCTAGAAGTATGTAAGTCCAGGCAGCTAGAAGTATGTAAGTCCAGGCAGCTAGAAGTATGTAAGTCCAGGCAGCTAGAAGTATATAAGTCCAGGCAAGTAGAAGTATATAAGTCCAGGCAAGTAGAAGTATATAAGTCCAGGCAGCTAGAAGTGTATAAGTCCAGGCAGCTAGAAGTATATAAGTCCAGGCAGCTAGAAGTATATAAGTCCAGGCAGCTAGAAGTATATAAGTCCAGACAGCTAGAAGTATATAAGTCCAGGCAGCTAGAAGTATATAAGTCCAGGCAGCTAGAAGTATATAAGTCCAGGCATCTAGAAGTATGTAAGTCCAGGCAAGTAGAAGTATATAAGTCCAGGGAGATTTTAGCTAAGTTTTGTCAGCTGACAAACAGCTGACCTTTCTCGCTCACTCAAACTTCATGCGAGACCATGAATTCGTACACCACTTAGCTCCATCTATAATACGTGATGTCGCATGTTCACTTAGCTCCATCAATGAGACGTTATGTTGCATGTTCACTTAGCTCCCTCTATGATACGTGATGTCGCATGTTCACTTAGCTCCCTCTATGATATGTGATGTCGCATGTTCACTTAACTCCTTCAAGGATACGTGATGCTGCATGCTCACTTAGCTCCATCTATGATACGTGATGTCGCATGTTCACTTAGCTCCCTCTATGATACGTGATGTCGCATGTTCACTTAGCTCCATCTATGATACATGATGTCGCATGTTCACTTAGCTACATCTATAATACGTGATGTCACATGTTCATTTAGCTCGTCTTTGATACGTGATGTCGCATGTTCACTTAGCTCCTTCTATGTTCCGTGATGTCGCATGTTCACTTAGCTCCATCTATAATACGTGATGTCACATGTTCATTTAGCTCGTCTTTGATACGTGATGTCGCATGTTCTCTTAGCTCCTTCTATGATACGTGATGTCGCATGTTCACTTAGCTCCATCTATAATACGTGATGTCACATGTTCATTTAGCTCCCTCTATGATATGTGATGTCGCATGTTCACTTAACTCCTTCTATGATACGTGATGTCACATGTTCACTTAACTCCATCTATAATATGTGATGTCGCATGTTCACTTAGCTCCATCTATGTTACGTGATATTGCATGTTCACTTAGCTCCATCTATGTTACATGATGTCGCATGTTCACTTAGCTCCATCTATGATACGTGATGTCGCTTGTTCACTTAGCTCCATCTATGATACGTGATGTCGCATATTCACTTAGCTCCATCTATGATACGTGATGTCGCATGTTCACTTAGCTCCATCTATGATACGTGATGTCGCATCTCCATCTATGATACGTGATGTCGCGTGTTCACTTAGCTCCATCTATGATACGTGATGTCGCATGTTCACTTAGCTCCATCTATGATTCGTGATGTCGCATGTTCACTTAGCTCCATCTATGATACGTGATGTCGCATGTTCACTTAGCTCAATCTATGTGTGATACGTGATGTCGCATGTTCACTTAGCTCAGTCTATGATACGTGATGTCGCATGTTCACTTAGCTCAGTCTATGATACGTGATGTCGCATGTTCACTTAGCTCAATCTATGTGTGATACGTGATGTCGTATGTTCACTTAGCTCAGTCTATGATACGTGACATTGATGGCCCGTGTGAGAAAAGGTAAAGCAGCCAGTTGCCTCTCCTGGTCGTCACGAGGTCCAACGAGTTAGGTCCTTTTGAGACAACACCAGCTGTTGATAGATACAGCACCAGCTGTTGATAGATACAGTACCAGCTGTTGATAGATACAGCACCAGCTGTTGATAGATACAGCACCAGCTGTTGATAGATACAGTACCAGCTGTTGATAGATACAGCACCAGCTGTTGCTAGATACAGTACC
Source organism: Megaustenia siamemsis (assembly GCA_032433765.1). Taxonomy (NCBI): domain Eukaryota; kingdom Metazoa; phylum Mollusca; class Gastropoda; order Stylommatophora; family Ariophantidae; genus Megaustenia; species Megaustenia siamemsis. The sequence continues at coordinate 65,144,715 of JAVIAB010000108.1, forward strand.
AGCTGTTAATAGATACAGCACCAGTTGTTGATGATAGACACCGCACCAGCTGTTAACGATAGATACAAAGGCAGCTGTTGATGATATACAAAAGCAGCTGTTCATGATAGATACAAAAGCAGCTGTTAATGATAGATAAAACTTCAGCTATTGAAGATAGATACATAACCAGCTGTTGATGATAGTTACAAAAGCAGCTATTGGTGATAGATATCGCACCAGCTGTTGATGATAGTTACAAAAACAGCTATTGATGATAGATACAAAAAAACTGCTGATAATAGATACAAAAGCAGCTGTTGATAATAGATACAAAAGCAGCTGTTGATAATAGATATAAAAGCAGCTGCTGATAATAGATACAAAAGTAGCTGTTGACATAGGCAACTAAAGAAGCTGCTAATAATAGATACACAAACAGCTGTTGATAATAGATACAAAAGCAGCTGCTGATAATAGATACAAAAGCAGCTGTTGATAATAGATACAAAAACAGCTGTTGATAATATATACAAAAGCAGCTGTTGATAATAGATACAAAAGCAGCTGCTGATAATAGACACAAAAGCAGATGTTGATAATAGATACAAAAGCAGCTGCTGATAATAGATACAAAAGCAGCTGCTGATAATAGATACAAAAACAGCTGTAGATAATAGATACAAAAGCAGCTTTTGATAATAGATATAAAAACAGCTGCTGATGACAGTTATAAAGCCAGCTGTTCGTGACAGATGCAAAACCAGCTGTGGATGAGAGAAACAAAACCAGCTGTTGATAACATATACAAAGACAGCTCTTGATAATAGATACAAAAACAGATGTTGATGATAGATACCGCACCAGCTGTTGATGATAAATAAAAAGCAGCTGTTAATAATAGATACAAAAGCAGCTGCCGATAATAGACACAAAAGCAGCTGTTAATGAGAGATACCGCACCAGCTGTTGAGGATATATACAAAAGCAGCTGTTGATGATAGATAATTAAGCAGTTGTTGATGATAGATACCGCAACAGCTGTTGATGATGGATACAAAAACAGCTGTTGATAATAGATACAAAAGCAGCCGTTGATAATAGCTACAGAAGCAGCTGTTGATAATAGATACAAAAGCAGCTGTTGATAATAGATACAGAAGCAGCTGTTGATGATGGATACAGGACTAGCTGTTAATAATATATACATAAGCAGCTGTTGATGATAGATACAGAAGCAGCTGTTGATAAAAGATACAGAAGCAGCTGTTGATGACAGATACAGAAGCAGCTTTTGATAATAGATACAGAAGCAGCTGATGATGATGGAAAAAGGACTAGCTGTTGATGATAGATACAAGTATGCAGGTGTTGATAATAGATACAGAAGCAGCTGTTGATAATAGATACAGAAGCAGCTGTTGATGATGGAAACAGGACTAGCTGTTGATGACAGATACATAAGCAGCTGTTGATGATATATACAAGTATGCAGGTGTTGATAATAAATACAAAAGCAGCTGTTGATGATGGAAACAGGACTAGCTGTTGATGACAGATACATAAACAGCTGTTGATAATAGATACAGAAGCAGCTGTTGATGATGGAAACAGGACTAGCTGTTGATGACAGATACATAAGCAGCTGTTGATGATAGATACAGAAGCAGCTGTTGATAATAGATACAGAAGCAGCTGTTGATGATGGAAGCAGGACTAGCTGTTGATGACAGATATGTAAGCAGCTGTTGATGATAGATACAGAAGCAGCTGTTGATAATAGATACAGAAGCAGCTGTTGATGATGGAAACAGGACTAGCTGTTGATGACAGATACATAAGCAGCTGTTGATGATAGGTACAGAAGCAGCTGTTGATGACAGATACATAAGCAGCTGTTGATGATAGATACAAAAGCAGCTGTTGATGATAGATACAGAAGCAGCTGTTGATGATAGATATCGCACCAGCTGTTGATAATAGATACAGAAGCAGCTGTTGATGATAGATACAGAAGCAGCTGTCGATGATAGATATATAAGTAGCTGTTGATAATAGATACAGAAGCAGCTGTTGATGATAGATACAGAAGCAGCTGTTGATAATAGATACAGAAGCAGCTGTTGATGATGGATAAAGGACTAGCTGTTGATGATATATACATAAGCAGCTGTTGATGATAGATAAATAAGCAGATGTTGATGATAGATACATAAGCAGCTGTTGATAATAGATACATAAACAGCTGTTGATGATAGATACATAAGCAGCTGTTGATAATAGATACATAAGCAGCTGTTGATGATAGATACATAAGCAGCTGTTGATAATAGATACATAAGTAGCTGTTGATGATAGATACATAAGTAGCTGTTGATATTAGATACAAAAGCAGCTGTTGATGATAGATACAAAAGCAGATGTTGATGATAGATACAAAAGCAGCTGGTAATGATAGATACAAATGCAGATGTTGATGATAGATACAAAAACAGCTGGTTATGATAGATATAAAAGCAGCTGTTGATGATAGATACAAAAGCAGCTGCTGATAATAGATACAAATGCAGCTGTTGATGATAGATACAGCACCAGCTGTTGATGACAGATACAAAACTAGTTGTTGATGACAGATACAGCACCAGCTGTTGATGATAGATACAGCACCAGCTGTTGATGATAGATACAGCACCAGCTGTTGATGACAGATACAAAACTAGTTGTTAATAAGAGATACAGCACCAGCTGTTGATGATAGATACAGCACCAGCTGTTGATGATAGATACAGCACCAGCTGTTTATGACAGATACAAAACTAGTTGTTGATGACAAATACAGCACCAGCTGTTGATGATAGATACAGCACCAGCTGTTGATGATAGATACAAAACTAGTTGTTAATAAGAGATACAGCACCAGCTGTTGATGACAGATACAGCACCAGCTGTTGATGATAGATACAGCACCAGCTGTTGATGACAGATACAAAACTAGTTGTTGATGACAGATACAAATCCAGCTGTTGATGATAGATACATAAGCAGCTGTTGATGATATATACAAAAGCAGTTTTTGATGACAGATACAAAAACCAGCTGTTGATGATAGTTACAAAACCAGCTGTTGATGATAGATACAAAAGTAGCTGTTGATGACAGATACAGCACCAGCTGATGATGGTAGATACAACACCAGCTGTTGATGGTAGATACACACACCAGCTGTTGATGATCAATACAAAAGCAGCTGTTGATGACAGATACAGCACCAGCTGTTGATGGTAGATACAACACCAGCTGTTGATGGTAGATACACACACCAGCTGTTGATGATCAATGCAACACCAGTAGTTACTTACATTGATGCAAGGATACTAAACGTAGATACAACAACAATGACGCTCCACCAGAAACTATGAAGGTAACTATCACTCTGACACCACTCATTCGTTACTTGTCTACACAATGGTAGAGTTACACTGATGAAATGGTCTCAATTGTCCTGAGTTGGTGGCCACTTTTGCTCAAACATGTATTTTTTCTATCTATTCGGTTGTTGTGAAACTAACGTAAAGCGAGATATAGTCACTTCATATAAGGTTCATCGACCCAATTATTAATGCGTGACTCTGGGAGGGCTCATTGAATCTGGGTGTACTCATTACTGATTTACCAAAAACATTTGACAATAACGGATCCCTGAAGCAACAATTTGTCGGAAATGAAAACTGAGATTAATAGTATGGACTAGACATCGGAAGAAAGAAAGAAAGAAAGAAAGATGTGACTGTAAGAGCAGCCAGTGATAGATGAATTGCAAATTGTACTGAAGAAATTGTTCCCCGAGGGGAAGGAATCGAATAATTTTATGTGCGACAGTTCGGATGGAGAATGTGATAATTGTTCAATAACCGATCAGTATTTTCGAGATAATTGCCCTGCCATAGTAAAGGTAACGACAAGAGAGCCAGAAAATTGCTTCACAACACGATTGTCAATAATTGAATGGAAATGTTCTCGCCAATGATTGCACGTTATTACCAAACGAAGATTACGAGTGAACATACCACTTCAATTGCTATTCAAGTGTTGTTTGTTGTGCTACTTGTCAATTCTCTCTCTCTTTTCCTCTCTCTCTCTCTCTCTCTCTCTCTCTCTCTCACACACACACAAACACTCACGCGCACTTCCGTGCATAGCAACACATACAAAAATACAAGAGGTCCTAATAAGAGATTGTTCTGGCAGATCGTGGACGAGACACACGCGAGTGGCGGTCACATCAAGTATCAACAACAAACACTGTAGACCTCTCCCAGCAAAACGTGAGTCACCATCATGATGTGCACAATACTTGAACTGATTGTATCCACAATGGGGCTGGCGTGTCCAGACAATATTTTGGAATGTATACAGTCTGAGATTTCAAGAAATTAGTATATTTCTGTATAAAATAGCTCAGTTGACCAAAGTGGTGCTCTAAGAGCAAGTAGTTGAATCCAATAATCGTGTTCTACTTCCCGTGGTCTCAATGTGCTTGTTCATTTGGACAGTCAGTGAAGAGAGTGAAGTGAAGATGTAAAGGTACCTGCAACCGAACACAGTCAGAATCAAACAAATGAAGACCAAACTAAGGCTGAATGTCTCAGAGATGATGTCATAGAGACAAATTTAGGCTGAATGTCTCAGACAGGGTGTCATGGAGACAACTTTAGGCTGAATGTCTCAGAGTGGATGTCATAGAGACAACTTTAGGCTGAATGTCTCAGAGTGGATGTCATAGAGACAAATTTAGGCTGAATGTCTCAGAGTGGATGTCATAGAGACAACTTTAGGCTGAATGTCTCAGACTGGATGTCATGGAGACAACTTTAGGCTGGATGTCATGGAGACAACTTTAGGCTGAATGTTATTGTTATTGTTATTGGCTATGGAAGGCCTTGGTCTCACAGCAAACGAATCAAAATCCATAATTGCTCAACCGCCCGTGCCAGTGGAATCATCCGAATTACTAACACACCTCCCAAACAAAGAAAGGTAACTGTAGTCCCTATCGTAGCAGTCTCAGCACACGCCAAAAGACATAAGGCGAAACCGCGCAGAAAGTGAACACAGCCAACTGTTCCCCGTCATACGATATCATCATTTGTCGTAAACAAGCGGGATATCGAAGCAGGATCAAAACGTCGTAAACAAGCGGGATATCGAAGCAGGATCAAAACGGATGAGACACACAGCTCAGGGTGTGCACAGAGCACTTAACTCAGTAGCTCCAGCAACAAGCAGGACTTGGAATATGAGGAAACTGCAAGAAGGAACACTTTTCAGACATAGCCTTCAATGGTTCCTGCCGCCTATCCACCATATACCATGGGAGTTCACGTCCTCCCGAAAATGATGATCGTCATAGCACTTGATGATGTTAGGCCACATTGATGACTCCAATTCCAAAACATATAGACACACAGTGGCGGTAAGTTATCATTTCCAATCCAACAGAAGCCACATGACATGTAGTTAGTAAAAACACAATTGATGATGTTCTGCGCTCCCTTCTTGTAGCTGCCGCCACACGATTCTGATGTCTCATTAACTTGGACATCATTCAAAAACAATGTCAGATGAACATTCCATAGATATGGCTTTGCTGATGAAGTGCTTGGTGCAACAGTTGTATCAATCATAGTGGAGGCTCCTGGTATGTGGTCATTAATATCACAGACGGCACATGATCTTGTTATATTCAGAATTTCTTTCAGGGGTGTAAATACGTGGCACACACATGGAGAGTGGTTTGTGGTCACAGTAATCCCATTAAAGGCAATTCTAGGGTAGCATGGCATAGCTGTTTCAGAACAGCACAATCCTGTGATGTTTTCTGTGTTCGCTATAAAACTGCTGCTGCTACCCAATCCTGACCAATTATAGGTGTGGACATTATTCACTTGCAATGACAAAACTGCTTTGTTTACATCATAAACCTCTGGAAGCGAATCATTTATGGGACTAATAGTACAATTTATTCTTCCATCGGGGATATCTTCATTGAGTCCCAAAAAAAAGTTCTTTGGTTAAAAAGCACATATGCTTTTGAGTTAAACACAAAATGAGCCCACTTCATAGATTCAAAATGATCCTTGCCAATGCCATCTGTTTGCACAAGTTAGGTCCTTAGCTACCAATGTCACAAACTAAGCCATCAAATTAACGACTTTATCTACAGCGAAGGTTAACGAACTGTGAACAAACATTTATGTTCAAACCCTTGAATACATTTTCAAAAATCTGCCAACTCGCTGCAATAACATTTATCGTGGTATTCAAAGTAAACATTGCTTAGTCCATAGCTCGAATATAAATAAGCTGCCATATGGGTGCGTCCCATGACGTCATCCTGTCTCAGAATGGATGTCATGGAGACAATTTTAGGCTGAATGTCTCAGACTGGATGTCCTGGAGACAACTTTAGGCTGGATGTCATGGAGACATCTTTAGGCTGAATGACTCAGACTGGATGCAATGGAGACAACTTTAGGCTGAATGTCTCAGACTGGATGTCATGGAGACAACTTTAGGCTGAATGTGTCAGAATAGATGTCATGGAGACAACTTTAGGCTGAATGTCTCAGAATGGATGTCATGGAGACAACTTTAGGCTGAATGTCTCAGACTGGATGTCATGGAGACAACTTTAGGCTGGATGTCATGGAGACAACTTTAGGCTGAATGTCTCAGAATGGATGCCATGGAGACAACTTTAGGCTGGATGTCTCAGACTGGATGTCATGGAGACAACTTTAGGCTGGATGTCATTGAGACAACTTTAGGCTGAATGTCTCAGAATGGATGCCATGGAGACAACTTTAGGCTGAATGTCTCAGACTCGATGTCATGGAGACAACTTTAGGCTGGATGTCTCAGAATGTATGCTATGGAGACAACTTTAGGCTGAATGTGTCAGAATAGATGCAATGGAGACAACTTTAGGCTGAATGTCTCAGAATGTATGCCATGCCGGCAACTTTAGGCTGAATGTGTCAGAATAGATGCAATGGAGACAACTTTAGGCTGAATGTCTCAGAATGGATGCAATGGAGACAACTTTAGGCTGAATGTGTCAGAATAGATGCAATGGAGATAATTTTAGGCTGAATGTCTCAGAATTGATGCAATGGAGACAACTTAGGCTGAATGTCATGGAGATAAATTTAGGATGAATGTCTTACAGTGGATGCCATGGAGACAACTTTAGGCTGAATGTCTCAGAGTAGATGTCATGAGGCAAATTTAGACTGAATGTCTCTGACTGGATGGCATGGACAAAAATTTAGGATGAATGTCTTACAGCGGATGCCATTGAGACAACTTTAGGCTGAATGTCTCAGAGTAGATGTCATGAGACAACTTTAGGCTGAATGTCTCAGAGTAAATGTCATTGAGACAACTTTAGGCTGAATGTCTCAGAGTAGATGTCATTGAGACAACTGCAGGCTGAATGTCTCAGAGTAGATGTCATTGAGACAACTTTAGGCTGAATGTCTCAGAGTAGATGCCATGAGACAACTTTAGGCTGAATGTCTCAGAGTGGATGTCATTGAGACAACTTTAGGCTGAATGTCTCAGAGTAGATGTCATTGAGACAACTTTAGGCTGAATGTCTCAGAGTAGATGTCATTAATACAACTTTAAGCTGAATGTCTCCGAGTAGATGACATTGAGAGAACTTTAGGCTGAATGTCTCAGAGTAGATGTCATTGAGACAACTTTAGGCTGAATGTCCACGACTGGGTGTCTTTGAGACAACTTAAGACTGAATGTCTCAGAGTAGATGTCATGAGACAACTTTAGGCTGAATGTCTCAGAGTGGATGTCATGGAGTTAAATTTAGGATGAATGTCTTACAGTGGATGCCATGGAGATAACTTTAGGCTGAATGTCTCAGAGTAGATGTCATGAGACAACTTTAGGCTTAATGTCTCAGAGTAGATGTTATGGGACAACTTTAGACTGAATTTCTCAGAGTGGATGGCCTCATCAAGGCCAGCTCTTTGTCGTGGGGATAAGGCTTAACAGTCACCAGGGACTGAAAACCAAGACTGGCCGAGCCTTCCTACACCCGAGCAAGACCACAGTCTGCTCTAGCAAGTTTAAATGCTGAAGTCGGAGGCAACCAGCCAAAAGGCGCACTACAACAATCAGGATACCACGCATTCACGCCAATGGGAAGTATGTCTATAACCTCAAATCGATATGGCACTCGCCCTGTGATGGACACTCAGGCAGGTACAGCGCCGGATCCTCAGCCTCGAAAGGGCCCAACCTCTATTACTTGATGTCCTTCACAACCGCTCTGTGGAGTCAGGGGGCGAGAGAATAGAGCTACTGGCCAATCCAAAATAAGACCACTCATAGTAGACTGAGGAAAATCCATTGGCCCATAGATACAACACTACAGACACAATTATATGGGCCACTGCAAGAATTATAAAAGACAGTAAAATTTATACAGGAAACGACATTGCAGATATAGACAATACTTCAGGCGAACGAAAGATAGATAGTTAGAGTGAATGTCATTGAGACAACTTTAGGCTGAATGTCTCAGAGTGGATGTCATTGAGACAATTTTAGGCGGAATGTTTCAGAGTAGATGTCATGGAGACAACTTTAGGCTGAATGTCTGTGAGTGGATGTCATGGAGACAACTTTAGTTACTTGCCAGACTTTTGTTTTAGTAGAAAACAGATTGAATAAAACGTGACAAAGTGAGGGTAGAATCGCAATAACATAGTATAACATTTTATAGTATAGTATAGTATAGTATAGTATAGTATAGTATAGTATAGTATAGTATAGTATAGTATAGTATAGTATAGTATAGTATAGTATAGTATAGTATAGTATAGTATAGTATAGTATAGTATAGTACAGTACAGTACAGTACAGTACAGTACAGTACAGTACAGTATAGTATAGTATAGTATAGTATAGTACAGTACAGTACAGTACAGTACAGTACAGTATAGTATAGTATAGTATAGTATAGTATAGTATAGTATAGTATAGTATAGTATAGTATAGTATAGTATAGTATAGTATAGTATAGTATAGTATAGTATAGTATAGTACAGTATAGTACAGTACAGTATAGTACAGTATAGCACAGTATAGCGTAGTATAGCTTAGTATAGCGTAGTATAGCATAGTATAGTACAGTATAGTATAGTATAGTATAGTATAGTATAGTATAGTATAGTATAGTATAGTATAGTATAGTATAGTATAGTATAGTATAGTATAGTATAGTATAGTATAGTATAGTATAGTATAGTATAGTATAGTATAGTATAGTATAGTATAGTATAGTATAGTATAGTATAGTATAGTATAGTATAGGTATAGTATAGTATAGTATAGTATAGTATAGTATGGTATAGTATGGTATAGTACGGTACAGTATAGTATACTATAGTTTAGTATAGTATAGTATAGTATAGTATAGTATAGTATAGTATAGTATAGTATAGTATAGTATAGTATAGTATAGTATAGTATAGTATAGCATAGTATAGTATAGTATAGTATAGTATAGTATAGTATAGTATAGTATAGTATAGTATAGTATAGTATAGTATAGTATAGTATAGTATAGTATAGTATAGTATAGTATAGTATAGTATAGTATAGTATAGTAGTATAGTATAGTATAGTGTAGTATAGTATAGTGTAATATTGTATAGTATGGTATGGTATGGTATAGTATGGTATAGTATGGTATAGTATAGTACAGTACAGTATAGTATAGTATAGTATAGTATTGTATAGTATAGTGTAGTGTAGTGTAGTGTAGTGTAGTGTAGTGTAGTGTAGTGTAGTGTAGTGTAGTGTAGTGTAGTGTAGTGTAGCGTAGCATAGTATAGTATAGTATAGTATAGTATAGTATAGTATAGTATAGTATAGTGTAGTGTAGTGTAGTGTAGCGTAGCGTAGTATAGTATAGTATAGTATAGTATAGTATAGTATAGTATAGTATAGTATAGTATAGTATAGTATAGTATAGTATAGCATAGTATAGTATAGTATGTAGTGTATGTAGTGTAGTGTAGTGTAGTGTAGTGTAGTGTAGTGTAGTGTAGTGTAGTGTAGTGTAGTGTAGTGTAGTGTAGTGTAGTGTAGTGTAGTGTAGTGTAGTGTAGTGTAGTGTAGTGTAGTGTAGTGTAGTGTTGTATAGTGTAGTATAATGTAGTGTAGTATAATGTAGTGTAGTGTAGTGTGGTGTGGTGTGGTGTGGTGTGGTGTGGTGCGGTGCGGTGCGGTGCGGTGCGGTGTGGTGTGGTGTGGTGTGGTGTGGTGTGGTGTAGTGTAGTGTAGTGTAGTGTAGTGTAGTGTAGTGTAGTGTAGTGTAGTGTAGTGTAGTGTAGTGTAGTGTAGTGTAGTGTAGTGTACCACAAGCTGCAGAAATATATTAAGGGGATCAAGGCAAATAAATGCACATGGAGGCTGCAGTAAAGCTGATTGTAAAGGTGATTGTTAAAGCTGATTGTAAAGGAGAAATGAAAAAAAAATTAAAATAAGGTTTGGTTAAAGCTGCATGTAAATAATGGACGACACAAATTTGAATGACGTTTCGGCTCAATATGCCGAACAACATGCAACACAATGCAAGAACAACAAACACACACACATATATATATATATATATATATATATATATATATATATATATATATATATATATATATATACAGTAATATATATGTAATATATAAAGATACAGTAATGCGTGAAGAATAGGATGGGTTTAGAAAAGGGAGAAGCTGCTTTGACCACATTTTTCACTCTACGACTTATATTGGAGGAACACATTGAAAAGCAAAAACCTTTTGTACTTAACTACATCGACTTCAAAAAAGCATTTGATAGTATTCATCAAGATTCTTTGTGGAAAATTCTGAAGCAATATGGCTTACCATCAAAAATCATAAATATTATTAAAGACATGTATGATGGTTACACATGTGCAGTTCGAACAGAGGAAGGACTGAGCGAATGTTTTACAATAGAAACTGGGGTTAAACAAGGATGTATTTTATCGCCCTTGTTATTTGGAGTTGTTATGGACTTCATAATGAAGAAATGCTGTACTGGTAATAAAGGCATCGAATGGATACAAGGAGACCATTTGGAGGACCTCGACTTTGCTGATGACATAGTCCTCATCAGCAGTCAGATAAAAACGACGCAGGAAAACACAAATGAACTATCATCAATAGTCAGCAAAATTGGGCTTGAGATCAATCATGAAAAGACTAAAGTCATGAAAAGCTTATTTCCAACAGACGACAAAATATATATGGAAAACAAACCAGTGGAAGAGATCGATCACTTTATCTAATTTGAAAGTCACATTGATCGAGAAGGGGATACAAGCAAAGAAATTAGAATCAGAATAACTAAAGCAGCAATGTCTTTCAGAAGCCATGAAAAAATTGTGGAAATCAAAACTCATCAGCACAAACACAAAACTTAGACTATTCAAATCAAATGTACTATAAATCCTTACGTATGCGTGTGAAAGCTGGAAAACAAGAGACATAGAAACAAAGTTGAACGCATTCAAAAATAAATGTCTAAGGAAAATACTTGGTATAGCTTGGAACGAATTCAAAACAAACGAAAAAATTAGAGAAATCGCCAATCAACCACTAATATCTTCAGCAATAAAGAAAAGACGATAGTCATATGTTGGACATGTGATGAGAAGAGATAATAACCGAATAGCAAAGCAAGCCCTCATGTGGGAAACAACAGGTAAGAGAAAAAGAGGAAGACCCAGAGAGACACTGAGAAGAACATTGATGAGAGAGGCAAGAGCAGCAGGAATCAGCTCCATCAGTGAGATAGAGCTGCTTGCACAGAACAGAGACAAATGGCGAGATTTGAAAAAAAAAACATCTTTAAAAGAAAAGAAAACTGCTAGAACAAAAATTCAGATAAGAGAAGGAGTATCTTGGTCTACGCCCTATGGGCCGGCTACGGTTCGAAATATCAATAGATAGATAGATATACATATATATATATATGGGTGTGTATATGTATATATATGTGTGTGTATATATATGTATATGTATGCAGGTCTGTGTATTCTCGCACGGTTGTATATACGTAGATACGTATATACATTACCGGTAGAGTTATAGCTGAGGAAACCTATGCAACATATATACATATATACGTATATATATATAAATATATATAAATATATATATATATATATATATATATATATATATATATATATATATATATATATATATATATATATATACGGCTACACCCGTACGTGTGCATACACACACATGTTAAAAATTTCGCATACAGCACACATACCCAGAAGTGTCCACACACAGGTCCGCGTGCATACATAAAGCGCAAAGAATAGACCAGAAAATACAGGGTACCTGAAAGGAGGAAAGAGTGAGAAGTTTCAGTGCGGGGTTCACTAAGAAAAGGTAAAATGTAAGGTACCGTGTAGTGCAGGTGGAAAGGGTATCGCCTTGCACAAAAGAAAGCAGCCCAGACACAAGAGACATAGAAAACCACCGAAATGTCGCAGTATGGTAGAGGAGAGCTGTGAATAGTACAGCATATGCTCATACATGGGCAAAGGTGGAGAATATGCAGTAGGGAAGGAGCAGCTACAGGGAAACTATGTATATGAGTGTGATACATTCATGCCTCGTGGGGTTAGCGAACCCATTTCAACTGTAAGGCGATTTTCCAAGGCGAACCGGCTGCGGTCACAGGAGTGGCAAAAGGCAATACCAGTGATACGGATGTACTTTTAGCCCTTGTGATTTGAGGAATTGAAATGGGACGCCACTGGAGTGCCAGTATTCTGTTCAACATCCCGATGGTGTTTAAAAAATCATTCCGCTAAACGTATCCCAGAATCGCCATTATAAGTCACGTGACATCGTTGACAGAAAATGATATATAGATAACGTGTTACGTCTATGACGTACGCATCCATTAGGAAAAACATTTATTGAAAATGTCACTTGAAGTAGATGGCGTTATGTGTTGTTATATTCTATGTGTATAAACGGAAACAAAGATCTGTCGACGACCAACCTGACTTTGTTCATGGAAGCATGAAGTGTAGGTGGACGCAGGTTCTCAGTTTACATTTGTCAGAGGCCATTTCTAACCCTAAGATGAATATGGGTGTCGTGTATCATGGGACTTGACTAAATGGGAAATGGAAATGGGTGTCGTGTATCATGGTATCTGGCTAAATGTGAAATGGAAATGGGTGTCTTGTATCATGGTACTTGACTAAATGTGAAATGGAAATGAGTTTCGTGTATCATGGTACCTAGCTAAATGTAAAATGGAAATGGGTGTCTTATATCATGGTACTTGACTAAACGTGAAATAGAAATGGGTGTCTTGTATCATGGTACTCGACTAAATGTGAAATTGAAATGGGTGTCGTGTATCATGGTACTTGACTAAATATGAAATGGAAATGGTTGTGTATCATGGTACTTGACTAAATGTGAAATTAAAATGGGTGTCGTGTATAATGGTACCTGGCTAAATGTAAAATGGAAATGGGTGTCGTGTATCATGGTACCTGGCTAAATGTAAAATGGAAATGGATGTCTGTATCATGGTACCTGGCTAAATGTAAAATGGAAAGCTTGTGAACTGGATATCTGGTACATGACTGAATGTGGACTTGAGCATCGTACGAATTATACAAATCAAGGAATGCGAGAGAAAACCAGAAACGTTCAAAATTGTGGGTTCTGCCAAACTTGAAGTAACAGATGTTCCCCTCAATAACTGCAGTTTGAAAAATATTTTCTTTCTCATTAAAAACAAAACAAAACAAATTAACCTTTCCAGAAAAGGTCTCGTTGAGGCAAGAATTAAAATAATCATTGGGTGAACTACAGGTATCTGCCAGTAACCAGACGTGATGTGTGTGGACTTGATTCAAATGTAGACGTGCTGACTCAGGTCCACGAGACCTTTATCGAATAGGCTTTTCACAAGGAGACAAATAATAATAAATAAATATTATTATATAGGGAAACTTCCGAGGCGATAATAGGGAATCATAGAAGGAAGAGGTATGTATTAGCACTCGGAAAAAATGACAAATAAACAACAACAGAAAAAAACAAAGAACAATATATGGTCCGAAGCAGGATCGAACCCGTACTCCATGACACTGGGCCTTGCCACGAGAAGCCGAAAGCTTGGTACACTGCCACTAAGCGTTCGGCTTCTCGTGTTGTTTATTTGTCATTTTTTTCCGAGTGCTAATACATACCTCTTCCTTCTATGATTCCCTCTTCACAAGAAATTACTTCTGTCATGATGAAGAGAAAAATAACAACACGGATGATATAAAGAGAAACAAGAAGTGAATAGGAGACTGAAAGTGAGACTACAGTTAGAGGCCAAATATACAGTACATTTGGTTTAGTGATTAATAAAGAAGAACAAGTATCATATATTAAAACGTGACTGTTATTCTTAAGCAGCACATCAAATGTCTGATTTTGTGTAAAGGGACAGCTTACGCTGTCAGCAATCTTGGAGCAGCACATGCTGCGAGCTGAACCAGCTGACGCGTCACGTCACCCTTAGGTTAACAAAAACCTTAACCGCCGCTTTTTGATTATCTGGACGTATACAAAAAAACGAAGGCAAAACCGATACGTTAAAGATTTATGTTGATCAGATGCGTCGGTCCGAAAGGCGCAAACAGTGCAGTGACACTGAAAGCGTTATGTAAAAAGTGATTCGACGCTTATAACGCCAATTCAAGAGGGATGACACACCAAAAAAGCACAGAAGAAGAAGGCGGCACAAAATAAGCAAGAAAACATTTATAACGAAAGTCTGTGACTGACAACGTGAGAAGAATGAATGAAATGTTGCTCGTTGACTGAGTGGATCCACAGGGAGAAGAATGAAGGAAATGTTGATGGCTGACTGAGTGGATGCACAGGGAGAAGAATGAAGGAAATGTTGCTTGTTGACTGAGTGGGTTAAAAAGGAGAAGAATGAAGGAAATATTGCTTGTTGAATGAGTGGATCAACAGAGAGAAGAATAAAGGAAATAATGCTTGTTGAATGAGTGGATCAACAGGGAGAAGAATGAAGGAAGTATGACCGTTGACTGAGTGGATCAACAGGGAGAAGAATAAAGGAAATATTGCTAGTTGACTGAGTGGATCAACAAGGAAAAGAATGAAGGAAATGTTGCTTGTTGACTGAGTGGATGCACAGGGAGAAGAATGAAGGAAATATTGCTTGTTGAATGAGTGGATCAACATGGAAAAGAATGAAGGAAATGTTGCTTGTTGACTGAGTGGATGCACAGGGAGAAGAATGAAGGAAATATTGCTAGTTGACTGAGTGGATCAACAAGGAAAAGAATGAAGGAAATGTTGCTTGTTGACTGAGTGGATGCACAGGGAGAAGAATGAAGAAAATGTTGATGGCTGACTGAGTGGATGCACAGGGAGAAGAATGAAGGAAATGTTGCTTGTTGACTGAGTGGATGCACAGGGAGAAGAATGAAGGAAATGTTGCTTGTTGACTGAGTGGGTTAAAAAGGAGAAGAATGAAGGAAATATTGCTTGTTGAATGAGTGGATCAACAGAGAGAAGAATAAAGGAAATATTGCTTGTTGAATGAGTGGATCAACAGGGAGAAGAATGAAGGAAGTATGACCGTTGACTGAGTGGATCAACAGGGAGAAGAATAAAGGAAATATTGCTAGTTGACTGAGTGGATCAACAAGGAAAAGAATGAAGGAAATGTTGCTTGTTGACTGAGTGGATGCACAGGGAGAAGAATGAAGGAAATATTGCTTGTTGACTGAGTGGATGTACAGGGAGAAGAATGAAGGAAATATTGCTTGTTGACTGAGTGGATGCACAGGGAGAAGAATGAAGGAAATATTGCTTGTTGAATGAGTGGATCAACAGAGAGAAGAATAAAGGAAATATTGCTTGTTGAATGAGTGGATCAACAGGGAGAAGAATGAAGGAAGTATGACCGTTGACTGAGTGGATCAACAGGGAGAAGAATAAAGGAAATATTGCTAGTTGACTGAGTGGATCAACAAGGAAAAGAATGAAGGAAATGTTGCTTGTTGACTGAGTGGATGCACAGGGAGAAGAATGAAGGAAATATTGCTTGTTGACTGAGTGGATCAACAAGGAAAAGAATGAAGGAAATGTTGCTTGTTGACTGAGTGGATGCACAGGGAGAAGAATGAAGGAAATAATGCTAGTTGACTGAGTGGATCAACAAGGAAAAGAATGAAGGAAATGTTGCTTGTTGACTGAGTGGATGCACAGGGAGAAGAATGAAGGAAATGTTGCTTGTTGAATGAGTGGAGAAGAATAAAGGAAATGTTGGTTGTTGAATGAGTGGACAAGAAGAATAAAGGAAATGTTGCTTGTTGAATGAGTGGAGAAGAATAAAGGAAATGTTGCTTGTTGAATGAGTGGAGAAGAATAAAGGAAATGTTGCTTGTTGAATGAGTGGAGAAGAATAAAGGAAATGTTGCTTGTTGAATGAGTGGAGAAGAATAAAGGAAATGTTGCTTGTTCACTGAGTGGATGCAAAGGGAGAAGAATGAAGGAAATGTTGCTCGTTGACTGAGTGGATGCACAGGGAGAAGAATGAAGGAAATGTTGCTTGTTGACTGAGTAGATGCACAGGGAGAAGAATGAAGGAAATGTTGCTCGTTGACTGAGTGGATGCAAAGGGAGAAGAATGAATGAAATGTTGCTTGTTGACTGAGTGGAGAAGAATAAAGGAAATGTTGCTTGTTGACTGAGTGGAGAAGAATGAAGAAAATGTTGCTTGTTGACTGAGTAGATGCACAGGGAGAAGAATGAAGGAAATGTTGCTTGTTGACTGAGTGGAAAAGAATAAAGGAAATGTTGCTTGTTCACTGAGTGGAGAAGAAAAAAGGAAATGTTGCTCGTTGACATAGTGGATGCACATGGAGAATAATGAAGGAAATATTGCTGGTTGACTGAGTGGATGTACAGGGAGAATAATGAAGGAAATGTTTGCTGGTTGACTGAGTGGATGCACAGGGAGAAGAATGAAGGAAATGTTGCTGGTTGACTGAGTGGATGTACAGGGAGAAGAATGAAGGAAATATTGCTGGTTGACTGAGTGGATGCACTGGGAGAAGAATGAAGGAAATATTGCTGGTTGACTGAGTGGATGTACAGGGAGAAGAATGAAGGAAATGTTGCTGGTTGACTGAGTGGATCTACAGGGAGAAGAATGAAGGAAATGTTTGCTGGTTGACTGAGTGGATGCACTGGGAGAAGAATGAAGGAAATATTGCTGGTTGACTGAGTGGATGTACAGGGAGAAGAATGAAGGAAATGTTTGCTGGTTGACTGAGTGGATGTACAGGGAGAAGAATGAAGGAAATGTTTGCTGGTTGACTGAGTGGATGTACAGGGAGAAGAATGAAGGAAATATTGCTGGTTGACTGAGTGGATGTACAGGGAGAAGAATGAAGGAAATGTTTGCTGGTTGACTGAGTGGATGCACTGGGAGAAGAATGAAGGAAATGTTGCTCATTGACTCAGTGAATGCACAGGGAGAAGAATGAAGGAAATGTTGCTGGTTGACTGAGTGGATCTACAGAGAGAAGAATGAAGGAAATGTTGCTTGTTGACTGAGTGGATGCACAGGGAGAAGAATGAAGGAAATGTTGCTGGTTGACTGAGTGGATGTACAGGGAGAAGAATGAAGGAAATGTTGCTGGTTGACTGAGTGGATGTACAGGGAGAAGAATGAAGGAAATGTTGCTTGTTGACTGAGTGGAGAAGAATGAAGGAAATGTTGCTGGTTGACTGAGTGGATGTACAGGGAGAAGAATGAAGGAAATGTTGCTCATTGACTCAGTGAATGCACAGGGAGAAGAATGAAGGAAATGTTGCTGGTTGACTGAGTGGATCTACAGAGAGAAGAATGAAGGAAATGTTGCTTGTTGACTGAGTGGATGTACAGGGAGAAGAATGAAGGAAATGTTGCTGGTTGACTGAGTGGATCTACAGAGAGAAGAATGAAGGAAATGTTGCTCATTGACTCAGTGAATGCACAGGGAGAAGAATGAAGGAAATGTTGCTTGTTGACTGAGTGGAGAAGAATGAAGGAAATGTTGCTGGTTGACTGAGTGGATGTACAGGGAGAAGAATGAAGGAAATATTGCTGGTTGACTGAGTGGATGTACAGGGAGAAGAATGAAGGAAATGTTGCTGGTTGACTGAGTGGATGCACTGGGAGAAGAATGAAGGAAATATTGCTGGTTGACTGAGTGGATGTACAGGGAGAAGAATGAAGGAAATGTTGCTCATTGACTGAGTGGATCATCTGTGGTGTTGGAGGTGAAGTGAAATAGAACGGAAGGGAAGAATACAACTCACCTGACGTCGACAACAATTACAAATTTGATGTAGACAACAGGTTCGGTTATCTTCCACTTTTTATGTCACATTCAAGTTATATTTCATACTTGTATATTCCATGTTATATTTGATACTTTTATTCAAATTATTTTTATGTTTTGAAACAATTTAAACGGCTCACTTGATCCTGGCTTAATCTGAGGGATAATTGCGGCGTAGTCGCTCTATCCCATAAGTGTATTCACTTCGGTGATACCTGTCGGCTGCTGGCTTCATTATTCTTTTGATGTACACTATTTTCAGATTAGTGTCTGAGGCATTATTATATTCTCTATCCTTTACAGTAACCTATTATTATTTATCATTTTGTTCAATTTGTATAAATTATTTACCCCTTTGTTATAATTGTATAAATTATTTCCCTTTTGCTACAATTGTATAAAGTATTTACATTGTTTCTTTCTTTAAAGATCACTCGACCACCCCAAATAGTCTTCGTGGTATTTTGTGCAGCCCACAGCAGTTCCAGGCAGCTATGAGGATTATAGAAACGGTTGACTGTGGTCGGCCAGTGCCTGGGAACATGTCGTCGAATAACTGGTTGGAGATGTGCGGCAGCAGCAGCCCAAAAGACCCGCTGGTCAGTGACGAAACAGCTTACATCATTATCGTCGTTTTCCAGGTGGCCCTAGCTGAAATTCTCGCCGTCGGTTGCATCATCACCAACACTATCAACATCGTTGTTTTCATCAAAATGGGTTTGACTGATGCAGTCAACATAAGCCTTGTCAGTCTGGCTGTTGGGGATCTGTTTGCACAAATATTCTCATTCTGGGATAGTATCTGCTTCAATCCACTTTTCGAGGATGCTGATATTCCGGTGGTATTTACGGAAATCGATTACATCACAGGATGCTGGCCGCACACGTGCTTCGTGCGCGTGACCAGTTACATCACTGCCTTCATCACTCTAGAACGGTGTTTGTGTATCACTTTCCCATTGAAGGTCAAGACAATGATCACGCCAAGACGAGCCAGGGTGGCTATTGTTGTCATTTACACTGTTGTGGTCGTCACTTCCGCCCCGGAGTACTACGTCAACCAGCTGGTGTGGAAGTTCTATCCTGAGAAGAACCGAACTATGCTGGGTATCCACTTCCTCGAAGAGAGGGACAGATTTGAAAAGGTGACTATGCTCATGAATAATGTGGTGCTTCAGAGCTTGTCCTTGATCGCTGTCGTCGTCTGCACCGTCGTCCTGGTTGTACAACTCAATCGCAAAGCAAAATGGCGACAACAAGCTGTCAAAATCAACAACTCTGCCAGTGATAAAGATAAACGAGTAGTCAAGATGATTAGTTTTATTTCGGTGATCTTCATTATCAGTAACATCCCATCTTGCCTAAGTTTCATCGCCATGAAGAGCACCGACAACTTTCATCCGACGGGAGCCAATTATAACATGTTTTACGTTGTTTGGTCAATAGTCTACGTAGTCGAAGGTATCAATTCATTTGTCAATATTTTTGTGTACCTCAAGATGAGCTCCAAATACCGGCTCGTATTTTACAAGACATTCTTGTGCCGGACCGAAGCTGGGACCGGCCCAGAACCAGACTTGGGACAACGACAGTGCACTCCCTAACTGCGGGGAATACTAGCAATAGGGACACGAGCTCAGAGCACTTCCTAACTGCGGGGAATACTAGCAATAGGGACACGAGCTCCCAAACATGATTGTGGCTGTGTTCAGGAGTCAATAGCAGTTGTTTCTTCTCACTGAAGAGCTCACAAGAAACAGACAATAAAATGGAACGAGAGACCACGTGACATGTAACTCGTATAGAGATCTCCAAGAGGGGCATATTTTGTTTCAGTGTCGTAGGATCACTGTGGTTTCTATTTGCTTAATGGTAATAAATGCAGATTGAGCAGCGATAACCAGTCTTCTCTTTGTTTCTTCACCATCAATGCGTGCCGTCTCCTCATCGACGTTTGGCCACCATGGAACGCCATTTTACTCTGTCTCTTGCTTTGATGGTGCAGGTTGTCATAGGCTGACTTGTCCATCTTTTGATGTTACCTGCCTATGTTAGTCTTGGTCTGCCTCCTGCCTCTTTTACCTTGTATTTTCCCTTCACGATTACTTTTAGTAGGCTGCTGTGTCTTTTAACATGCACCAACAACTTTCATTTGTCTTGTTTGAATTGTGTTTTGTAGTTCTCTTTTCATTTTTAGTTATTTTAAGACTTCATCATTTGTTTTATTTTCTTTCTATCTAATTCTTTCCATTCTTCTATAAATCCCCATTTCAAAGGCGTCAAATTTCTGTTCTGTTTTCTTTGTCTAATGTCCATGTTTCTGCATCACACAGGAATGTTGAGAAAGTGTAATATTTTGCTATTCTTAGTTTTAGCCCTGGTGTTATGTGCCTTGATGTTAGTATATTTTTCATGCCTTTAACTTGCTTTTTGCCATTCATATTCTTTTGTTTATTTCAATTTTCCATTTTCCATCACTGGTTATAGTATGTCAAAGGTAGTTGTATTTCTGAACTGTCTCCAGGTCGATTCTGTCCACTTTGATATCCACTTGTAGATTTTGAGTATTATCTTTGCTTATTATCATACTTTTTGTATTTTTTATATTCATATCTAATCCATATTTTTGCCTGTAATGTTTATTTCATTAAGTAATTGTTATAATTCTTCAGGAATGTCTGCTACTAATACAGTATCAACTTCACTAGCATTTGAAAGCTGGAAAAGAACAAAAGAGATTGAGAGAAAACTAAACACTTTCGAAGACAAATGCCTAAGAAAAATACTCTGTGTACAATGGAATGAATTCAAGACTAAAATGGAAATAAAAGAAATGGCCGTGCAACCAACGATCTCATCTACAATTAGGAAGAGAAGATGGACATATGTCAGACATGTGCTGAGAAGAGACAACAAGAGAATTCCAAAACAGGCTCTTCTATGAGAAACATCAGGATACAGAAAGAGAGGAAGATCTAGAGAGACACTGAAAGAACACGTACAAGAGAAGCAAAGATGACAGGCATAGACTCATTAGATACGATCAACATCATGCTAAGAACAGTGATGGGTGGTGAAAAACACAAGCCCTTAGTGACGTCACACGGTGCTGGAAGGAACAAGATCGCGATAAAGAATACAGTATCATCAGCATATCTTAGGTTATTGATTATCTTTCCTTTAATGTTTAGGCCTGGCATCTCTGAGATGTTTTTAAAGATTTGCTCAGTGTATAGATTGAACAAGCTTGGTGATGATGAATGTTTAGGCCTGCCATCTCTGAGATGTTTTTAAAGATTTGCTCAGTGTATAGATTGAACAAGCTTGGTGATGATGAATGTTTAGGCCTACCATCTCTATGATGTTTTTAAAGATTTGCTCAGCGTATAGATTGAACAAGCTTGGTGATAGGAGGCCTTCTTGTCTTACTCTTCTCTTTGTATCAATAGGTGTAGATTTATCTTTCTTCTTCCTCTTCTATCCTTCCTCTGCTGCCGTTGGCGTCGAGGGGAGAAACAATCTGCGATTCTTTGCTCTTCTGTTGGCCTCTTCTGGTGTTATCCCTCCTAGTGACTCTAGTATTCCCTTTATCTATCTCTTTCTCGGTCTTCCTCTTAATCTGGCTTTTTTGTAGCGTTTGTTTATGGCTCTATGAGTCAGTGTCAGTTCTTTTTGTCTTGTTATGTGGCCCAGCCAATTTATATGTTGTTTCTTTATGTATTCGATGGTTGGTTCAATTTCGAGTTTCTTCCTCAGGTCAGTGTTTCTTACTCTGTCCCTTAAGCTGTTTCCTGTCATTCTTCTGACACATTTCATTTCGGTGGTCGTTATCTTTCTTATTGTTCTAGAGTCCAGCGTCCAATTCTGGCACTGATAGCACAGAGTTGGTAGAAAAATTGATTTGTATATTGCCCTTTTTGCTTCCGTAGTTATTGCTTTGTTTTTCAATAGTGTTGATACTTGGCCTATAACTTGGCATGCTTTGTTACACCTTATATCTATCTCTGTCTCTTGGTTATTGTCTTGTGTTAACGTCCTACCCAGATATTTAATATTGTCTACTTGCTTCAGAGTTGTATTATCTATTATGATGTTTAGTTGTCTTTCTCGTTATTGCCATTACTTCTGTTTTGTTTATATTTATCATCATGTTGTATTGTTTACAAGTGTTGTTTAGCCTGTTGATATGTTCATGTAGGTCCTCAGTTGTTTCATGTATTAGAACTTGGTCGTCTGCAAATAGTATTTCATTTATTTCGTCCTCTCTTCTGTTGTTGTCTGGTACGTAAATTTCGTTCTCTTTTGTGTTATCGCTTGTTATCATCCTTGTTGGTATACTTCCTTTGCTTAGGCATGCTAATTTGCATATATTGTCCGAACATGTTATGAAAAGTTCTCTTTATTATATTTTATTATTGATGTTTTCTCCCAGTAGAAATTACATATTAGTCGTATTGGTAAAGGTAAATACGAGACTTGAACCGGCGTTTTAGCACGCGAGTTTCCACCCTTATGTGCTCGGCCGCCTATCCAGAAATGTTCGGAGATTTCTGTATAGTGTCGCCTCAAGCATTGAAACTCAGATGCGAGGCAACATTCCTCACTTTCCCAGGGTAATACCCTGGTACCCATTTCTGCCAACGGCTGGGTCGACCGTGGGGGTATTTTTTTTTTCCCTACCACGAGTACAACTCACACTGCTCCCAGCGGGAATCGAACACGGGTTGTCCGAACGTCGGTAGTCCAGTCGGGTGGTTTTCCCAACTCGGCTGCCAAGGGCCCCCCCCCCCAAAAAAAAAAAAATTGTATTGTTTCACGTGCTATTCCAAAATGAGCAACAAAAAATGTTTATGGAAGTTACCAGCCACATAAAGTAGAAATAAGTATTACATAATTCCAAGTAACCACCCACAAAAAATACAGGAAGAAGTTTACATGAAATTGTGCCTCATAATCCATTCCTCAGAAACATGCAAGAAATGTACAGTACATTAGTCATGTACCTAAGAACATACAAGAAAGAAGTCTATATATTGTAATTTTTCACAAATACAAGGAAGAATTATGAATGACATAGCTTCAAGTAACAATTCATACAAAATAAACTGTGAAGTTGTTTCATGGAGCCGTATGAAAAAAAAAATACCGGAATAAATATATCCACACAGCATTTATGAACACAAAATAAAAAGATTTATAGTTAAATGTAGCAGCATGAACATAACACACTAGCACAAGAATATGTTCTACATAGCTATCCACTCAAACACAAAATAAACATTTCCATACAACAACATACACAAGAGAGAGAGAGAGAGAGAGAGTGAGAGAGAGAGAGAGAACACCACTATATTATCATTTCTGAACAACAACACACTTTTTAATTTTTTAATTTAAACTAATTTTAAAAAAAAAAGTTAACCATAAACCTAAACTTTAGTGATCTGATCAATCACACAATTTAATACAATTTACTTTGTCTCCAAAAAAAAAAAGAATAAAACTCTAAGGGAGAACACTTGCAACCATGGACAAGATAGGCTCAACATTCCTGGTTGGCATCCATCCACTCTTGGAGAAGATAAACTTCTACAACAAACTATTAACAAGTTTGATAAGGAAAACTTCTATAACAAACCATTAACAAGTTTGATAAGGAACACTTCTATAACAAACCATTAACAACTTTGATAAGGAAAACTTCTAAAACAAACCATTAACAAGTTTGATAAGGAAAACTTCTATAACAAACTATTAACAACATTTGATAAGGAAAACTTCTATAACAAACTATTAACAACTTTGATAAGGAAAACTTCTACAACAAACCACCCACCCTTTGATAGAGAAAACTTCAACAGTCCACCCACCCTTTGATAGAGAAAACTTCAACAAACCACCCACCCTTTGATAGAGAAAACTTCAACAAACCACCCACCCTTTGTAGAGAAAACTTCTACAACAAACAACCATCCCTTTGTAGAGAAAACTTCTACAACAAACCATCCACCATTTGATAGCGAAAACTTCAACAGACCACCCACCCTTTGATAGAGAAAACTTCTACAACAAACCATCCACCATTTGATAGCGAAAACTTCAACAGACCACCCACCCTTTGATAGAAAAAAATTTTCTACAACAAACCATCATCCCTTTGTAGAGAAAATTTGTACAACAAAAATCCACCCTTTGTAGAGAAAACTTCTACAACAAACAATCCACCCTTTGTAGAGAAAACTTCTACAACAAATAATCCACCCTTTGTAGAGAAAACTTCTACAACAAACAATCCACCCTTTGTAGAGAAAACTTCTACAACAAACCACCCACCTTTTGATAAGGAAAACTTCTACACCAAGACCTAGCTTGCTGAAGACAATGTGTCAGCCATGGTGAAGACTATGGAGGGGTATATCATACAATTGTGAGTAATGAGTGTATAATTAACTGCTCCATCTTACGTTACTGTGTGTCATTCCCATACCCATCGTGGCAACAGGACAACAGATCAACTTTACACGATCAAAAGGCCTGCACACTGAAGAAAAGAAGCCACCTCTGTTATAAAGCATTATCCAGTTGAGGTGATCAGAAAAAGTTGTGTTTTCCTGATATAGTTGCAACATACTGTTCAGGTATATCGTTTAGACCGTCTAAAAGTTAATGGTGTGTTCTGTCAAACGCTTTGGTAGAGTCGAGTCTATGAAGCAGGGATTTATTGGTTTCTTTACTCTTTGCTTAATTAATAAGACCAGATTGAGTAACAATAGCCAGTGTTCCCTGTTGCTTTCACAAGAAATAGTTTTACAGAAATGAGCAGCGAGAGTCAATATTATCTCCCATTGCTTTGAAATATTTCAAAAACCCGTATAAATTGTAAAAGAACTGGCATAGTTGCTTGCTTGCATTCACCTGATGACTAAAGGAGTACACCTCTTCATCATCCACCCTTAAAATGACGTTAAGTGGGCGTGTCTGCGTTGTGGTTTGCAGTATAACTGTGATATTTGCGCGTTTCGGCCCAACACATCCGACTTCAGCATGACATTTTTAAGTACCGGGTTGTCTTCCCTCTTCTACCCCTACTCGCTTAGCCAGACTAGACAGGTTAGTCTGTTACTGGGGGGAACGCGGAGAGGTGGAGCAGGGTCTGGAAGGATCTGGTTCACCTATCCTGGCGTGAGCCATCAGCTGTGGGTCGCTGACAACTTCCAGCTCTGATGCTGTGAGGCGCGCCTTCACCTCCACTGGCGTATTATCAAGGTAAACCGTAACTGAGGTAATATAAATGGTAACCTATAGTCAAAAAGGGAACTCCTAAGAAACATCAGAAAGAAGCAATCAACATTTTTTGGACGCATCATGAGAATAGAAAAGTTTAAATGTTTGGTTACAACTGGCAAAATAGAGTGAAAGAAAGATCGTGGTGTATAACGAGAGAAGAAACTGGATAGCTTGGTGTAGTGGCACGGAAAATAGTCAACAACAGAAATTATACGCTGTACTGTGGATAAAGAATTGTGGAAGCTCATGATCGCCTACGCCAACCGGCATTGCACATGATGATGATGAACCTACAGTCAAGATATAAATGGTAATCTATAGCCAATGTATTATAAAGGTTACCATATAACCAACGTACATGGCCTTTGGCGTCTTGACAGACGGTTGGTAGCAAGAAATCATGATAAGTCAGTAGTTTAGAAAAGCATTAGTGTCTCATACTGGGTGCTGCTTTACTGAACATCTTTTCTCGTGACTGAATTTGCCAATCCTGGACAGACAGATCCATCCACAGAACGAGCAAGGTGTACCCGCGGTACCCGGTCTTGTCTCCTTTCTCTTCCGCCTTCTATCTTCTGAATTTGACATCAGCACTGTCTCGAAAGTTGCTGTGACAATTTTTAAGTTTGCTGTCCATGTCCTACGATCCGCAGCCACATTTTCCCAGTTTCTTTAACTTATAGAAAATTCCCTCAAGGAAGCCCTGCAAACATCATTATATCTCAGCACTGGTCTGCCCTTTGGTCTCTTTCCATCCCTATGTTCGCCATACAATATTTGTTTGGTAATACGATTGTTTGCCATTATTCTTAAATGAGATACTCTCTTCTCTGAAAAGACTCACAACTTGACGCTCATTGTTCGTGTACTATGACACACTACATGAGATGCTTACTTCTCTTGAAGCTAATCTGTTGACTATTCTCGACTTAACAAACATTGTTCGTGGTAATAAAACACAACCACAGTCTAGGAATCTTTCTCTGACAGCTAACTTAGTGACTATTCACTAATCAATCTTAAAGCTAACTTAGTGATGATTCACAAATCAATCATAAAGCTAACTTAGTGACTATTCACAAATCAATCTTAAAGCTAACTTAGTGACTATTCACAAATTTATCTTGAGGCTAACTTAGTGACTATTCACAAATCATTCTTAAAGCTAACTTAGTGACGATTCACAAATCTATCTTGAGGCTAACTTAGGGACGATTCACAACTTGCTAATACAGTTCTAAGATTGATGTTGCTCACTTGTATCCTAGCCTATCCTTACTATCTACTGTTCTACATACCATCGCTCCAGGAAACCGAATCTGTTCCCTGTCGCGTCGATACACCAACTAACTTGTAGATCGCTCTCGGTTATACTAGCTCCCCCTTGATCCCCAGTACCGGCTGTAACACCAAAACACAACCGTCTGTATCGGATCCTCGCTACTTCTCGAATGAATCTAAAATCTACCAATTCCTGCCTTTGTCTACTTAACTCCCCTTGCCTCGTTTCTAATCATGCTTCACGTTTTTCTCCTATTTCACGACGTGTTCACTTTTCGCGATGTTCACGACGTATTCACCTGTTCACGCCCCTTGCGGACCCCTCATTTTATTTGTTATTTTTATTTTTATCCACTACCTCACTCCCTACTTTTCTTCTCAACCTCTCACTGCTATCCCCTGCTTTACTTTGTGTGCCTTCATAATCAACTGCGTGATTTTTGTGCAGAATTCGCACATACATGGTCGCATACTTTCATTGGGAAGTGTAAGAAATTAAACACATTGGCTTCGTGTAGTCTTGCTGTGACGGCGATGTCAGTACTCAAAATGCTCGACTAAATATGGGCGACATTTCTTCTTTGCTGAGGTAGCCATGATGTCCTGAGGATGGGAAAGCCCCATTCGAGATGGAGGCAAGGAGAACATATTTGCAGCGACAAAAAAAAATGAAGATAAATTTTCATAAATAAATCTTCCCAACAAAAGCATTTTTGTTTATACTCACAGATGAAGGGCTATGTCGTTCTGTATAGTGTATTACGATACTATAAAATCTTAAACACAGCAACGGAGAAAGGACTGACGAAGGTCTCGTTCTTTAATACTCAGATTGGCAGACGTGTAAGTCTAATATATATACTCCCCGAAGTTCGTCCACACACACACTCCTGATGAAATGAGAAGAGGGAGGCTAGGTTGGGCAGCGGTCTAGTGGGAGGAGGAGGGAGTTTTCTTCTTCTTTCCTTCTCATTTGTCTTTCAGCGTCGAAGGGAGATTTAATTTGCGGTTTTTTGCTCTTCTGTTGACCTCTGCTCCTGTTATGTCTCCAAGTGTTTCTAATGTTCCTTCAATCCATCTTTTTCGTGATCGAACCGTGGATCTGGTGTTCTCGCAACGTTTATTGGGGGCTCGTTCTGTTGTGTTTGAATCTTTCTACCTTATCACGCGGTCAAACCATTTTATCTGTTGTTTCTTTATATACTCTATGATGGGAATTATTCGTAGATTTTTTTCTTCGCTTTTCACTTCTGATCTAATCTCTCAGGTTGTTTCCTGCCATTCGTCTAACATTTCATCTCAGTAGAGGTTATTTTTCTTATTGATCTAGGGTCCAGGTCTGGCATTGGTAGCACAAAGTTGGAATGAAGATTGTATTATAGAGTGCCCGTTTTGCCTGTAGAGTTATTGCCTCGTTGGACAATAATGGTGATAGCTGTTTTGTTGCATCTTGAGTCTATCTCTGCTGCCTGTGAAATGTCATCTGTCACTAGACTTCCTAGATATTTAAATTCCTCTACACGTTTTAGCTGTCTGGTACCCATAGTTATGTTGATGTTCTGTTTCTCTTTTGCGATGTTCATGATTTCTGTTTTGTTGATGTTGCTTTGCATGTTGTATTTTGTGCCTGTGCTGTTGATTCTATTTAAGTGTTCTTGTAGATCTTCTATATTTCCATGTATTAGTGCCTAATCGTCATCAAATAGATGCTCGTAATCTCCTCTGTCTCCGATGGCTTGTAGTACACACCCTGTTCTAACCTTGAAGTGGTCTGTGTGGCCTGTTGCTGTTCTGACTGTGCAGCTGCTGGTGATGTCTATCTATCTATTGACCTTTCGAGCCGTAACCGGCCCATAGGGCGTAGACCAAGATACACCTTCTCCTATATGAATTTTTGTTCTAGCAGTTTTCTTTTAAAGATATTTTATCAAATCTCGCCGTCTGTCTCTGTTCTGTGCAAGCAGTTCTATCTCATTGAGGGAGCCGATTCCTGCTGCTCTTGCCTCTCTCATCAATGTTCTTCTCAGTGTCTCCCTGGGTCTTCCTCTTTTTCTTTTACCTGTTGTTTCCCATATGAGGGCTTGCTTTGCTATTCGATTATTATCTCTTCTCATCACATGTCCAACGTATGACCATCGTCTTTTCTTTATTACTGAAGATATTAGTGGTTGATTGGCGATTTCTCTAATTTCCTCGTTTGTTTTGAATTCGTTCCATTCTATACCAAGTATTTTCCTTAGACATTTATTTTCGAATGCGTTCAACTTTGTTTCTATATCTCTTGTTGTTTTCCAGCTTTCACACGCATACGTAAGGGTTGATAGTACATTTGATTTGAATAGCCTAAGTTTTGTGTTTGTGCTAATGAGTTTTGATTTCCACAACTTTTCAAGGCTTCTGAAAGACATTGCTGCTTTAGCCAGTCTGATTCTAATTTCTTTGCTCGTATCCCCTTCTCGATCAATGTGACTTCCAAGATAGATAAAGTGATCGATCTCTTCTACTGGTTTGTTTTCCATGTATATTTTGTCACTTGTTGGAATTAAACTTTTCATGACTTTAGTCTTTTCATGATTGACCTCAAGCCCAATTTTGCTGGCTATTGATGATAGTTCATTTGTGTTTTCCTGCATCGTTTTTATCTGACTGCTGATGAGAACTATGTCATCAGCAAAGTCGAGGTACTCCAAATGGTCTCCTTGTATCCATTCGATGCCTTTATTACCAGTGCAGCATTTCTTCATTATGAAGTCCATAACAATTCCAAATAACAAGGGCGATAAAATACATCCTTGTTTAACCCCAGTTTCTATTGGGAAACATTCGCTCAGTCCTTCCTCTGTTCGAACTGCACATGTGTAACCATCATACATGTCTTTGATAATATTTATGATTTTTGATGGTAAGCCATATTGCTTCAGAATTTTCCACAAAGAATCTCTATGAATACTATCAAATGCTTTTTTGAAGTCGATGAAGTTAAGTACAAAAGGTTTTTGCTTTTCAATGTGTTCCTCCAATATAAGTCGTAGAGTGAAAATGTGGTCAAGACAGCTTCTCCCTTTTCTAAACCCAGCCTGTTCTTCACGCATCACTGTATCTATTGAATCCTTTATTCTATTTAGGATGATTTTACAGAATAACTTTGAGGCAACTGACAAAAGTGTCACGCCTCTCCAGTTGTTACAATCTCTAAGATTGCCCTTTTTTGGGATCTTAACAATGATTCCTTTTTTCCATTTATGAGGCGTCTTCTCTGTTTTCCAAATGATGTTGAACATTTTTTGGAGATGTATTAAATTATGGCTATCAATTGCCTTGAGGATCTCAGCTGTTAACTTATCCTCTCCAGCAGCCTTGTTATTGGTCATTAGCTTTAAGGTGGTTTCTATTTCACTCAAGGTGAAGTCATCTAAATTTACATCTAATTCTGCTGCTGGTGTTTCAGCTTCAAAATCTATTAAACTGTGAGGTAGTGGACGGTTAAGAATTTCTTTGAAGTGTTCCGCCCAACGAGCTTTTATGTCTGCGCTTGTTGTTAGCATTAATCCAGATTTGTCTAGAATTGGTGTTCCACTGGATGTATAGGTGTTTGTCAGCATCTTTTGTACAGTATAAAGAGTTCTGCTGTCTCCTGTAATTGCAGCTGTCTCTGCTTTCTCTGCCAAGTTGTCTATATAAGCTCTTGTATCTCTTCTTGCCGAACTTTTCACTTTGTTGTCTAATTCTGTGTATGTTGCTTTTGCCAGAACCTTTCCAAGATCTGTCTTTACATTAGTCATGGCTCTCTTTGCTTCTCTTCTTTCTTTGATGTATTTCCATGTGGTGTCTGAGATCCAAGCTCGTTTTTCCATTTTCTTCAGTCCAGCACTTGCTTCTGCTGCTGTCATTAGTATTTTGCTCTGTGAGTCCCACATTTCATTGATATCTAAGTCTATTTCACCAAGTGCTGAATAACAATTACTTAGCTCTATGTTAAACTTTTCCTTTATGGCTTCATCTTTCAGTTTATGACTATTAATTTTATGTGTAATTGACCTCTTCTGTTGGTTTCTAAATTTTAATCTTATTTTCCCAATGCACAGGTTGTGGTCACTATTAACATCAGCACCTCTGTATGCTCTTACATCTATTAATGATGATCTGAATTGTTGTTTAATACATAGGTGGTCAATTTGATTTGATGTTCTATCATCAGGAGATATCCATGTTGTTTTGTGGATATTTTTGTGTGGAAATAATGTCCCACCTATAACTAAATTTTCTATTAAACATAATTCTATTAATCTTTCTCCATTCTGACTTGTTGTATTACAGCCTTCTCTCCCCATCACATGTTCCACTCCTGCGTTAACATTTCATCTCAGTAGAGGTTATTTTTCTTATTGATCTAGGGTCCAGGTCTGGCATTGGTAGCACAAAGTTGGAATGAAGATTGTATTATAGAGTGCCCGTTTTGCCTGTAGAGTTATTGCCTCGTTGGACAATAATGGTGATAGCTGTTTTGTTGCATCTTGAGTCTATCTCTGCTGCCTGTGAAATGTCATCTGTCACTAGACTTCCTAGATATTTAAATTCCTCTACACGTTTTAGCTGTCTGGTACCCATAGTTATGTTGATGTTCTGTTTCTCTTTTGCGATGTTCATGATTTCTGTTTTGTTGATGTTGCTTTGCATGTTGTATTTTGTGCCTGTGCTGTTGATTCTATTTAAGTGTTCTTGTAGATCTTCTATATTTCCATGTATTAGTGCCTAATCGTCATCAAATAGATGCTCGTAATCTCCTCTGTCTCCGATGGCTTGTAGTACACACCCTGTTCTAACCTTGAAGTGGTCTGTGTGGCCTGTTGCTGTTCTGACTGTGCAGCTGCTGGTGATGTCTATCTATCTATTGACCTTTCGAGCCGTAACCGGCCCATAGGGCGTAGACCAAGATACACCTTCTCCTATATGAATTTTTGTTCTAGCAGTTTTCTTTTAAAGATATTTTATCAAATCTCGCCATCTGTCTCTGTTCTGTGCAAGCAGTTCTATCTCATTGAGGGAGCCGATTCCTGCTGCTCTTGCCTCTCTCATCAATGTTCTTCTCAGTGTCTCCCTGGGTCTTCCTCTTTTTCTTTTACCTGTTGTTTCCCATATGAGGGCTTGCTTTGCTATTCGATTATTATCTCTTCTCATCACATGTCCAACGTATGACCATCGTCTTTTCTTTATTACTGAAGATATTAGTGGTTGATTGGCGATTTCTCTAATTTCCTCGTTTGTTTTGAATTCGTTCCATTCTATACCAAGTATTTTCCTTAGACATTTATTTTCGAATGCGTTCAACTTTGTTTCTATATCTCTTGTTGTTTTCCAGCTTCGAACACCGTACGCCGGCTTTTCAGCCAGCGGAAAAGTGATTTTAGTCGCACGGCCACATGATCGCCTAATCTCGTTCTGTGGTCCCACAGTTAGGCCATCTGTTAATGCTGCCCTCTCCCCTTGGAATATTTCTGTAGACCTCACACAATTGGCGGGTTGGGGGGGGAGGGGGGGAGAAGAGAAGGCATATGGCTCTCGGTGAGGAACACGGTCTAGAGTACCGACCTGCTCTCTTGGGCTGCCTACCATAGAGCCCCTATTGCCAGATTATTAGCAGTCCGTCGGTCTCTTTCCTTAAAAGTACTGTCTCTCAATATGGGCTGAGACGGGTTGGCTCTGATAAACATGAGACATCGAGAATCTGCTCTTTAATTAGAAAATCTCAGTGATCTTGGCAAAGCAGAGCTGACCGCTGTCAGCAGACGGCGCTTGTCGCTATGAGGCCTATATCACTATTTTCAAGAGAGACCAGAAAATGATTCTGAAAATTGTTCTGGAAGCCCGACAGTTCATTCTTGCCTCTGGTAACATCCTCTCCTTCTTTCAACAAACTGATATTTTAAATCTTTCATCAAACTGATATTTTAAATCTTTCATCAAACTGATATTTTAAATCTTTCATCAAATTGATATTTTAAATCTTTCACCAAACTGATATTTAAAAAAACACATTTCTATTGGGAATTTGAATGCTTTTATTTCTTCCTTGTTAATTACTTTTTTAAAAAAAGGTTCTATGAGTAATCATTTTGTAAGGCGGTGTTTTAAGACAGAACTTCGTTGATTAATGAAAATGTTAAACTTGGTATTAATATTAGTTTTTTTCTGGGATAAATTAATTTTTGGTGGGCAAGTCTTCTGTCGTATGACGTCGTGTCACTGTTGCTAGACTGTTCCACGAACAGGGGAAACAGCTTGGCTCACTGGAGCCCGAGTAAGACTAACTTTATAGAAACAACGACATAGTCGTTATAATTTTTACATTTGAGAGATTTGTCAAGTTTATATCGTTCCTTTACGTTTAAAGAATGTGTAGCTGGAACTGAGATAGTTTTTTTACTTCAATTTTGTAGCAGCACAGCCTTGACGCGAAATGCTTTTGCTCTATAACTAGTCGCCGCTCTATATTGCCTTATAGTAAACGAATCATGTTTCTTTCACTACCCCATTAATGTCACTGCAAGAGAGCACTGAATTAAACATGTTAAAGAATGAAGAAAGCGGTACATTTCCTATACATTTGACTGCTTTTACCGAGTAGATTTGTAATAGTGAGTCTTGAGATTCAGCTTTTAATTTCATTTCTCATTCGAGATCGTAGATAGATCTAGATTATAGATAGATCTAGATTGTAGATAGATCTACATTATAGATATATTTAGATCGTAGATAGATCTAGATCGTAGGTAGACCTAGATCGTAGATAGTTCTAGATTATAGATATATTTATATCGTAGATAGACCTAGATTGTATATAGATCTACATTATAGATAGATTTAGATCGTAGATCTAGATTGTAGATAGATCTAGATCGTAGAAAGACCTAGATCGTAGATAGATCTAGATTATAGATAGATTTAGATCGTAGATAGATCTAGATCGTAGATAGATCTAGATCGTAGATAGACCTAGATCGTAGATAGATCTAGATAGTAGATAGACATAGATCGTAGATAGACCTAGATCGTAGATAGACCTAGGTCGTAGATAGACCTAGAACGTAGAAAGACCTAGAACGAAGGTATATCTAGATCGTAGATAGATCTAGATAGTAGATAGACCGAGATCGTAGATAGACCTAGATAGTAGATAGATCTAGATCGTAGAAAGACCTAGATAGTAGATAGATCTAGGTCGTAGATAGACCTAGATCGTAGAAAGACCTAGATCGTAGTTAGACCTAGATCGTAGAAAGACCTAGATCGTAGATAGACCTAGATCGTAGATAGACCTAGATCGTAGAAAGACCTAGATCGTAGATAGACCTAGATCGTAGATAGACCTAGATCGTAGTTAGATTTAGATTGTAGATAGATTTAGATTGTAAATAGACCTTGATCGTAGATAGACCTAGATCGAAGATAGACCTAGATCGTAGAAAGACCTAGATCGTAGATAGACCTAGATCGTAGACAGACCTAGATAGACGTAGATCGTAGAAAGGCTGCAGAGATTTAGATCGTAGATCGACCTAGATCGTAGATAGACCTAGATTGTAGATAGACCTATATCGTAGATAGACCTAGATCCTAGATCCTATATAGACCTAGATTGTAGATAGACCTAGATCGAAGATAGACCTAGATCGAAGATAGAACTAGATCCTAGATAGACCTAGATCGTAGAAAGACCTAGCCCCTAGATCGTAGAAAGATCTAGATTGTAGATAGACCTAGATCGATGATAGAACTAGATCCTAGATAGACCTAGATCGTAGAAAGACCTAGCCCCTAGATCGTAGAAAGATCTAGATTGTAGATAGACCTAGATCGAAGATAGACCTAGATCGAAGATAGACCTAGATCCTACATAGACCTAGATCGTAGAAAGACATAGCCCCTAGATCGTTGAAAGACTTAGATCGTAGAAAGGCTGCACAGATTTAGATTGTAGATAGACCTAGATCCTAAATAGACCTAGATCGTAGATAGATCTAGATCGAAGATAGACATAAGTCGAAGATAGACCTAGATTGTAGATAGACCTAGATCGTAGGAAAACCTAGATTGTAGATAGACCTAGATCGAAGATAGACATAAGTCGAAGATAGATCTAGATCGAAGATAGACCTAGATCGAAGATAGACCTAGATCCTAGATAGACCTAGATCGTAGAAAGACCTAGATTGTAGATAGACCTAGATCGAAGATAGACCTAGATCCTAGATAGACCTAGATCGAAGATAGACCTAGATCCTAGATAGACCTAGATCGAAGATAGACCTAGATCGAAGATAGACCTAGATCGCAGATAGACCTAGATCGAAGATAGACCTAGATCCTAGATAGACCTAGATCGAAGATAGACCTAGATCGTAGATAGACCTAGATCCTAGATAGACCTAGATCGAAGATAGACCTAAATCCTAGACAGACCTAGATCGAAGATAGACCTAGATCCTAGATAGACCTAGAACGAAGATAGACCTAGATCCTAGATAGACCTAGATCGTAGATAGACCTAGATCCTAGATAGACCTAGATCGTAGATAGACCTAGATCCTAGATAGACCTAGATCGTAGATAGACCTAGATCCTAGATAGACCTAGATCGTAGATAGACCTAGATCGTAGATAGACCTAGATCGAAGATAGACCTAGATCGAAGATAGACCTAGATCGTAGAAAGACCTAGATCGAAGAGAGACCTAGATCGTAGATAGACCTAGATCGAAGATAGACCTAGATCGTAGATAGACCTAGATCGAAGATAGACCTAGATCCTAGATAGACCTAGATCGCAGATAGACCTAGATTGTAGATAGACCTAG
Source organism: Megaustenia siamemsis (assembly GCA_032433765.1). Taxonomy (NCBI): domain Eukaryota; kingdom Metazoa; phylum Mollusca; class Gastropoda; order Stylommatophora; family Ariophantidae; genus Megaustenia; species Megaustenia siamemsis. Next base: position 65,180,628 of record JAVIAB010000108.1, read on the forward strand.
ATCGAAGATAGACCTAGATCCTAGATAGACCTAGATCGAAGATAGACCTAGATCCTAGATAGACCTAGATCGCAGATAGACCTAGATCGTAGAAAGACCTAGATCGTAGAAAGACCTAGATCCTAGATAGACCTAGATCGTAGATAGACCTAGATCCTAGATAGACCTAGATCGTTTATAGACCTAGATCGTAGATAGACCTAGATTGTAGATAGACCTAGATCGTAGATAGACCTAGATTGTAGATAGACCTAGATCGTAGAATGACCTAGATCGTAGATAGACCTAGATCGTAGATAGTCCTAGATCCTAGATAGACCTAGAACGAAGATAGACCTAGATCCTAGATAGACCTAGATCGTAGATAGACCTAGATCCTAGATAGACCTAGATCGTAGATAGACCTAGATCCTAGATAGACCTAGATCGTAGATAGACCTAGATCCTAGATAGACCTAGATCGTAGATAGACCTAGATCGTAGATAGACCTAGATCGAAGATAGACCTAGATCGAAGATAGACCTAGATCGTAGAAAGACCTAGATCGAAGAGAGACCTAGATCGTAGATAGACCTAGATCGAAGATAGACCTAGATCGTAGATAGACCTAGATCGAAGATAGACCTAGATCCTAGATAGACCTAGATCGCAGATAGACCTAGATTGTAGATAGACCTAGATCGAAGATAGACCTAGATCCTAGATAGACCTAGATCGAAGATAGACCTAGATCCTAGATAGACCTAGATCGCAGATAGACCTAGATCGTAGAAAGACCTAGATCGTAGAAAGACCTAGATCCTAGATAGACCTAGATCGTAGATAGACCTAGATCCTCGATAGACCTAGATCGTTTATAGACCTAGATCGTAGATAGACCTAGATTGTAGATAGACCTAGATCGTAGATAGACCTAGATTGTAGATAGACCTAGATCGTAGAATGACCTAGATCGTAGATAGACCTAGATCGTAGATAGTCCTAGATCGTAGATAGACCTAGATCCTAGATAGACCTAGATCGTAGATAGATTTAGAGTAGATAGACCTAGATCGTAGATAGACCAAGATCGTAGATAGTCCTTGATCGTAGATAGACCTAGATCGTAGATAGACCTAGATCCTAGATAGACCTAGATCGTAGATAGATTTAGAGTAGATAGACCTAGATCGTAGAAAGACCTAGATCGTAGATAGTCCTAGATCGTAGATAGACCTAGATCGTAGATAGATTTAGAGTAGATAGACCTAGATCGTAGAAAGACCTAGTCTGTAGATAGACCTAGATCGTAGATAGATTTAGAGTAGATAGACCTAGATCGTAGAAAGACCTAGTCTGTAGATAGACCTAGATCGTAGATAGATTTAGAGTAGATAGACCTAGATCGTAGAAAGACCTAGTCTGTAGATAGACCTAGATCGTAAATAGACCTAGAAAGACCTCAGTAACATCAGTTCCACACCAAAATGACAAACGGTGATGATGGAAACAAGTTCAAGGCCAGGTAATTTGCACGCAGGTTATCATTGACGTCACTGAGAACATTGTTGACGATTTGCAGCAGCCGGCACGGCGGTAGACTGGCCTCAGGTAATTCAGATCGAACAGTTTTATAGGCGTGGTCCAATTTGAACACCACTAAACAAATTAGCCTCAATTATAGTGTCGCGAGAAGAGCACATGACACGGTGAATTATATTTGGGCGCGTAATGAAGAAAGAACATTCGAGAAATAATTTCCAGACGTTTATATCTGAAGTGGTTAATGATCAAATATTGACACTGAAACAGACGATCACCTTCGACGGCCTGGGACACCCAAGGTAGGGGGAACTGCTAACGATAGATCTCTGGTGCCCTCACCAATGTTGATTGGCCTCCTAGTAGGTGATCCTGCTGCTGGCTTTGTTCACGCCCAACTTCTGCTTTTAATTGTCCCTTCAATTAAAGAGTGCGTGTATTTCACCCTGTGTTGAGGGGGATGAAGGTAGGTAGTGAGAAACTGGCAAATGTTAGACAAATGGCTGTTAATTGTTTAAATAGCTGTTAATTGAGGACAATCATCTTTTCCACCCGAAGATGACGTTTATTTGATCATTTATCGACATATTTCTGCCACAATTTTCCTATTTACATAATCGTCCATTATTGTTTTAACCGCAGTTTGAAGGCAGTAGTTCCCTTTGTAATTGAGGAACCTCTTAGTTATTTTCTAAATGCTGTTAGGCCCACCAGCAGGACGCGAACTCGAGGGTTGACAGTTCCATTCCAGACATAATTAGCATTTTGTCTTTGCTATAATAATGTAAGTACCTGTCTGTGGAGCAGTTTTCTTGGACTACTACAAGTATCTGTAGGTAATTGACTGTTGACCAAGTAAGACAGTTTGTTGAACCATCTCTCAGACCTACCAGCGCCTACACACTGATATTCATATCGAGTAGCGACTTGTACAAATATCCACAACAATCTTTGTTCTGCCTGTATGTCCTTCACCTATATGTCTGCACTATTGGCCTAGTGGGCACTGTTTCCCATCACCTGCTTCCTTTCACAGCAATGCCATTTATTTCTACAATTTTCATCGACATGACAGTATTTTATTTATTTATTTTATTTGTTGGCATTGATCAGTCTTCTTTTTGTCTCGACCTCAAATCTGGACTTCAGAAGTGGACAGACACCTCCATTTACATTGTTTTCTGTGTTTATTGTGAACATTGTTTTTACACGTTTTCAGTTTTAATGTGATCATTAGAGCTTTATGTCTTACTGCTTGTAAAGCCATCACGCCTCATTGTTCTCTATGTATCATCATCATCATCATCATCATCAAATACCGGGCCTGCTGGCGTAGGTGATCATGTCTCTCCACAACTTTCGATCTCGACCGTTATTTATCATTTCTGTTGTTGACCTTCTGACAAGCCATTCTCTTAAGCTGTCTCTATGTATAGAAGCTCATTTTGACATTTGCTACTGATTTCACTGTTTTCATTGTTCGTTCCGTTAACCGATTTAACTTTTCTCATAGTTTTTACAATTCATAGTGTTCACTTTTCTCATTGTTTGTACAGTTCATAGTGTTCACTTTTCTCATTGTTTGTACAGTTCATAGTGTTCACTTTTCTCATTGTTTGTACAGTTCATAGTGTTCACTTTTCTCATTGTTTGTACAGTTCATAGTGTTCACTTTTCTCATTGTTTGTACAGTTCATAGTGTTCACTTTTCTCATTGTTTGTACAGTTCATAGTGTTCATTTTTCTCATTGTTTGTACAGTTCATAGTGTTCACTTTTCTCATAGTTTTTACAGTTCATAGTGTTCACTTTTCTAATTGTTTGTACAGTTCATAGTGTTCACTTTTCTCATTGTTTGTACAGTTCATAGTGTTCACTTTTCTCATTGTTTGTACAGTTCATAGTGTTCACTTTTCTCATTGTTTGTACAGTTCATAGTGTTCACTTTTCTCATTGTTTGTACAGTTCATAGTGTTCACTTTTCTCATTGTTTGTACAGTTCATAGTGTTCACTTTTCTCATTGTTTGTACAGTTCATAGTGTTCACTTTTCTCATTGTTTGTACATTTCATAGTGTTCACTTTTCTCACTGTTTGTACAGTTCATAGTGTTCACTTTTCTCATTGTTTGTACATTTCATAGTGTTCACTTTTCTCATTGTTTGTACATTTCACAGTGTTCACTTTTCTCATTGTTTGTACATTTCATAGTGTTCACTTTTCTCATTGTTTGTACATTTCACAGTGTTGACATTTCTCATTGTTTGTACAGTTAACAGTGTTAAATTTTCTCATTGTTTGTACAGTTCACAGTGTTCATTTTTCTCATTGTTTGTACAGTTCATAGTGTTCATTTTTCTCATTGTTTGTACAGTTCACAGTGTTCATTTTTCTCATTGTTTGTACAGTTCATAGTGTTCACTTTTCTCATTGTTTGTACAGTTCATAGTGTTCATTTTTCTCATTGTTTGTACAGCGTTTATTACTCTCGTTATTTGCGGTTTATTATTCTAGTTTTTATTTTACGTTCTATCGGGAGATTTTATCGTTCTATTATCAGGAGACAATCCATTTGTAGGGTCTTTTGTGAAGCTTGTTTACATGGGCTTTTGTGAAGATTGTTTACATGGGCTTTTGTGAAGATTGTTTGCTTACAGGCGCTTCTGTGAAGATTGTTTGTTTTCATGGGCTTCTGTGAAGATTGTTCGTTTACAGAGGCTTTTATAAAGATTGTTTGTTTACAGGGGTTTCTGTGAAGATTGTTTGTTTACAGGGGTTTCTGTGAAGATTGTTTGTTTACAGGGGTTTCTGTGAAGATTGTTTGTTTACAGGGGTTTCTGTGAAGATTGTTTGTTTACAGGGGTTTCTGTGAAGATTGTTTGTTTACAGGGGCTTTTATAAAGATTGTTTGTTTACAGGGGTTTCTGTGAAGATTGTTTGTTTACAGGGGTTTCTGTGAAGATTGTTTGTTTACAGGGGTTTCTGTGAAGATTGTTTGTTTACAGGCGCTTCTGTAAAGATTGTTTGTTTACAGGGGTTTCTGTGAAGATTGTTTGTTTACAGGGGTTTCTGTGAAGATTGTTTGTTTACAGGGGCTTTTGTGAAGATTGTTTGTTTTTCAGGCGCTTCTGTGAAGATTGTTTGTTTTTCAGGCGCTTCTGTGAAGATTGTTTGTTTACAGGCGCTCCTGTGAAGATTGTTTATTTACAGGAGCTTTTGTGAAGATTGTTTGTTTTTCAGGCGCTTCTGTGAAGATTGTTTGTTTACAGGCGCTTTTGTGAAGATTGTTTGTTTACAGGCGCTTTTGTGAAGATTGTTTGTTTACATGCGCTTTTGTGAAGATTGTTTGTTTACAGGCGCTTCTGTGAAGATTGTTTGTTTACAGGCGCTTTTGTGAAGATTGTTTGTTTACAGGCGCTTCTGTGAAGATTGTTTGTTTACAGGCGCTTTTGTGAAGATTGTTTGTTTACAGGGGCTTTTGTGAAGATTGTTTGTTTACAGGCGCTTCTGTGAAGATTGTTTGTTTACAGGCGCTTTTGTGAAGATTGTTTGTTTACAGGGGCTTTTGTGAAGATTGTTTGTTTACAGGCGCTTTTGTGAAGATTGTTTGTTTATATGGGCTTCTGTGAAGATTGTTTGTTTACAGGCGCTTCTGTGAAGATTGTTTGTTTACAGGGGCTTCTGAGAAGATTGTTTGTTTACAGGCGCTTCTGTGAAGATTGTTTGTTTACAGGCGCTTCTGTGAAGATTGTTTGTTTACAGGGGCTTCTGAGAAGATTGTTTGTTTACAGGCGCTTCTATGAGACGAACATTAGTTTGTATGCAAGAATTTGTGTGAAGAGCATTAGTTTGTATGCAAGAATTTGTGTGAAGAGCATTAGTTTGTATGCAAGAATTTGTGTGAAGAGCATTAGTTTGTATGCAAGAATTTGTGTGAAGAGCATTAGTTTGTATGCAAGAATTTGTGTGAAGAGCATTAGTTTGTATGCAAGAATTTGTGTGAAGAGCATTAGTTTGTATGCAAGAATTTGTGTGAAGAGCATTAGTTTGTATGCAAGAATTTGTGTGAAGAGCATTAGTTTGTATGCAAGAATTTGTGTGAAGAGCATTAGTTTGTATGCAAGAATTTGTGTGAAGAGCATTAGTTTGTATGCAAGAATTTGTGTGAAGAGCATTAGTTTGCAAGGATTTATGTGAAGGACATAATGTTGTCAGCCTGACAAGATATCTCGGATCTCGCTCTCACACACTTGTCTTCCTGGCATATATCAGTAGCTAGCTCGGTGGCTTGCCGATGGTGTCATTCTCAGTTCAAACACAACGTGACTCATTTCACCTGAAAGTTTCACCTGGTTCAAAGCTTTAGCAGCTGCTCCCTCACCCCCACAAGGTGTTGCTTAATATTTCACTCCTATAAATAAGGAGAATGTATATAACCAGAAGGACTGAGCAGTTGTATTGTCTCCACTTCTTGAATGAACATAATCATTGCGTTGTTTCGGCTTCTGGGATAAAAAGTCGTATTGTCTCAATTTCTGGGATAAAAAGTCGTATTGTCTCAACTTCTGGAATAAAAAGTCGTATTGGCTCAACTTCTGGAATAAAAAGTCGTATTGTCTCAACTTCTGGAATAAAAAGTCGTATTGTCTCAACTTCTGGAATAAAAAGTCGTATTGTCTCAATTTCTGGAATAAAAAGTCGTATTGTCTCAACTTCTAGAATAAAAAGTCGTATTGTCTCAACTTCTGGAATAAAAAGTCGTATTGTCTCTGCTTCTGGAATAAAAAGTCGTATTGTCTCAACTTCTGGAATCAAAAGTCATATTATCTCAACTTCTGGGATAAAAAGTTGTATTGTCTCAATTTCTGGAATAAAATGGCGTATTGTCTCAACTTCTGGAATAAAAAGTCGTATTGTCTCAACTTCTGGAATAAAAAGTCGTATTATCTCAACTTCTGGGATAAAAAGTCGTATTGTCTCAAATTCTGGAATAAAACGTCGTATTGTCTCAGCTTCTTGAATAAAAAGTCGTATTGTCTCAACTTCTGGAATAAAAAGTCGTATTGTCTCAACTTCTGGAATAGAAAGTCGTATTGTCTCAACTTCTTGAATAAAAAGTCGTATTGTCTCAACTTCTGGAATAAAACGTCGTATTGTCTCAACTTCTGGAATAAAAAGTCGTATTGTCTCAACTTCTGGAATAAAAAGTCGTATTATCTCAACTTCTGGGATAAAAAGTCGTATTGTCTCAACTTCTGGAATAAAAAGTCGTATTATCTCAGCTTCGTATTATCGTAGCGTCTTAGCTTCTAGATTAAACAGTTGATGCTGTGTCTGCCCCTTAGGAACATGAACAAAAACTATCAAAGAACTGTCTCGGTTTCTGGAATAAACAGTCGTGGTCTTGCCTCTATTTTCGGAATAAACAGTCGCCGTCTAGTCTCTACTACCGGAAGAAACAGTCGTCGTCTTTCCTCCACTTTCGGAATAAACAGTCGCCGTCTAGTCTCTACTTACGGAATAAACAGCCGCCGTCTAGTCTCTACTACCGGAATAAACAGTAGTCTTACCTCCACTTCCGGAATAAACAGTCGTCTTACCTCCACTTCCGGAATAAACATTTCACCGTCTTGTCTGTACTTCCGGAATAAACAGTCGCTCTCTAGTCTCTAACTACGGAATAAACAGTCGCCGTCTAGTCTCTACTACCGGAATAAACAGTCGTCGTACCTCCACTTCCCGAAAAAAACAGTCGTCTTACCTCCACTTCCGGAATAAACATTTCACCGTCTTGTCTGTACTTCCGGAATAAACAGTCGCTGTCTAGTCTCTACTTCTGATCTAAACAGTCGTCTTACCTCCATTTCCGGAATAAACATTTCACCGTCTTGTCTGTACTTCCGGAATAAACAGTCGCTGTCTAGTCTCTACTTCTGATCTAAACAGTCGTTTTACCTCCACTTCCGGAATAAATAGTCGCCTGTTCCAGTGTCACCACACATAAGATCGTTCTTCATCTTGACGGAATGAACAACAATATCTTCCTCAAAATAGCAGTTAGTTTATTCCATCCATCCTCTGACCTTCTCAATCTAATTTACAATATTTGTAATTTGCTCAGCTAGACTAATCCTGTACTAACCAAGGAGCGACTGACTGCTAACTGCTGACTACTTTCTAACTACTTGACCGTTAATTGCTATGCTCTGACTGCTCCTGCTGACCATTGAGTGCCTTCTAAGCTTTATATTTCCCCCTAGTTGCAATCCCAAGCTCCTTCACTCAGCCAATCAAATTCTGCCACTCTAATTTCCTGTGTTTCCTAGTTACTACACAAATACGTCACAACCGTTAAAACAATGCATCACTCATTTAGAAATTTCCAGTTTGCACCATCTTGAACACCTCATGTACCTATGCCATATTCCCATACATTGCGAACTTTCCACAAACTTTTAGTTCACAGATACCCTAGCCGATGACTTTTACACGCCGTCTTGATTCTACTTCCGGAATAAACAGTCGCCGTCTTGCCTCTACTTCCAGAATAAACAGTCGCCTTCTTGTTTCTATTTTCGGAATAAACAGTCGCCTTCTTGTCTCTACTTTCGGAATAAACAGTCGCCTTCTTGTCTCTACTTTCGGAATAAACAGTCGCCTTCTTGTCTCTAATTTCGGAATAAACAGCCGCCTTCTTGTCTCTACTTTCGGAATAAACAGTCGCCGTCTTGTCTCTACTTCCGGAATAAAGAGTCGTCTTATTTCTACTTCCGGAATAAACAGTTACGTCTTGATTGTTTTGAAGTGTTGATTTCAAATATATATTTTAAAGTGTTAATTTCAAATATAAATTTTAAAGTGTTGATTTCAAATATCTATTTTAAAGTGTTGATATTAAATATCAATTATAAAGTGCTACCCGACCTGACAATGGTCAGGTCGGGTAATTCTACCTGCTACTGTATGCAGTAAACAGTACAACATATGGCTGCCCTGCTGCCTTGCAGGTAAGCTCGGGAGAGTAAAAGGCTAAGGGAGGGTACCCCGACGTAAAACAACCCCACTGCCTTGTGGGTGAGACTTTTTAGTCAAAGGCTAGTGGAGTAAACCGTAAACAACCGACGGTAGGCAACAGAAAACCACCGTCGTAATTTCTTTGTATAATCATGAATCGCCACAACATTAGATACAACGACAACAACGTTAAGGGGGGTTCCCATGGAATAAAATAAAGGACTCAGCCTTAATAGCAAAAAGACAGAGGTAATGGTAACAACAAAGAAAAAGACATCACCTCAGTGCAAAATAAAGACAAGTGGAACAATATTAAAACAGGTAAATGAATTTAAATATTTTGGAACTTTGTTAACCTCAGACGGAAGATGTACAAGTGAGATGCAGAATGGCTCAGGCAAAAGCAGCTTTCCAAAAAAATGAGGAAGATACTATGCAATCCATTTTTGACAATAGAAACAAGAAAAAGAGTTCTTAAATGTTACGTAGAGCCAGTCTTAACATATGGATGCGAGTCATGAACAATAGGACAACAGACAAGAAAAACACTGGAGTCTGTAGAAATGTGCTTTTACAGAAGAATGTTGAGAATACCACGGACAGCTAAGAAGAGTAATGAAGAGGTTCTAAGAGAGGTCAAGGCAAAAAGAGAGCTAATTTCCAATGTTAGGAAGAGACAATCATCATTCTTTGGCCATGTAATGAGAAGAGAACAACTTGAATATATTGTAACAACTGGAAAAATTGAGGGACGAAGAGATAGAGGGAAGCAAAGAGAAAAAAATAACAGACAGCTTAAGAGAATGGCTTGGCAGAAGGTCAACAACAGAAATGATAAATAGCTGCCGAGATCGAAGGTTGTGGAGAGACATGATCACCTACGCCACTAGGCCCGGTACTTAATGATGATGATAAAGTGTTAATTTTAAACATCAATTTTTAGTGTTGATTTCAAATATCAATTATAAAGTGTTGATTTCAAATATCAACGAAATTCACCATTTGGTTCTTGTTTCTATGATATACAAAAAATGACGTTATCCTAATGCGTATAATGCCAGCATGTTGAAATCCTATGGGTGAACCTTTGGTCGTTCTACTTCCGCTTTCTAAAAATAGTGGCTGCTTTCTTCTCATTACATGGCCAAAAAATGATGATTGTTTCTTCTTATATTGGAAATTAGCTCTCTTTTTGCTTTGGCCTCTTTCATAACGTTTTCATTACTCTTCATAGCTGTTCATGGTATTCTCAATATTCTTCTGTGAAACAAAATTTCTACAGACTCCAGTGATTTATTGTGGCGATTCATGAATGTACAAAGAAAATACGAAGGTGGTTTTCTGTTGCATACCGTCGGTGGTTTTCTGTTGCCTTCCGTCGGTTAGTTTACGGTTGGCTCCGCTAGCCTTTGACTAAAATGTCTCACCCACAAGACAGTGGGGTTCTTTTACTTCGGTATCCCTCCCTTAGCCTTTTACTCCCCCGAGCATACCTGCAAGGCGGTAGGGCAGCCGCAGGTTGTACTGTTTACTGCATACAGTAGCAGGTAAAATTACCCGACCTGACATAGTCTGTGGTAATGGCTGCCAAAAACCAAAATTGTTGTGACAGTCTCATCCTCTTTGAATGTAACAAGATGGCGGTTCCGAAACACAGAAATTCGAACATCATTTGTCAGGAGATTCCACTGCTTCAGTCTAGAATCCACAAGCCCAGTATTGTTCTTGAGCAGATCCCAATCTTTGACAAGATCATTCATTGCGCCTTGGGATATTAAGTTTGGTTTAGTGAAAGAAATCGCACAAAATCTGGATTGTGAAGTTGATGGTCCATCACCACAAACCTCTTCTTCCTCAGCTGAAAATGATTGGGAAAAGCCAGGCCCTTGTGATGTGGTACAGGACGGACAACAGAGGGAAATGTTAGAAATCTCATCTCCAAATTTCTCTCTTTCTAAATAGCTGGGGACCACACAACAGTAACAATTGTCGATATGACCAGCAGGCTCTCTCCACATCTTTTGGGCTGTAAAATGGCATAAAGTGGCTTTTTGTCACTCAATATTTACATTTGTTGTGTATGTATTGCAACATTTGTTGTGCATGTATTGCAACATTTGTTGTGTATGTATTACAACATTTTTATGCATGTATTGCAACATTTGTTATGCATGTATTGCAACATTTGTTATGCATGTATTGCAACATTTGTTATGCATGTATTGCAACATTTGTTATGCATGTATTGCAACATTTGTTGTGCATGTATTGCAACATCTGTTGTGTATGCATTGCAACATTTGTTGTGCGTATATTGTAATACATGTGTAGTGTCGAGCTCTTATCTTGATCTCCTATATGGCAGCAGTAACACAAAACGCAGGTTTCTCAATCACTTCAATCAAATTTCATGTTAGCAATACGAACGTCACGTCCCCACAAATATATCAGAAGTGATCTGCTTTGATCAAACGTCCTGAGCTTGAACTATATCGGACAGGAAAAGAAGCTCAACGTTGCCAAAAACAAACAAAAACTATTCATGAGAGTTATGCTATTTATACAGAAAACTGATGCAAGCTTAGGTACGATGACGTCACTTATTTCTAGTCCAGTTTTTATTGGTCTATGGCGCAGATTGTGTAATCTGTCACAAAAGTTACATCACAAACACGTCTCTATAGATCATACACCACCGGAAATGTATTTTTCGGACACTAGAAAAATAAGAATTGTTCTGCTAATTTTGTTTTCAGCTCCTGAGATTTCGTTGGTTTTATGTTGCAGACGATACGAGATAGTGTTGGTAAGAACAAATATCTTGGCTCTACATGAAAGATAAAGACGTGCATCGTTACTGTCTAACAATTCTAGTGGGCAATGCAGAGACGGTTTTATGATAATTTGCGATGCCATAGACAGTTTTAAAATGTATAGCTGTAAAAAGAGTAATCAGAGAAAGTTATGATAAGAATATAGTTACTGCAGAGATTTCAGAGAAAGTTATATGCGAGATGTATAGCAAATAGAGAACCATTGATGAAAAATTACATAGAAAATATAGTTCAAACAGAGATATCAGAGAAGTATTGGAGAAGATATGACGCAAACCGAGACATCAGAGAAAGTCGTAGAGAAGGTATGATACAAACCGAGACATCAGAGAAATTAATAGAGAAGATATAATACAAACCGAGACACCAGAGAAATTCGTAGAGAAGATATGATATATACCGAGACATCAGAGAAAGTGTAGAGAAGACATGGTTCAAACGAAGATATCAGAGAAAGTCATAAAGAAGATATGGTACAAACAAAGACATCAGAGAAAGTCGTAGAGAAGATATGGAGAAAAACATCAGAGAAAGTCGTAGAGAAGATATGGTACAAAACTCGGTGAAAGTTGCGGAGGAGTTATAATGAAGAGACATTGATGATTGTTATAAGACATTGGATTGTGCAGAAAGAAATGTCTCGCGAGATGGAAGAGGGCAATGTCACTGGGATGAGATTTAAGACCACACTGGAGTAAGTTATTCGATGAGGTAGGAGAGAGTAGTGAAATAACATGAATGAATGTTATTGGATGAGGTAGGAGAGAGTAGTGAAATAACATGAATGAATGTTATTAGATGAGATAGGAGAGAGTAGTGAAATAACATGAATGAATGTTATTAGATGAGATAGGAGAGAGTAGTGAAATAACATGAATGAATGTTATTAGATGAGATAGGAGAGAGTAGTGAAATAACATGAATGAATGTTATTAGATGAGATAGGAGAGAGTAGTGAAATAACATGAATGAATGTTATTAGATGAGATAGGAGAGAGTAGTGAAATAACATGAATGAATGTTATTAGATGAGATAGGAGAGAGTAGTGAAATAACATGAATGAATGTTATTGGATGAGGTAGGAGAGAGTAGTGAAATAACATGAATGAATGTTATTGGATGAGGTAGGAGAGAGTAGTGAAATAACATGAATGAATGTTATTAGATGAGATATGAGAGAGTAGTGAAATAACATGAATGAATGTTAGGAGGAAAAATTGAAAAAAAAAAAAAATGGTATGTTAGAAGCTTTACGTGATTAATAGACGACACAGATTCGAACGACGTTTCGGCTCAATAGGCCTTCAGCAGGAACAAACAAACAACATACACACAGATATGTGAATAAATAAAACTAATCCTACATAGCTAACTAGTAATGAAACATCAAAAACAAAATAATCGAAATATGTTGACTTCCCTGTGTGGCGTGGACTGTGGTCAGGCTATGAAAGGAATTTCTCACGTGTGTAGCTGTAATTTATACCCTGTGGTCAGAGGTGAAGGGTTATAAAAATACACGAGTGGGGGGAACGCTATCTAGGTACGTCGACTACAAAGGCACAGGCAATATCTGAAAGTATCTAAGGGCCCATAAATACATGTATACACACACAGATGCGTGTATACATATGTACACGTGCAAGAAGAAGTGCACATACTAATACATATCAACATACACATACATATACACACACATACACACACATACATGTGTATGCATACAAGCAAGAGCACATATACATGCATGTATATGCGTATACATATATATACCAATACCCGTGCCTATGGACACATACATGCATGTGCACGTCCATACGGGGACAATCGTATGTGTGGAAGGGTTCACACCGGGGTCAGTGTGCAAACTCGAAGGAGAAAGAATAGAACAGTGGAATGACAGGTACTCAAAAGGCGGAAAGAGTGAGATGTATGAGGGTGTGGTGCAATAAAAACATATGAGGGCTAAGTAGCGCAGAAAAAAAGGTATATAGGAGAACACCGAAGTGCCTCAACGGGGACTAGTGGAGAAGAACTAAGAATAGCGTGGCATAGTAGATAGACTAAAGAGCCACCACATGGGTGGTAGAGAGAGCTATGCAAGAGGGAAGGAGCAGCCGAAAGGAAACTATATGTATGAGTGTGATACATTCATGCCTCGTGGGGTCAGCGAACCATACTGGACTATGAGGCGATTTTCCAAAGTATAGCGGCTGCGGTCGCCAGAGTGACAGAGGACAATACCAGTGACACGGATGTCGTCTTTGCCCTTGTGATCTGGGGAGTTGAAATAGGAAGACACTGGAGTGCCAGTATTCTGTTGGACATCACGTAGATGTTCACAAAATCTTTCCGCTAATCTTCTACCAGACTCGCCTATATAGGTCATGTGGCATCGTTGGCATATAATGGCATAAATGATGTTGCGGGACACACATGTGAAGCCATGCTTGATCTCGAACCGTCCATTGGGGAATAAGACCGAGTCAGTAGGGAGCACATAGGCACAGGTGATACAGTTACGACCACAAGGGGCCGTACCGAAGTGTGGAGGGTGGGAGCGAGGGAGACGGCTCCTAACCAGAATGTCTCCCAAATTCCTGTCGCGCTTGAAGGCGATCATCGGGGGATCACTAAAAAGTAGACGGGTAGTGGGATCAGAGAGGAGAATGGAACGGTAGCGGTTGAGTATCCTCACAGCTGCTAAGTTGTGAGGATGATAAGTGAGGGTGAGTATAGTTCTCTCAGAAGGGGGGCGGTTGGAAGGGGTGAGTGCCTCGGGACGAGAGATAAGGAGGACCCGCTTGAGGGCAGACTGGAGGATCGAGTCTGGATAAAGCCGGCGGCTGAAGAAACCTAACATGAGGTGAGCCTGTCGGAGGAAATCTTGGTCATCCTGGCAGATGCGACGGAGACGCAATAACTGTGAGAATGGAATAGAGTCGCGACAAGAAGGTGAATGGGATGAAGTATAGAGAAGGTAGCAGTGGGCGTCTGTGGGTTTATAGAAAACCGAGGTGTGGAGGCCAGAAGTACCCAAAGAAACAATAAGATCTAGGAAGGTGACAGAGGAAGTGGATATACAAGATGTGATCTTGATAGCTTTGTGATAGCTACCAATATAGTCGATAAACCTGGAGAGGTCATCCTCAGGTAGATCGGTGAGTCCGAAGCAGTCATCAATGTACCGAAGGTATATGATGGGAAGAGGACCTTGATAAGAATTGAGAATTTGGTACTCCAGGTAACCCATGAATAGGCAAGCATAGCTAGGGCCCATCTTGGTGCCCATGGCTACTCCACTGACCTGGTCATAGAAGTTACCATTAAACTCAAAGGTGTTGAGGTTGAGTACAAGCTCAGTAAGGCGTAGAAGAGTTGCAGTATCAACAGAGGGGTGTTGTCTCTGGTCAAGAAAGAAACGTAGAGCCAGGAGGCCGTCGGAGTGAGGAATAGAGGTGTAGAAGGAGCAAACATCAAGGGTAAAAAGTCGGTATGAGCGACCTTGGGAGAGAGAGATGGAAGAGAAGATACTCAATGCATGGTTAGTGTCCTTGACATATGAGGGAAGACTAACGACCATAGGCTGGAAGACACTGTCTAAATAGTCAGATATGTGTTCAGTCGGGCAAGCACACGCTGACACGATGGGGCGTCCTGGATTGTCGATTTTGTGAATTTTGGGGAGCATGTAGAAAGATGGTTTCCCAAGACCACTATTATGAATAATGAGGCGGGACGCGCTAGGAGGGAGCCGGTTGGTTCGGATCAGTTCCTTGATGGTAGATTTGACCTGCTTATTGTAGAGGACAGTGGCGTCGTCAGGGCGGGGTTTATAAAAAGTGGTATTGGATAGCTGTTTGTTGCCCTCAGAAATATATAAGTCTTTGCGCCAAACTACCACCGCTCCCCCCTTGTCTGCCGGTTTGATAACAATGTCCTCCCGGCGGCGGAGATTTGAAAGGGCCCGAAGCTCAGAGGGAGATAGATTAGAGCGGTGAAGTTTTCTAGGGCACAGTTGTTGTATCTCACGTGAGGTGGCATTTATGTAGTGATCCAAAGCCTGTGATGCGCCGGGTGGAGGGGTCCAATCTGATTTGCGAGAGTGGAAGCGAGAGAACTCATCTACAGGGGTGGGTGAGGAAGAAGTAGCAGTAGTGTCAGAGAAACGGTGCTTCAAGCGCATACGTCTATGGAAATCATGGACGTCCTTGCAAAGATTGTAGTGGTCACTGGAAGGACGACGCGGGATAAATTTTAAACCTTTAGAGAGAACAGACCTCTCATCATGTGAGAGGTGGAGGTCGGGGGGTATGCAGAAAACTAAAGAGTCGGGGGCCGATGTGGCGGGTGTGGGGGAGGGGGGGGGGACGGGGCGAAGGTGGGAGATCTTCTTCTTGTGCTGGGAGGACATAAAAGTGTAGAGTTGCCTATTGAAGTCGTGGATGATCTGACGGATAACATTGTCGTGGCCGGTAATTAAACACCTGAGTCTCGCTACCAGTTGGAGGCGTCGAGTGCGCAGGTGGGAGACTAGCCTGGTGTGGTTAGCTAGGACGAGTCTCATACGATGGAAACCCAGGCGTCTTTCAATACTGTCAAATCGCCTAATTTCACTAGGGTTAGGCTGGTGGACAAAAGGGGTGAATTTAGAACGGAACCCATGTGGGAGAATCTTAAATCGTATACAATTATGGAGAAAGTTAACATGGCAACTGAATCTAGTAAGCTTATAAGTAGTAAAGGCGAGTTCAGTGGATATAGAAGAAATGTCTGTTGGTAAATGTTTGAAGGCTGATAGAGTGCCTCGGCGGATGGAGTTCGAGAACTTTCAAAGTGTGGGCATGCTGTCACAGAGAGGAGCAGGGGAAGGGACTGGGGGAAACGAGCGAGAGTGGAAGATCTGAAACTGAAATGTGGTATGAGTGTGATGGTGATCACAGCAATGATAACAACGCTGTAGATGGCAAACGTACTAATACTAAAGGATAATATAAAAATAGCAGGTCTAAACTAAGATATATGTATATATATATATATATATATATATATATATATATATATATATATATATTAAAGCAAACACTTAGGACGAAATACAAACATTAAGTAGCAGCGGTATAGTACTAGTAAGGGGTTAAGGCAAAGAAATGCAAATGAATGCATAAAAATGTGAAGCTGCAGTAAAGCTGAATTCGAGGAAAAATTAAAAAAAAAATTAAAAAATGGTATGTTAGAAGCTTTACGTGATTAATAGACGACACAGATTCGAACGACGTTTCGGCTCAATAGGCCTGGATGACAAGTGAGAATGCATTGAGATGTCATCGTTGAATGTCACAGAAAGCCGTGAAAGAAACTTATGACAGAAAATAATGTCATTCAATAATAGAGAATGTTATAGAATAACATGGGAGTAAGTTGTTAGATGACAGGAGAGAATGCCATTAAAAGCGTGTGAAGACATGAGATGACAAGATAGAATGCCATTAAAAACGTGTGAAGACATGAGATGACAAGAGAGAATGCCATTAAAAACGTGTGAAGACATGAGATGACAAGAGAGAATGCCATTAAAGCGTGTGAAGACATGAGATGACAAAAGAGAATGTCTTTGTTTTGTGCAGGTTTGTTATATTTTTTTGTAAGAGACGGGAAATTAGAGATTGCCACCTTGCATTTCTGGCAAGTCTATGGGTGCTCTGTCTTCATTCATAGATAGCGACAAAAATATTACAGTCA
Organism: Megaustenia siamemsis; assembly: GCA_032433765.1. Taxonomy (NCBI): domain Eukaryota; kingdom Metazoa; phylum Mollusca; class Gastropoda; order Stylommatophora; family Ariophantidae; genus Megaustenia; species Megaustenia siamemsis. The sequence continues at coordinate 65,197,739 of JAVIAB010000108.1, forward strand.
TCTTGTGACACCTGATTGGTTAAACTTATAACAAACTGATTCGCTACTGTAAACATATAACAACTGAACGGTTACTGTAAACATATAACAACTGAACGGTTACTGTAAACATATAACAATTGAACGGTTACTGTAAACATATAACAACTGAACGGTTACTGTAAACATATAACAACTGAACGGTTACTGTAAACATATAACAACTGAACGGTTACTGTAAACATATAACAACTGAACGGTTACTGTAAACATATAACAACTGAACGGTTACTGTAAACATATAACAACTGAACGGTTACTGTAAACATATAACAACTGAACGGTTACTGTAAACATATAACAACTGAACGGTTACTGTAAACATATAACAACTGAACGGTTACTGCTAACATATAACAACTGAACGGTTACTGTAAACATATAACGACAGAATGGTTACTGTAATACATATAACAACTGAATGGTTACTGTAAACATATAACAACAGAACGGTTACTGTAAACATATAACAACAGAACGGTTAGTGTAAACATATAACAACAGAACGGTTACTGTAAACATATAACAACAGAACGGTTACTGTAAACATATAACAACAGAACGGTTACTGTAAACATATAACAACAGAACGGCTACTGTAATTAGATGACGCATGTTATGTTGTCAAAGCTTTCGACAATGCACTATTAGTTACATTCTATTTCCAGACAATCATGAAAATCGTTCACAGCAACATAGACTGTCTCAATTCTGTTGGAATCAATCTATCGGCAGCTTACAGCAATGGCCATTTGGAAGTGTGCGGCCCTGACTTAGGTGGCCAACTTATTAACGATGAAACCACGTACATCCTAGTGGCAGTTTTCCAAGTCGCTTTGACCGGAATTCTGGCAGTCGGTGGAATCGTTACCAACACCATCAACATTGTGGTCTTTATCAAGATGGGACTCAACGATGCAGTCAACACCAGCCTTCTTGGCCTGGCTATTGGAGATCTCTGCTCTCTGGTATTCTCTCTTTGGGAAAGTGTCTGCTTCAACCCGCTTTTCAACGACGACAGTGCTGATGTTGTCTTCACAGAGATTGAGTACATCACCGGCTGCTGGCCACATGTCTGCTTTGTCAGAGTGGCCAGCTACATTACGGCCTTCATAACCCTCGAGCGATGCTTGTGTATAACGGTTCCGCTCAAGGTTAAGACTATCATCACTACAGCCAGAACTAAGATGGTCATTGTCGGCATATTTTTTGTTGTGACAGTAACCTCGGTTCCTGAGTACTACGTCAGCCAGTTGATGTGGAAGTTCTACCCCGAGAAGAACAGAACAATGCTTGGTATTTACTTTATCGAAGACAGGGAGCGGTTTGAGAGTGTTACACTTGTTCTTAACAATGTCGTAATGCAGTGTATTGCTTTCATCTCTGTCGTTATCTGCACAGTTGTTCTTATCGTACAACTTAATCGTAAAGCAAAATGGCGTCAGCAAACGGCCAGTGGAGATAAAGCTGCGTCTGGAAAGGAAAAACGCGTCATCAAAATGATCAGCTTTATTGCTCTCATCTTTATCATCAGTAACCTGCCGTCGTGTCTGGTGTTCCTGGCCATGGCCTGCACGCCCAAGCTTCACCCCAGCGGAGTCAACTACAACATGTTTTATGTGGTCTGGTCAATTGTCTACGTCATGGAGGGAATCAACTCCAGTGTTAACATCTTCGTCTACTTGAATATGAGTTCCAAGTACAAGGAAGTCTTCTACAGGGCATTTCTGCGTCGTCACATTAGTCAATCACAATCTGAGCAATCAAGAGCTACGAGGCATTCAACTCAATATTCAGAGGCAGACAACTGTTAAACATCTTTGATGTTGACTCCTACTGGAACATTCTTTAGTTAGTATATTATAGCTTCTCTCTCTCTTGTCCGAAGACGGCACACATGAAATAAATCATAACTCTCCACGTCTGGAGGTTCTATAGATCTTGTTTTGTTCTAGAGGCCACAGCTGAGCCCACATTTTTGTAGGGAAACTGTGATTTTTCAAAATGACTAGGCAATAAAACAAAATGTTATCGGAACTTTGGAAGGTAGACGTCATATAGTGAGCGGGGACAATAACCTGGTTGTTCTTTGTCCTTGCATTTTGGTAGGTTATTCTCTGTACGCAGACAAATAGATTGGTATATATGCATACAATTTGACAGATTATTATATGCACAAATAGATTGGTATATATGCATACAATTTGACAGATTATTATATGCACAAATAGATTGGTATATATATGCATACAATTTGACAGATTATTATATGCACAAATAGATTGGTATATATGCATACAATTTGACAGATTATTATATGCACAAATAGATTGGTATATATATGCATACAATTTGACAGATTATTATATGCACAAATAGATTGGTATATATGCATACAATTTGACAGATTATTATATGCACAAATAGATTGGTATATATATGCATACAATTTGACAGATTATTATATGCACAAATAGATTGGTATATATGCATACAATTTGACAGATTATTATATGCACAAATAGATTGGTATATATATGCATACAATTTGACAGATTATTATATGCACAAATAGATTGGCATATATGTATACAATTTGACAGATTATTATATGCACAAATTGATTGATATATATGTAAACATTTTGACAGATTATTATATGCGCATACACTCTGATAGATTGTTCTCTATGTCCGTAAACGTTGATCTATTGCTTTACATGCATTAAAAGATTGCTCCATGAACGTACACTCTGACAGATTGCTCTATGAACGTACACTCTGACAGATTGCTCTATGAACGTACAATCTGACAGATTGCTCTATGTACGTACAATCTGACAGATTGCTCTATGTACGTACAATCTGACAGATTGCTCCATGAACGTACAATCTGACAGATTGCTCTATGTACGTACAATCTGACAGATTGCTCTATGTACGTACAATCTGACAGATTGCTCCATGAACGTACAATCTGACAGATTGCTCTATGAACGTACAATCTGACAGATTGCTCTATGAACGTACAATCTGACAGATTGCTCCTTGAACGTACACTCTGACAGATTGCTCTATGAACGTACAATCTGACAGATTGCTCTATGAACGTACAATCTGACAGATTGCTCTATGAACGTACAATCTGACAGATTGCTCTATGAACGTACAATCTGACAGATTGCTCTATGAACGTACAATCTGACAGATTGCTCTATGAACGTACACTCTGACAGATTGCTCTATGAACGTACAATCTGACAGATTGCTCTATGAACGTACAATCTGACAGATTGCTCTATGAACGTACAATCTGACAGATTGCTCCATGAACGTACACTCTGACAGATTGCTCTATGAACGTACAATCTGACAGATTGCTCTATGAACGTACAATCTGACAGATTGCTCTATGAACGTACACTCTGACAGATTGCTCTATGAACGTACAATCTGACAGATTGCTCTATGAACGTACACTCTGACATATTGCTCTATGAACGTACACTCTGACATATTGCTCTATGTACGTACACTCTGACATATTGCTCTATGTACGTACACTCTGACATATTGCTCTATGAACGTACACTCTGACATATTGCTCTATGAACGTACACTCTGACATATTGCTCTATGTACGTACACTCTGACAGATTGCTCTATGAACGTACACTCTGACATATTGCTCTATGAACGTACACTCTGACATATTGCTCTATGAACGTACACTCTGACATATTGCTCTATGTACGTACACTCTGACAGATTGCTCTATGTACGTACACTCTGACATATTGCTCTATGAACGTACACTCTGACAGATTGCTCTATGAACGTACACTCTGACATATTGCTCTATGTACGTACACTCTGACATATTGCTCTATGAACGTACACTCTGACATATTGCTCTATGTACGTACACTCTGACAGATTGCTCTATGAACGTACACTCTGGCAGATTGCTCTATGTACGTACAATCTGACAGATTGCTCTATGAACGTACACTCTGGCAGATTGCTCTATGTACGTACACTCTGATGGGTTTTTTTTATCTGTACGTACACTCTGATAGATTATTTACATTCACTGATGTTTATATTAATGAAAGAAGTAGAAAAGACTGGTAGACAGTCACCTAAATATAAAGCACTAAACGCTGATGGGTTAACAACAGCAACAATTGAAGGATCAGCGGAAGGTTGTATCAGATGTCAACATATAATCTTTAATGCAACATGGACTCAACAAACGGCACCCCTTCATTGGCAGTATCACTATAGAAAGGAAATATGGGAGGCAAACGAGAATGCTTATAATTTCGAGGCATTTCAGTTTCATTTTTAAGCCACATAGGAAAAATGTATGCACAGATAATAGACAGGAGAACTGTTATACACACAAAAGAGCCAGATAAAGAACAGATATTATGAAGAAATTGGCAGGAACGGACTGGAGAGCAGACAGCAATATCTTGAAACAACTATACGTAGGAAAAGTAAGACCAGTCCTAGAGTATGGAGTCGCAGCCTGGGCTACAGCTTCCAAAACACAGCTTAGCAAAATTGACAGAACACAAAACCAGGCTGCCCGTAACATCACTGGTGCTATGGAATCTACACCTATCGAGACTCTAGAAACAGTAACAGGTTTACAACCTTTAGAAGACAGACGGAAAACTAAAGTAATGCAACAAGCAGAGAAATATAAAAAGCTCCTTAGCCACCCCATGCACCAAAGAACAACTGGTTTAGGAAAAGTAAGACTAAAGAGGAGCAACTTCGCTGCAATCTCCAAAGAACTGGCAACTATTGACCCAGTACTGTCCCAAACACTACCGGAACCTTTGGTCCCATCTGATATGACTCGTATTTTTAAACACAAAATACCAGAACTTAAGGAAGATATAATATGAATCATGAAAAAAGGCACACAAACAGACAAAGAGAGAAAACAACACGGCAGAAAAACACACCAACAGCAACTACCCACAGGACTCCTGATCACACATATACATAGATGGCTCTGCTACAAATGCCACCAGAAATGGAGGAGGAGGTGTGTTCCTGAGGCTGAAAAACCAGAATGAGATCACCAAGTCAGTAGCTACAGGGAAATTCTCAAACAACTATAAAGCATAAACTGAAGCCCTCGAAGATGCTGCAAAACTGGCTATCCAACACAAAAATAACATGCACAAGAAATTGGTGATACTGACTGATGCACTGTCAGTCCTAACAGCTCTAAAAACCACCATGAACAGTGAGCTAGATGACTTGAGAACAACCCTAGACCAACTATGCAATAACTTCCAGAGAGTGGTCATTCAGTGGATACCACCACACTGTAATATACACGGAGCGAACAAACAGACACATTAGCTAAAGAGGGAGGGAGATTACCACAAGAGAACCATCCGCTCAGTTATGATGAAGCCAAATCCACCCTCAAAGGTCAGTTCCATGAAAAATGAAAACGAGAACACCCAAAGCATAACGAGGGGGATGGATACCTCGAATTATCAAGGAGGGATCAAGTCATCATACTTCGCCTACGCACTGGCCACAATAGAATGAGAAACCACATGTTCAACAAACTCAAAATAGGTACTATAGTCCGTTCAGAAATTCATAATCACACCTGAATTAGTTTTGCGTGATAACCGCTTGTTATTTTGGTTTCAAATTTTGCACGCAATCTTAGAATATTGATGACGCAAAGATTTTGGCATTTTGTATTCCACAAACACAACAGATTTTGCACATCAGCGAATTCCTTTGATCTTTTATGACGACATCACACAAGTTGATTCAAATTGTAGAGTTTACAGTAATCATGTTAAATTTTCCAGTTTACTGCAATTCTTGTCAGAGGCGTATCTACATAGTGCTTAATTGTTGGTGTTGTCCGTTATGTGTATTTGCAAACATGAATTCAATTGGTTACAATTAGTCTTGTCCTTCGGTCACCATTAGACCCGAGGACGTCCTAACTGCAGCTGGAATTGAATTCATCTTAATTTTAATCATTCCGAATCTGAAGATACCAAGAGGTTGATAATCATTACTGGCTGGACAAATAGTAATCCATCTCGTTTCCAGTACTCATCTTCCACCCGCAGCACATGTTCAACACACTTCTTCCAGAACGGAATATCTATTTTTGAGAGAGACTCGCGTGTCAGAACTTCAACATCACACATTTTAAACGTCCTGTTCTGTTCTGCAACTTGTCCTTTGACGTGAGCCCAGACAAGTTCGATTGGATTAAGGTGCGCATGATATGCAGGGAGTCGAAGAGGGGTATGGCAGTATTTCTCAATGATTTTGTCAACATGGTACACCTTTTTCTTATTCGTATTCTTCACAAGTTGTTACAATTCGGGTTTTAAATATGTGTCGTCAAATTTGACATTTTCATTCGCAAGCCATGTCCTAATTTGCTCTTTTGTATTTGATGCAGTAGGCACTTTGTCTTCCTCTGATACGACATTGTGGTATGATGCATTATCCATGACTATGCATAAAGATCTCTCCAGGATTGGTAAAAGATCGTTCTCGAACCAGTGTCTGAAAATGTTTCCATTCATTTCAGTATGGTAGTCCCTACTGTCGGTACTTTTTGATTGAAAAATAAGTCCAGCATCATGGACAATGCCGTTTTCAGTGCTTCCAGCATGCGTTAATATAATACGCTGGCCTTTGCTGCTCGGAATTGTTCTTTTGAGTTTGCCATTTACTGACTGCCATTCTTTAGCATAGGTGTGGTGTGCGTTGACCCATGATTCGTCCAAATATACAATATCATACCGTTCACTCCGCCGCTCACGAATCTGTCTCAGGTATTTGCTTCGAGCAATGACCAAGTGTGGTTTTTCACAAATAATATTCCTGCCCCCAACAGTTTTTCTGAAAGTGAAGCCGGCCCCTCGCACAATCTTCCATAGAGTACTTTTAGAAATGTCAATATTGCAGTCTGCATGCAATTTTAATTTCAAATTTCTGAGAGTAACAAGTACATTATTAGCAAACATTTTCAATATCTCACGTTGTATGACATCCATGTCAAAGCTGTCGACTTTCCTTTTCCTTCCTTGATTGACATGAGGACACTCTGAGTCTTGTTTAATCCAACGAGAAAATGACGATCTATTAAGACCAAGCGCGAGTTGCGTTCGTCTCTCTGGGTCATGAATATCACAATATAAATGCCTCATCTTGGATTCCCTAAGGAAGTGCTGATATAGTACTAAAGTAACCTTTTGCATAGTTATAAATTTGCATTTCAAACTCATTGTAATTTAGATATAAATGTTGGTATTTAAAGTCAACAAATTGTCTATTGAGTCTTCACAAATGAAAAAAAGATACGCCTTCCCTTCGGTAATTAATGCCCAGGCCGTGGCGCGTCATGTCGTTCAATATTCAGTTTTGTGCACGGGATTTTCCTGAAGTTAGTGTTTCTGCAATAGCCAAACTATTTTACGTGAACGACCGCACCAAATTAATGTATATATCCTAAAATGGTGTCAAATTCGAACAGGGTGAATTTAATATAGCCTAAAAAAGAAAACTTTTAAACTAGATCAAATTTCTCAGAGCAAAAAATATTTCTATAACGTCATCAATATTCTAAGATTGCATGCAAAATTTGAAAGCAAATAACAAACGGTTATCACGCAAAACTAATTCAGGTGTGATTATGAATTTTTGAACGGATTATACCAGCCAATGCCACTGTACACTGGATAACATGACAACAAAACATGTTCTGCAGGATTGCCCCCAGTACACAGACCTGACTGAGAAGGACAATGTGGCCCACACCCACCTCCCTGGAAGAGAAACTATACGGGGCAACCGAATCGCTTAAACAGACAGCTGCCTTCATAAGAAAGTCCGGAATCCTACTCTGAATGACCATGATCTCAGAAGGGGAAGAAGAACCACAGTTGGCAGAACAGAAGGACCTTAGAAGAAATTTAAGCGGCACAGATGCTATCTTTATACTTAGATAGCTCACAGAAAAGAACATGGGATATAATTAAAATCGCTTTTGTAGAGCAAAAGAAAGCATTGGAGAGAGTTGATAGAAACGTTCTATGGCTGAGTATGGAATAAGTGAAAATATGATTATTTTCTGCATAACATCTAGACAGCGATTGTTGAAGTTTGGTTAGAACGAATCATGGAACATGAGAACCATGTAACGCGTGGAGTAACACAGGAGTCATGGAACATGAGAACCATGTAACGCGTGGAGTAACACAGGAATCATGGAACATGAGAACCATGTAACGCGTGGAGTAACACAGGAATCATGGAACGTGAGAACCATGTAACGCGTGGAGTAACACAGGAATCATGGAACATGAGAACCATGTAACGCGTGGAGTAACACAGGAATCATGGAACATGAGAACCATGTAACGCGTGGAGTAACACAGGAATCATGGAACATGAGAACCATGTAACGCGTGAAGTAACACAGGAATCATGGAACATGAGAACCATGTAACGCGTGGAGTAACACAGGAATCATGGAACGTGAGAACCACGTAACGCATGGAGTAACACAGGCGCGTGGAGTAACACAGGAATAATGGAACGTGAGAACCATGTAACGCTTGGAGTAACACAGGAATAATGGAACGTGAGAACCACGTAACGCGTGGAGTAACACAGGAATCATGGAACGTGAGAACCATGTAACGCGTGGAGTAACACAGGAATCATGGAACGTGAGAACCATGTAACGCGTGGAGTAACACAGGAATCATGGAACATGAGAACCAAGTAACGCGTGGAGTAACACAGGAATCAGGGAACGTGAGAACCATGTAACGCGTGGAGTAACACAGGAATCATGGAACATGAGAACCATGTAACGCGTGGAGTAACACAGTAATCATGGAACGTGAGAACCATGTAACCCGTGGAGTAACACAGGAATCATGGAACATGAGAACCATGTAACGCGTGGAGTAACACAGGAATCATGGAACGTGAGAACCATGTAACGCGTGGAGTAACACAGGAATCATGGAACGTGAGAACCATGTAACGCGTGGAGTAACACAGGAATCATGGAACGTGAGAACCACGTAACGCGTGAAGTAACACAGGAATCATGGAACGTGAGAACAATGTAACGCGTGGAGTAACACAGGAATCATGGAACATGAGAACCATGTAACGCGTGGAGTAACACAGGAATCATGGAACGTGAGAACCATGTAACGCGTGGAGTAACACAGGAATCATGGAACGTGAGAACCATGTAACGCGTGGAGTAACACAGGAATCATGGAACATGAGAACCATGTAACGCGTGGAGTAACACAGGAATCATGGAACGTGAGAACCACGTAACGCGTGGAGTAACACAGGAATCATGGAACGTGAGAACCATGTAACGCGTGGAGTAACACAGGAATAATGGAACGTAAGAACCATGTAACGCGAGGAGTAACACAGGAATCATGGAACGTGAGAACCATGTAACGCGAGGAGTAACACAGGAATAATGGAACGTAAGAACCATGTAACGCGAGGAGTAACACAGGAATCATGGAACGTGAGAACCATGTAACGCGAGGAGTAACACAGAGATTTGTTTGATCACCGCTCTTGTTCATGGTCTACAACAACAGCGCTAGTACAGGCCTTCTTTTCTTCTCCAATTTACCGCCTCGAGTGTTGAGAGAGATGCAAAGTTCTGGTTTGTACTCCCCTGACAGTTTTGGTCACTGACACCTAATGCTGCTGTAGAACTTCTCTGATGATGTCACTCCAACATAATCTGTGTTTCCTTAGTCTGTACTTTCTCCTTCTTTTGTGCATGCCCTGTATGGTATGACGTCACTAGGCATTATCTCCAGGTGGCAAACCGTAATTTTTTGTTGTCTCTCTAATTGAAATTAAGATCTATAGCAACTCTTTCTCTTATAATTATGTTTATTATTTTGTCTCTTCTGGTTATATATGGTCTTTGTCGTCACGACAGACGGTTGATAGCAAGCAATCATGATAAGTCAGTAGTTTGGTAAAATATTACTGTCTTATGCTGGATAATGTTTTGCTGAACAGCTTCTCTCGTGGCTGAATCTGCCAATATTGAAAAGACAGATTCGACTACGGAACGAACAAGATGTATTCGTGGCGGCTGGTCTCGTCTCCTTTCTTGTGCATCTTTTGTTTTTCTCAATTTGATATCAGCGCTGCCTCGAATGTTGCTGTGCGCTTTTTATTTGTGTTCTCCATGTGCTACGATCTGCAGTCAGATCTTCCAAGTTTCTTTCACTGATAGAGAATTCACTCAAGGAAGCCCTGCAAACATCCTTATATCTTAGTACTGGTCTGTTCTTTGGTCTCTTTCCGTCCTTAAGTTCACCATACAATATTTGTTTGAGAATGCGATTGTTTGCCATTCTTCTTACATGGCCCAGCCACCTTAGTCTACGACTACTAAGTGTTGCCATGATGGATAGGAGTTTGGCTCGTTTGTTAACATTAAAGTTGGCTACTTTGTCCTGCCATTTGATGTTCATAATCTTTCGAAGGCAACGTACATGAAAGCTGTTTAACCCTTTCTCCTGCCCTGTATAGGTAGTCAAAGTTTCTGATCCGTATGTATGCGTAAAAAACATGGTTTGCCACCTGGATAGAAAGCCTAGTGACGTCATAAAAAGGCATACACAAAAGAAGGAGAAGATAAATAACTAGGGAGAACCAGATTATGATGGAGTGCACTAAGTACACAACTTTGGTAAATTTGAATCTTAGTCCTGAGTGTTAATTTGGTGTTGGCCCATTCTCTATCTTTAAGTTTACTGGATGCGAAAGCTGCCTTTCCGATTCTGAAATGCATTTCTTCTTCAAGGGAGACGGCAGTGGTTGTGACCATATAACCGAGATAGGTGAACTTTATCACAGATTGAAGGGCTGTGTTACTTAATTTTATGGCTGCGGGTATGGCTACACCCTGTTGAAGCACCACAGTTTTCTGGTTACTTATTGCTGAGATAATAAATCACATGATCTAGCTAGATTGTCAATCATTGAGCGCAGGACGGACTCATCGTGGGCAACCAGTGCTGCATCATCAGCGAATAGAAGCTCCTTGATTAGGGTCTCAGTTGTTTTAAATGTTGACAGCAGACGTGCTAGATTGAATAAGGAGCCGTCAGATTGTGTACGGATGTAGATGTCTCCAGAGACGATTACAAACGCATCGTGTAGAAGGGCAGCGAAAAATATGCCTAATAAGGTAGGGTCAAGGACACATCCTTGTTTGACTTCACAGTTCACCTCAAAGGTCCGGAAAGATCTACCGTCGAACTAGATGATGACAGACATAATGTTGTGAAACGACTTGATCAGCTTAATTAATGTAGGTGGGCAGCCAACATTTTCCAGCACCTTGTATAGACCTGTTCTGCTCACGGTGTCAAAAGCCTTTGTAAGATCAACGAAGACTATAGATGTCTTCTTTGTTCTTTGTTATTTGTTCTTTGCACTTCTCTTGCAATTGACAGAGAGTAAAAATCATATCAATGGCTGACAGTCCGGCTCTAAACCCACACTGGTTCTCAGGAAGGATAAGTTCTGCCAGTTGATGTAGGCGCTTTAGAACAACTCTTGTGAATGTCTTTCCAGTTATACTCAGGAGGAAGATGGATAATCCTGTAGTTGCTACAGTCGCTCTTGTCCCATATATATTTGTATAACATCGCAATTGCATGTCCTGGACTATATCTCCACTTCTCCAGCATTTCGTAAAGAGTATGCAGAGGTGGGGCAGGAGTGTTTCAATATTTTCTTTGAGGACTTCGACGGCGACGTTGTCGTTACCAGCTTTTCCACTTGAGAGGTCTTGGCACGGTCTTGTATAAGATGTTTCTTTGTGCTGACTGGCACGGTCTTGTATAAGATGTTTCTTTGTGCTGACTGGCACGGTCTTGTATAAGATGTTTCTTTGTGCTGACTGGCACAGTCTTGTATTAGATGTTTCTTTGTGCTGACTGGCACGGTCTTGTATAAGATGTTTCTTTGTGCTGACTGGCACATTCTTGTATTAGATGTTTCTTTGTGCTGACTGGCACATTCTTGTATAAGATGTTTCTTTGTGCTGACTGGCACGGTCTTGTATAAGATGTTTCTTTGTGCTGACTGGCACGGTCTTGTATAAGATGTTTCTTTGTGCTGACTGGCACAGTCTTGTATTAGATGTTTCTTTGTGCTGACTGGCACAGTCTTGTATTAGATGTTTCTTTGTGCTGACTGGCACAGTCTTGTAATAGATGTTTCTTTGTGCTGACTGGCACAGTCTTGTATAAGATGTTTCTTTGTGCTGATTGACACAGTCTTGTATAAGATGTTTCTTTGTGCTGACTGGCACAGTCTTGTATTAGATATTTCTTTGTGCTGACTGGCACGGTCTTGTATAAGATGTTTCTTTGTGCTGATTGACACAGTCTTGTATAAGATGTTTCTTTGTGCTGACTGGCACAGTCTTGTATTAGATGTTTCTTTGTGCTGACTGGCACGGTCTTGTATAAGATGTTTCTTTGTGCTGATTGACACAGTCTTGTATAAGATGTTTCTTTGGGCTGATTGACACAGTCTTGTATAAGATGTTTCTTTGTGCTGATTGACACAGTCTTGTATAAGATGTTTCTTTGTGCTGACTGGCACAGTCTTGTATAAGTTGTTTCATTGTGCTGGCTGGCACAGTCTTGTATAAGATGTTTCTTTGTGCTGATTGACACAGTCTTGTATAATGTTTCTTTGTGCTGATTGACACAGTCTTGTATAAGTTGTTTCTTTGTGCTGACTGGCACAGTCTTGTATAAGTTTTTTCTTTGTGCTGACTGGCACAGTCTTGTATAAGATGTTTCTTTGTGCAGACTGGCACAGTCTTGTATAAGATGTTTCTTTGTGCTGATTGGCACAGTCTTGTATAAGATGTTTCTTTGTGCTGATTAGCACAGTCTTGTACAAGATGTTTCTTTGTGCTGATTGACACAGTCTTGTATAAGATGTTTCTTTGTGTGATTGGTACGATCTTGTATAAGATGTTTCTTTGTGCTGATTAGCATAGTCTTGTATAATATGTTTCTTTGTGTGATTGGTACGGTCTTGTATAAGATGTTTTTTTTATGTGATTGGTACGTTCTTGTATAAGATGTTTCTTTGGGCTGATTAGCATTGTCTTGTATAAGATGTTTCTTTGTGTGATTGGCACGGTCTTGTATAAGATGTTTCTTTGTGCTGACTGACACGGTCTTGTATAAGATGTTTCTTTGTGCTGACTGGCACGGTCTTGTATAAGATGTTTCTTTGTGCTGACTGGCACGGTCTTGTATAAGATGTTTCTGTATGTGATTGGTACGGTCTTGTATAAGATGTTTCTTTGTGCTGACTGGCACAATCTTGTATAAGATGTTTCTTTGTGCTGTTTACTAAAGATCTTATACAAAACATACTTATCCCTGCTTTATGTTGCAAGTGGCAAACATAGGTCGCTCACAAGAAGTCAGAAAAGAATTTTAGTCACCACAGAAATGAGATTTTTGAGAAAGTTTGTAGAAGTGACCAGAAGAGACAAAAATAATCGAGGAATCTATAAGAGAAAGGGTTGCTATAGATCCTGATTTCAATTATAGAGACAACAAAAAACATGGTTTGCCACCTGGATAGAAAGCCTAGTGACGTCATAAAAGGCATACACAAAAGAAGGAGCAGATAAATAACTAGGGAGACCCAGATTATGATGGAGTGCAAGGGAACGAAAAGATCTTATTTTGTGCTTGGTCACTGAAAGTTTATACAATATCCTCTGTACACTAAAATAGATTATTCCCTCTTTGGAAATTCTCATTGGGTAGATATATTCTCTGTATGTTCAGTTTCAATGGATTGATTTTATCATGAACACTTAAGTTTATTCTTCTCTGTATGTACACTTAAATGTACTGTTCTTCGCACGTACACTTAAATGTACTGTTCTCAGTATGTAAACTTAAATATATTGTTCTCAGTATGTACACTTAAATGTACTGTTCTCTGTATGTACACTTAAATGTACTGTTCTCAGTATGTAAACTTAAATATATTGTTCTCAGTATGTACACTTAAATGTACTGTTCTCTGTATGTACACTTTTAAATGTACTGTTCTCTGTACGTAAACTCAAATATATTGTTCTCTGTATGTACACTTAAACGCACTGTTCTTTGTATGGACACTTCAATTTATTGTTCTCCGTATGTACACTTCAATATAGTGTACTTATATAAACATAAACTGGTTGCTTTCCTATTGTGCTCACTAAGCACTTGAACTGACAGAAGTTATTCATCAATGACATTGTAATGGACTTCCACCCAGAATACACTCAGCAATATACGCAGATGATCTGGCGTTATGGGCTCGCGAGAAAAGTATGTCGGTGGCTGGACCCAGGATGCAAGATGCTCTAGGTGAACTTGAAAAATGGACGAACACCTGGTTCTTATCAATCAACGAAAAAAAAAAACTACATATGCAATTTTCAGCCTATCAAGAAACACACTCTCTGCAAACTTGAAGATAAAAGATTTACATTCCCTATAGACCAAAACCCAACATATCTTGGCGTCACCATGAATCGCAGAATGACTTGGAAAAATCATATAGACAGAGCAAGAAAAAAAAAGCCAGAAAACAAACAAATATTATGAATAAATTGGCAGCAATATTTTGAAAAGACTATACGTAGGAAGGGTCAGGCCAGTTCTAGAGTATGGAGTCACAGCCTGGGCTATGGCTTCCAAATCACACCTTAGCAAAATTAACAGAACACAGAACCAAGCTGCCCGTATCATCACTGGTGCTATGAAATCTACACCTGTCAAGACTCTAGAAACAGCAACAGGTTTACAACCCTTAGATGACAGACGGGTCACTAAAGTATTGCAACAAGCGGAGAAATATAGAAGGCTCCTTAGCCACCCCATGCACCAAAGAATAACTGGTTCCGGAACTGTACGACTAAAGAGGAGCAACTTCGCTGCAGTTGCCAATTAACTAACTACTGGAGACCCAGTAATTTCCCAAACAATACCAAAACCCTTGGGCCCATCTGATATGTCTCCTCATTGAAAACATATAATACCAGAATTTAAGGAAAATATAACAGGAATCATGAAAAAAGGCACCCAATCAGACACAGAAAGAAAACACGTAGCAGAAAAACACATACACGTACCTACCCGCAGGACTCTTGGTCCCACATATACACAGATGGCTCTGCTACAAATGAAACTAAGCTAAAACTAAGAATAGCAAAATGTTACATCTTCTCAATATTCCTATATGGTGCAGAAACATGGACATTAGACAAGAACACAGAACAGAGAAGTGAAGCATTTGAAATGTGGATATATAGAAGAATAGGTAGAATTGGATGGAAGGAAAAGAAAACAAACGACGAAGTCCTAAAACAACTAACAATGAAAAGAGAACTACTAAACACAATTCAAACAAGACAAATGCGATTTTTGGGCCATGTTAAAAGACACAACAGCCTACTAAAAGTAATCCTGGAAGGGGAAAATACACGGTAAAAGAGGCAGAGGCAGACCAAGACTAACATGGATGAGTATCATCAAAAGATGGACAAATCAGCCTATGACAGCCTACACCATCAAAGCAAGAGACAGAGCAGAATGGCTCTCCATGGTAGCCAACCTTCGTTGCGGAGACAGTACTCGATGATGATGATGATATACTTGAACTAATTGAAGTCACTATATACTTGAACTAATAGAAGTCACTATATACTTGAACTAATAGAGGTCACTATATACTTGAACTAATAGAAGTCACTATATACTTGAACTAATTGAAGTCACTATATACTTGAACTAATTGAAGTCACTATATACTTGAACTAATTGAAGTCACTATATACTTGAACTAATTGAAGTCACTATATACTTGAACTAATAGAAGTCACTATATACTTGAACTAATAGAGGTCACTATATACTTGAACTAATAGAAGTCACTATATACTTGAACTAATTGAAGTCACTATATACTTGAACTAATAGAAGTCACTATATACTTGAACTAATAGAAGTCACTATATACTTGAACTAATAGAAGTCACTATATACTTGAACTAATTGAAGTCAATATACTTGAAACAGCATGTGCATTTTAATTGTTTGTACTCTGTTGCTACAAGTGAACTGATTGCTTTCACCATGTACACTTGAATTGATTATTGTCAACATGTACACTTGAATTGATTATTGTCAACATGTACACTTGAATTGGTTACTATCAGCATGTACACTTGAACTGGTTATTGTCAACATGTACACTTGAATTGGTTACTATCAGCATGTACACATGAATAGATTATTGTCAACATGTACACTTGAATTGGTTACTATCAGCATGTACACTTGAACTGATTATTGTCAACATGTACACTTGAATTGGTTACTATCAGCATGTATACTTGAACTGATTATTGTTGACATGTACACTTGAATTTGTTACTATCAGTACGTACACTTGAACTAATTACTGTTGACATGTACACTTGAACTAATTACTGTTGACATGTACACTTGAATTGATTACTATCAGCATGTACACATGAACTGATTATTGTCAACATGTACACTTGAATTGGGTACTATCAGCAAGTGACTACTTTCAACATGTACAACTGGTGCTGATTACTGTTGTACCCAAGCCATGTAAATGTCTCCATACCTCCTGTCTTTATTCTTGCCATTAACTTTCCATTGTTAATTTTCCACATTTGGGTGAGCAGTGCTAGATAATTTATGTCTTGCTTGTCCTATATTATCATGAGATCAGGGCTAGATAATTTATGTCTTGCTTGTCTTATATTATCATGAGATCAGGGCTAGATAAATTATGTCTTGCTTGTCCTATATTATCATGAGATCAGGGCTAGATAAATTATGTCTTGCTTGTCCTATATTATCGTGAGAGTAGTGCTAGATAATTTATGTCTTGCTTGTCTTATATTATCATGAGATCAGGGCTAGATAATTTATGTCTTGCTTGTCCTATATTATCATGAGATCAGGGCTAGATAAATTATGTCTTGCTTGTCCTATATTATCGTGAGAGTAGTGCTAGATAATTTATGTCTTGCTTGTCCTATATTATCGTGAGAGTCTTCTTCTTCTTCTACCTTTTAGCTCCCAGTGGAGCATAGGTCTTCAACAAACACTTTCCAAGCCGTTCTGTTTTTTGCAATTCTTTTAAGATCATTCCATGTCTTCCCCATCATCTTCATCTCTGCTTCAATCTGTCTTCTCCAAGAATTCCTTGGTCTTCCTCTTTGTCTTTTCCCCTGGGGATTCCAAAAAAGGGCCTGTTGTGTAATACTCTCAGTTGGTTTCCGTAGTGTGTGTCCTATCCATCGCCATCGTCTTCGCTGTATTTCTTTATCCACTGGTATTTGACCGGTACATTTCCATAATTCCACGTTTGTGACTTTGTCCTGCCATTTCCATCCCTTTATTCTGCGCAAGCATCCATTAATGAAAGTCTGTACCTTCGTGATTGTCAATTTTGTTATTCTCCATGTTTCACAGCCATATAATAGAACCGACTTAACATTGGAGTTGAAAATTTGTATTTTTGTATTTAGCCTAATTTCTTTGGATTTCCATATGTTTCCCAGTGCAATGAAAGCTCCTCTTGCTTTTGATATCCTTATTTTGGTATCGTTTTCTGTTCCTCCCTCTTTATCTATATTACTGCCCAGATATATATAAGATTGTACGTCTAGTAGAGGTATTTCTCCTAGTTTTATTTGGTTATTGCCAACTGCATTAATTCTCATAATGTTGGTCTTATCTCTATTAATCTTTAGTCCTAGCTGTTGTGATCTCTCATCTAATATACTCATTTTATCTTGCATCTGTTGGTGGCTGTGTGATAGGAGAGCTATGTCATCAGCAAAGTCTAAATCATCAAGTTGTTTGGTCAGTGACCACTGGATCCCATTTCTGTTGTTTTGAGTTATTTTCATAATCCAATCTATGGCCAGTAGAAAGAGAAATGGAGACAGAAGGCATCCTTGCCTTACTCCTGTTCTTATTTCAAATGCTTCTGTAAGCTGTCCTTCATGCACCACACTACATTTTGTTCCTTCATACATTGTTTTTATCAGGTTAATAAACTTTATGGGGATTCCATAATGACTCAGCAACTTCCAAAGCATTCTTCTGTCTAAACTATCAAATGCCTTTTCGTAATCTATGAATCCAATATAAAGTGGGGATTTTAGTTCTAAACTTTGTTCAACTATTATACGTAGAGTAGTTATTTGATCAGCACATGATCTGTTCTTCCTAAAACCTGCTTGTTCATCTCTCAAGTGTTTCTCTATAGCCTCTTTTAGTCTCTCCAGAATGATTCTGCCTAATATTTTTCCTGGCACTGATAGTAGCATAATTCCCCTATAATTTGTGCACTCCTGTAAACTTCCTTTCTTTGGTAGTTTGATCATATAACCTTCTCTCCAGTCTTTAGGTATTTCTTCCCTCTCCCAAATTTTATCCAATAGATTATGTAACATCTTGGTAGAGGTGATAATATCTGCTTTGATGGCTTCCGAAGGAATTTCATCTGGTCCTGTGGCTTTACCATTTTTTAATAGTTTGATGGCTTTCATTATTTCTTCTTTGCTTGGTTTTCCGCAGTTAACGTGTAATTCTTCTTCTGCTGGTAGTATATCTGGAGGATTATTTGAGCCAGGTCTGTTCAAAAGTTCTTCAAAGTGCTCCATTTGTTCCTTTATATTACTAAGCAGATTTCCTTTCTTATCTTTGATAAAGGCGTTGATCTGTTTGTATTTTCCACCTAATTTCTTTGTGCTGTTGTACAGTTCTTTCATATTCCCTTTATTTGCTGCTTCTTCTGCCTCTTTAGCTAATTCATCTATATATTTCCTCTTATCCCTTTTAATGCATCTTCTCACTTCTTTATTCACCTCTGTGTAAGCTTCCTGTGTCTTGGCTTTATTACTTCTTGTTTTGCTTTTATTTATGTCTGCTTTCTTGTTCTTTCTTTCTTTAATTTTATCCAGGGTCTCTGCTGTCATCCATGCCTTATTCTGGCGTTCTCTTTTCCCCAGTGTTTCTTCGCATGTCTCTTTCCATATATTTTTTACCTGTTTCCAATGATCTTCTATATTTATTGTATTTTCTAGTTGTTGGAGGACTTGGTATTTGTTTGATATTGTGACTGCGAATTTATCTTTAATTCCTTGTTCTTTAAGAAACCCTACATTGAAATACGTTCTGCCCTTATTCGTTGTAGTATACCTTTTTAATTTAATTTTAAGTTTGGCTAACAGAAGATGATGATCAGAAGCTATATCTGCCCCTCTATATACTTTTACATCCTGTAAGGATGACTTAAACTTATTATTAATACATATGTGATCAATTTGATTTTCCGTTCTATGATCTGGTGACACCCATGTAGCTTTGTGTATTCTTTTATGTTGGAATATTGTTCCTCCTAGGCTCATTTGATTAAGGGCGCAGAAATTCACAAATATCTCTCCATTCTCGTTTATATCTCCAAGTCCATGTTTTCCCATAATCTCTTCAAAGCCTCTGTTGTCTGATCCTACCTTAGCATTTAGGTCTCCCATCAAGATTATAATATCCTTGGCTCGTCTTGCATCCATCTGGCATTGTAGCTGTTTATAAAAATCATCTTTAACTGAGTCATCTTTATCGTTGGTTGGTGCATAGCATTGTATAATGTGTAATTTTATTTTGTTTTTGGTTGTTCTAAATGTTGCTCTCACCAGTCTTGGTCCCACTGCATTTTAATTGTTTGTACTCTGTTGCTACAAGTGAACTGATTGCTTTCACCATGTACACTTGAATTGATTATTGTCAACATGTACACTTGAATTGATTATTGTCAACATGTACACTTGAATTGGTTACTATCAGCATGTACACTTGAACTGGTTATTGTCAACATGTACACTTGAATTGGTTACTATCAGCATGTACACATGAATAGATTATTGTCAACATGTACACTTGAATTGGTTACTATCAGCATGTACACTTGAACTGATTATTGTCAACATGTACACTTGAATTGGTTACTATCAGCATGTATACTTGAACTGATTATTGTTGACATGTACACTTGAATTTGTTACTATCAGTACGTACACTTGAACTAATTACTGTTGACATGTACACTTGAACTAATTACTGTTGACATGTACACTTGAATTGATTACTATCAGCATGTACACATGAACTGATTATTGTCAACATGTACACTTGAATTGGGTACTATCAGCAAGTGACTACTTTCAACATGTACAACTGGTGCTGATTACTGTTGTACCCAAGCCATGTAAATGTCTCCATACCTCCTGTCTTTATTCTTGCCATTAACTTTCCATTGTTAATTTTCCACATTTGGGTGAGCAGTGCTAGATAATTTATGTCTTGCTTGTCCTATATTATCATGAGATCAGGGCTAGATAATTTATGTCTTGCTTGTCTTATATTATCATGAGATCAGGGCTAGATAAATTATGTCTTGCTTATCCTATATTATCATGAGATCAGGGCTAGATAAATTATGTCTTGCTTGTCCTATATTATCGTGAGAGTAGTGCTAGATAATTTATGTCTTGCTTGTCTTATATTATCATGAGATCAGGGCTAGATAATTTATGTCTTGCTTGTCCTATATTATCATGAGATCAGGGCTAGATAATTTATGTCTTGCTTGTCTTATATTATCATGAGATCAGGGCTAGATAAATTATGTCTTGCTTATCCTATATTATCATGAGATCAGGGCTAGATAAATTATGTCTTGCTTGTCCTATATTATCGTGAGAGTAGTGCTAGATAATTTATGTCTTGCTTGTCTTATATTATCATGAGATCAGGGCTAGATAATTTATGTCTTGCTTGTCCTATATTATCGTGAGAGTAGTGCTAGATAATTTATGTCTTGCTTGTCCTATATTATCATGAGATCAGAGCTAGATAATTTATGTCTTGCTTGTCCTATATTATCATGAGATCAGGGCTAGATAATTTATGTCTAGCTTGTTCTATATTATCATGAGATCAGAGCTAGATAATGTATGTCTTGCTTGTCCTATATTATCGCGAGAGTAGTGCTATATGTCTTGCTTGTCCTATATTATCATGAGATCATCATCATCATCGAGTGCCGTCTCCACAACGAAGGTTGGCTACCATGGATCGCCATTCCACTCTATCTCTTGCTTTGATGCAGCAGATTGTCATAGGCTGATTTGTTCATCTTTTGATGTTACTCGTCCATGTTAGTCTTGGTCTGCCTCTACCTCTTTTACCTTGTGTTTTCCCTTCCAATATTACTTTTAGTAGGCTGTTGTGTGTTTTAACGTGTCCCAAAAATTTCATTTGTCTTGTCTTAATTGTATTTAGTAGTTCTCTTTTTACTTTTATTGTTTTAAGACTTCATCGTTTGTTTTCATTTCCTTCTATCCAATTATACATATTCTTCTATAAATTCACATTTCAAAGGCTTCAATTTTCTGTCCTGTTTTCTTGTCTAATGTCCATGTTTCTGCAACATGCAGGAATATTGTGAAGATGTAACATTTTGCTGTTCTTAGCTTCAGCCCTAATGTTATTTGTTTTGTTGTTAGTATATTTTTCATGGCATTAAAATTACTTTTTGCCATACCTATTCTTTTGTTTATTTCAATTTTACATTTTCCATCATTGGTTATAGTATGTCCAAGGTATATCCTATATTATCATGAGATCAGTGCTAGATAATTTATGTCTTGCTTGTCCTATATTATCATGAGAACAGTGCTAGATAATTTATGTCTTGCTTGTCCTATATTATCATGAGTTGAGATTTAACAGGGTTTGAGCCAAAATACAATAACTTGTCTCATGAGGCGATAAATTACTCTCTCTCTCGCTCTCTCTCTCTCTCTCTCTCTCTCTCTCCTATACCTCGATGTAGCTAGACCTTCGAGCACTCCATCAAGAATACAAAATGATGCCTAGATAATGAAGTAAAGGCATCAAGATGCATAGAGATGCGAAGCTGCTGTAAAACGGATGATAACAGCAATTCATGTCCGAAACGTCGATGTTTGTTTTGTCCATTACCACGTAAAGCTGCCACCATACTACTTTTTTTCTGTTTTATGAATTTCTATGACTAGATAATATAAAAACTTCACAAACATGGACAAGTCAAAGAGAGAAAAAGTAAATCCGCCATCCAGGAAAGAGAAGGGCTCTCTGTCTAAGAGACATATGACGCAAGCCGGAGAAAGCCGTACAGAGTCCGGGTTGCCGACTCACCCTTTGACTACCAGGAAATCCTCCAGAATTGGCACCTGGAATGTATGTACCCTAAACGAACAAGGAAAAGCTGCACAGGTAGCAGCAGAAATGACAAACTACAAGATAGATATTCTGGGAATTTGTGAAACAAGATGGTTAGGAACGGAAAGAATAAAACTAAATACAGGAGAGATGATTTTATCATCAGGACACCAGGAACCTGGAGCACAACATAGTGAAGGGGTAGCTATAATGCTATCAAGGAATGCACAGAAGACACTAATAGAATGGGAAGCAGTAGGACCGAGACTAATGAGAGCAACATTTAAAACAACCAAAAACAAAATAAAATTACACATTATCCAATGCTATGCACCAACCAACGATAAAGATGATTTAGTTAAAGATGATTTCTATAAACAGCTACAATGTCAGATGGATACAAGACGAGCCAAGGATATTATAATCTTGATGGGAGACCTAAATGCTGAAGTAGGATGAGACAACAGAGGCTTCGAAGAGATTATGGGAAAACATGGACTTGGAGATATAAACGAGAATGGAGAGATATTTGTGAATTTCTGCGCCCTTAAACAAGTGAGCCTAGGAGGAACAATATTCCAACATAAAAGAGTACACAAAGCTACATGGGTGTCACCAGATCATAGAACGGAAAATCAAATTGATCACATATGTATTAATAATAAGTTTAAGTCATCCTTACAGGATGTAAAAGTATATAGAGGGGCAGATGTAGCTTCTGATCATCATCTTCTGATAGCCAAACTTAAAATTAAACTAAAAAGGTATACTACAACGAATAAGGGTAGAAAGTATTTCAATGTAGGGTTTCTTAAAGAACAAGGGAGAGAACGCCAGAATAAGGCATGGATGACAGCAGAGACCCTGGATAAAATTAAAGAAAGAAAGAACAAGAAAGCAGACATAAATAAAAGCAAAACGAGAAGTAATAAAACCAAGACACAGGAAGCTTACACAGAGATGAACAAAGAAGTGAGACGATGCATTAAAAGGGATAAGAGGAAATATATAGATGAACTAGCTAAAGAGGCAGAAGGAGCAGCAAATAAAGAGAATATGAAAGAACTGTACAACAGCACAAAGAAATTATGTGGAACATATAAACAGATCAATGCCTTTATTAAAGATAAGAAAGGAAATCTGCTTAGTAATATAAGGGAACAAATGGAGAGATGGAAAGAGCACTTTGAAGAACTT
Source organism: Megaustenia siamemsis (assembly GCA_032433765.1). Taxonomy (NCBI): domain Eukaryota; kingdom Metazoa; phylum Mollusca; class Gastropoda; order Stylommatophora; family Ariophantidae; genus Megaustenia; species Megaustenia siamemsis. The sequence continues at coordinate 65,221,410 of JAVIAB010000108.1, forward strand.
CTGAATAGACCCGGCTCAAATAATACTCCTGATATACTGCCAGCAGAAGAGTTACACGTTAACTGTGGGAAACGAAGCAAAGAAGAAATAATGAAAGCCATCAAACTATTAAAAAATGGTAAAGCCACAGGACCAGATGAAATTCCTTCGGAAGCCATCAAAGCAGATATTAACACCTCTACCAAGATGCTACATAATCTATTAGATAAAATTTGGGAGAGGGAAGAAATACCTAAAGATTGGAAAGAAGGTTATATGATCAAACTACCAAAGAAAGGAAGTTTACAGGAGTGCACAAATTATAGGGGAATTATGCTACTATCAGTGCCAGGAAAAATATTAAGCAGAATCATTCTTGAAAGACTAAAAGAGGCCATAGAGAAACATTTGAGAGATGAACAAGCAGGTTTTAGGAAGAACAGATCATGTGCTGATCAAATAACTACTCTACGTATAATAGTTGAACAAAGTTTAGAACTAAAATCCCCACTTTATATTGGATTCATAGATTACGAAAAGGCATTTGATAGTTTAGACCAGTGGTGGCCAACTTGAGGTTGCCCGAGGGCCGGATTAAAGCCAAGGCCAAGACCCGCGGGCCACACTTAAGAATATCGTCAAAAATGACAGTAGGGACCTATGCGATATAGTAATATATAAATAATGCTTGCACTTTGACTACATATTTGATTTGTAACAAATCCATTAATTATTCATTTTAAAATTACCTTTAATGTCTCAGTGCGACGATTGTGACTTGTCACAGCTTTCCACCAGAGATTTGAAGTCCACTTCCATTTTTGACGTGGCGATTCGGAGAGTATGGGACAATGTCGAATCGGTCATTCTGTTCCTGGTCTTAGATTTAATTAACTTCATGGAAGAGAACGTTGTCTCGCAGAGATATGTGCTGCCGAATATAGAGCACATCTTTAGTGCCCATTTTCTCAGACACGGGTAACGTTCATTTGGTAGCAATTTCCAGAAGTCAGCTCCTAATGCCTTTACAGTACTGAGGAAGGGGTCACACTGAAGGTCACACAACTCTAGTTGAAGATCTGATGGCTGGCACTCCACTGTGCACTTAATTGGGTTATTAAAAAGTTCCGTTTGCGGACGAAACATTTCAAAATCTTGAAATCGTCGATCAAATTCACAAATCAAATGTTCAATGTCAGCTGCGTACTTACTGAAGTTTGCACTTTCTATCTCTGACAACAACTGCTTACAACTTGAAAAATGGAACAGATCATTTTTTTGCAAAGAAAGTCTAAATAGATTCAGCTTCTTTTTAAAGCCATCAACATATCCCATCAATTGAAAAATGGTTTGCTTTTCCCTTGTAGCTGCAAATTCAATATGTTCAAATGTTGTGTGATGTCTGTGAGATATGCCAGATTATGAAGGAAATTAATGTCTTTGAGTGCATGTTGAAGATCAATGGAGCATGGTAAGTTCTCTCGCAGGAAGTCATAAATGTCATTCTTCAGTTCAAAAAATATTATTAAACATTTCCCTCGACTAAGCCATCTTACTTCTGTATAAAGCAGGAGATCACCGTAGCTAGAATCTACTTCCTCTAAAAATGATAAAAACTTCCTGTGATTTAAAGACTGGTGTCCTCCTCTTATCAAATTTGTTATTTTCACAACAGTAGCCATGGTGTCTTTTAGATTTATGGACTTTGCACAAAGGGCCTCTTGATGAATTATGCAATGCAATGTAGGTACGTTAATTTTGTTTTGCTTTAGAAGTCCAACAAAACCAGTATTTGAACCAATAAAAGCTTTGCAACCATCAGTACACACTGCAGACAACTTTCCAAAACCACCTACTTCATCTACGGCACTATGAACTGCAGAAAATATGTCTGTCCCTCTACAAGTGTCATGCAAAGAGCAAACTTTCAACAATTCTTCAATAACAGTAAAATCCTCCTGGATAACTTTAACAAAAATAAGAAGCTGGCAAGTGTCAGTGATGTCAGTACTTTCATCAATCGCGAGCGAAAAATATGAGCAGTTTTCAATACAAGATTTTAAACTTTGAGACAGTTGCAGACTGATGTCTTCTGTTCTTCTGGCTACAGTTTGTTTTGAAAGAGGCACAGATTCAAATTCTTTGGCTATTTTTTCTTGACCGAATGCCTTTGCCATTTGAATCGCACATTTCTTCACAAAATTTCCGTCAGTAAAGGGTTTTTTAGATTTTGCAAGCTCATAGGTAACTGTATATGATGCAATGATCGATGACTCTTTAATTTTATTGCCCTTTGTATACATACTTTGCTGTTGATTCAACTTTGTCTTCAGCTGTTCAACCAAAAGCTTCCTAGCTTCAATGCTATGTTTCTCATACATGTTTTGATGATGTGTGGCATAGTGCCGTTTTAAATTATATTCCTTCAAAACGGCTAACACTTGAACGCAAATTAAGCACTGAGGTTTACTATCCTTATTGAAGATGAACAAATAATCTAATTCCCATTCAGGTTTAAATATGCGATTTTCACAATCAACTTTTCTACGTTTTAACATGATTTAATACAAAATCTCACATCAAAGTTAAAAGTCACAGAATGTTGGTCCACTATCGAAAATAAGTCCAGATTTGACAGTTATACACAGACTTGTGTTTGACAATGAAATCAAAAGATTGTGACCAAATAAACACGTTGCAGTCATTTTATGGACAAGACAAGACGATGGGATCAAAGGGAATGAAGGCGAACAGTGAAACATTTTGAATGTAACTTCAAAGACAGAATTAGAGCTACGAAGTCCCCTCACCCCTGTCCCTCCCAACCTCATTAACCCCTTACCGCGAAATGAAAGAGCCACCACAAGTCCAGACGACAAATGTTGAGCCAAAGATCTGACGCTATCACCGCACTGACAATAAAGCAACTTTGCGGTACCAACTCGAAGCAAAGACTTTGAATATTGTCGGCACCATTAGTTGTGCAGTGTGTGTGTGTGTGTGTGCGTGCGTGCGTGCGTGCGTGCGTGCGTGCGTGCGTGCGTGTGTGTGTGTGTGTGTGTGTGTGTGTGTGTGTGTGTGTGTGTGTGTGTGTGTGTGTGTTATTTGAAATTATGTTGCCAATCTAGCTGTTGCGAGAAATTGACAGAGATTTTCAAATTGTGTATTCTTGAACGATAGAAGAGTTAACTCCGACACAGATTAAAACCAGGAGAAATCCGCTATTAGGGGTAAAAAATGAAGTAAGTCCGTGGAGCTTCGCGGGCCAAGAAAACTAGGCTGGCGGGCCGGATCCGGCCCGCGGGCCGCCATTTGGCCACCCCTGGTTTAGACAGAAGAATGCTTTGGAAGTTGCTGAGTCATTATGGAATCCCCATAAAGTTTATTAACCTGATAAAAACAATGCATGAAGGAACAGAAAGTAGTGTGGTGCATGAAGGACAGCTTACAGAAGCATTTGAAATAAGAAAAGGAGTAAGGCAGGGATGCCTTCTGTCTCCATTTCTCTTTCTACTGGCCATAGATTGGATTAAGAAAATAACTCAAAACAACAGAAATGGAATCCAGTGGTCACTGACCAAACAACTTGATGATTTAGACTTTGCTGATGACATAGCTCTCCTATCACACAGCCATCAACAGATGCAGGATAAAATGAGCATACTTGATGAGAGATCACAACAGCTAGCACTGAAGATTAATAGAGATAAGACCAACATTATGAGAATTAATACAGTTGGCAATAACCAAATAAAACTAGGAGAAATACCTCTACTAGACGTCCAATCATACATATATCTGGGCAGTAATATAGATAAAGAGGGAGGAACAGAAAATGATACGAAAATAAGGATATCTAAAGCAAGAGGAGCTTTCATTGCACTGGGAAACATATGGAAATCCAAAGAAATTAGGTTAAATACAAAAATAAAAATTTTCAACTCAAATGTTAAAGTTGTCCTATTATATGGCTGTGAAACATGGAAAACAACAAAATTGACAATCACGAAGATACAGACTTTCATTAATGGATGCTTACGCAGAATAAAAGGATGGAAATGGCAGGAAAAAATCACTAACATAGAATTATGGAAATGTACCAGTCAAACATCAGTGGATAAAGAGATACAGCGAAGACGATGGCGCTGGATAGGACACACACTGCGGAAGCCAACTGAGAATATTACACAACAGGCCCTTTTTTGGAATCCCCAGGGGAAAAGACAAAGAGGAAGACCAAAGAATTCTTGGAGAAGACAGATAGAAGCAGAGATGAAGATGATGGGGAAGACATGGAATGATCTTAAAAGAATGGCAAAAAACAGAACGACTTGGAAAGTGTTTGTTGAAGACGTATGCTCCACTGGGAGCTAAAAATGTAGAATAAGATGCCTTGATAATGTGGTGCTAGGCATGGAAGCTCCAAAATTAAAATGAACAGACTGAACTGGCGAAGACTTGTGAATGCACTGACTCATGTACATGTTGTAACAAAGTCACAGACAGGAGCCAACACAGTGACAAACTGCAGGTTTTGTTTTTGGAAGGTGTGTTGCCTTGGAGCATTCTATGACTAGCAGAGATTGTCCTAGTGATACTTCAATTGTTTCTACATATAACTGCACTATTGTGAAAAAAACACTTGGGTTCTGTTTTTGGAGCATTACATCTGAGTGTGAGCAGAAAGTTTGTCCTCAGCTACCAGTCACAATTCTTATTGCAGTTCCTGCTTCTACTGATTAGCAATCAAGAAGTAAATAACTCACAGGCCTGATTAGCCAACATGATGCTGATGATGATGATGGTGCCTTTCGAGCCGTAGCCGGCCCATAGGGCGTAGACCAAGATACTCCTTCTCTTATCTGAATTTTTGTTCTAGCAGTTTTCAATTCTTTTAAAGATATTTTATCAAATCTCGTCATTTGTCTCTGTTCTGTGCAAGCAGCTCTATCTCATTGAGGGAACCGATTCTTGCAGCTCTTGCCTCTCTCATTAATGTTCTTCTCAGTGTCTCTCTGGGTCTTTCTCTTTTCCTCTTACCTGTTGTTTCCAACATGAGGGCTTGCTTTGCTATTCGGTTATTATCTCTTCTCATCACATGTCCAACATATGACCATCGTCTTTTCTTTATTACTGAAGATATTAGTGGTTGATTGGCGATTTCTCTAATTTCCTCGTTTGTTTTGAATTCGCTCCACGCTATACCAAGTATTTTCCTTAGACATTTATTTTCGAATGCGTTCAACTTTGTTTCTATGTCTCTGGTTGTTTTCCAGCTTTCACACGCATACGTAACGGTTGATAGTACATTGAAATTTCATTTCTTTAAATTTATTTACAAATGATTGTTTTTGTAATATAATAATCTGATTTAGCAATTTTACTTATATATTCTTGTCATAAAATTTATATTTACATTTTAAATGTCAATTTTGAAATTCATATATTTATTACAATTATCCATATTCCATTTTGTACTTCATATATTTATTTCAACTATCCATACCCTGTCAAAGTCAAGACAAGTACCCTCGTCACGCCAAGTGGCGTATAGGGAATGAGGTGTTAGTGACCATAAATTTTACAGACCTTCGGCACATGATTTTTTGGGGTAATGTGGTCGGTATTACGCCCGTGCCGCTTTACTTTCCCAGAAAAAAATCCGGTACCCATTAGAGGCTGGGTGAACCGGAAGCCGTCGGTTGGGATCGAACCCTACCTCTTGTCCGTTGTAGTTCAGTTCACTAACCACTGATCTATCGCGGCTCCCATCCATATTCTGTACTTGATATAATTATTTCAATTATCAATATTCTGTACTTTAAATTATTATTCCATCTATCCACATTTTATACTTGAAATTAATATTCAACTATTCATATGTTGGCCTGAAATCTCTATACATGTATCAACTATTCACATTTTGTATTTGATATAGTTATCACAACTATCCACATTTTTGCTTGAAATCACTATTTAAATTTTCCACATTCTGTATTTAAAATTATTATTCCAGTTTTCCACATTTTGTGATTCAAATATTTATTCCAACTATCCATGTTTGGATGGTAGAAATAGTAAAGACTGTGCACAACATTGGATGGCTCACACCTAATTAATAATTTTCAAAATTAGCTTTTTATATTGGCTCTTCTAAGATATCTTGGTGTAAAAGGCATGGCTACACTCAGTCATTTTCTTGAACAGGTTGTCCACGTTTCAGATCCATACAGAACATTGTTAACTATGCCAAGCTGTCATATTCTCATGCAATGAGGTACTACCACAAAGGAGTACTATTGTGGTATATCCTGAGGAACTATCTGGAGTACCACAATAACTGGTATGGTTATGGAAGGCCCTGGTATCACTGCAAAAGAATTAAAATTCATAATTGTTCAACTTCCTGTGCCATTGGAATCATCTGAGTTAAAACAATCAAAATAGATTAAATGCATAGCTCACGGTGTGCACAGAGCACTTAACTCAGTAACTCCGGCAGCAAGTCGGACTTGGATTAACTGTATTGTAGTACATGAGAGAATAGTAACACTGTGACCTTCCAGGCATGTTATAAGAGGCGACTAAGGAGGTTGATTGATGACTTGACAAGCTGTCATTGTAAAAAGTATTGTTATGGAAACAGAACCATAGATTTTAGAAGCAGTGATCTCTGCAATATGTGCCATTTTGTCACGCAAGGTTTCTGTTTTTGAGATTGTGGTTCTGCCCTATGTGCCGTCTTCGGCTCGAAAGGACAATAGATTAGATAGATTAGACAGACAGACAGACAGACAGATAGATAGACAGATAGATAGTACATGAGAACTGGCACACATGGATTATATAGTGTGCAGAACTCTCACACTGACTACGTTTGACTATATGTAATGGGTTTACCCTGGCAGCCACATGTATCCCACGCTATGTGGTGCTTCTTGATACGTTTTCTGGATAGCTATGCGATGTGTTCACACCTGGTCCATGTTGTCGGTGAGATTCTGGACCATTCACCAAATGTTTTAGATCAACCTTGTATACAGAGGAACTACAATAAGTATCACAATAACTGTATGGTAGCAGATACTGAAATACTACCAGGAGTATCACAATAACTGAATGGTAGCAGATACTGAAATACTACCAGGAGTATCACAATAACTGTATGGTAGCAGATACTGAAATACTACCAGGAGTATCACAATAACTGTATGGTAGCAGATACTGAAATACTACCAGGAGTATCACAATAACTGTATGGTAGCAGATACTGAAATACTACCAGGAGTATCACAATAACCGTATGGTAGCAGATACTGAAATACTACCAGGAGTATCACAATAACTGTATGGTAGCAGATACAGAAGTACTACCAGGGGTATCACAATAACTGTATGGTAGCAGATACTAAGGTACTAGTAAGGGGTTAAAGCTGAGATATGCGTTATAATGTAAAGCTGCAGTAAAGCTGATTGTAAAGAAGAAATTTAAAAAATTGAAAAAATGGTATGCTTAAAGGAACGTTTCAGCTCAACAGGCCTTCAGCAGGAACAAACAACAACACACACACACACACACACACACAGATATGTAAGTAAATAAAATAAAACCCTACATAGCAAAGTAATAATGAAGTTACTGATAATGAAGTTACTAATAATGAAGTTACTGATAATGATGTTATTGATATCACAGATAGTGGAAATGGTAATAAAATCATCATCATCATCATCATCATCATCTGCCATACCGGTAGGCGTAGGTGATCATGTCCCTCCACAATCTTCTATCTGCAGTGCACCGTATCAGTTCTGTTGTCGACTATTTTCCATGCCATGACACCAAGCTATCCAGTATTTTCTCTCTTTGTCGTCCGCGATCTCTCTTTAATAAAATAATAGCAGTTGAGTAAACATCTAACATTAAAATATACGTACTAGAGTAAACGTGTTCAGCTTTAACCATACCATTTTGTTTCTACTTTTTTCATTTCTCCTTAACAATCAGCTTTATTGTAGCTTCACATTTTTATGCATTTCTTCCTTGCATTGACTCCTTGCTGATACAATACCACTGCTACTCTACGTTTGTATATTGTCCTACGTCTACTACCCCGTGTGTTACCAGGGCCTCATTATGAGGGAGGTAAAGAATAGTGACACTGTGACCTTTCAGGCATGTCGTAAGAGGCGACTAAGGAGGTTGATTGATGGCTTGACAAGCTGTCATTGTAAAAAGTATTGTTATGGAAACAGAGCCATAGATTTTAGAGCAGTGATCTCTGCAATATGTGCCATTCTGGCACGCAAGGTTTCTGTTTTGAGATTGTGGTTCTGCCCTATGTGCCGTCTTCGGCTCGAAAGGACAATAGATAGATAGTATAACATGAGGTACTACAATGAGTGTCACAATAACTGTATTGTAGTACAACATGAGGTACTACAATGAGTGTCACAATAACTGTATTGTAGTACAACATGAGGTACTACAATGAGTATCACAATAACTGTATTGTAGTACAACATGAGGTACTACAATGAGTGTCACAATAACTGTATTGTAGTACAACATGAGGTACTACAATGAGTGTCACAATAACTGTATTGTAGTACAACATGAGGTACTACAATGAGTATCACAATAACTGTATTGTAGTACAACATGAGGTACTACAATGAGTATCACAATAACTGTATTGTAGTATAACATGAGGTACTACAATGAGTGTCACAATAACTGTATTGTAGTACAACATGAGGTACTACAATGAGTGTCACAATAACTGTATTGTAGTATAACGTGAGGTACTACAATGAGTGTCACAATAATTGTATGGTTGCAGATACTGAAGCACTACCATAAGTATAACAATAAATTTATGGTAGCAGATACTGAAGTACTACGTATGGACTACGTCCCATCTTCGGAAATTCTTGAAACAAAGTCGAGAGGGTGGATAGTACGACTGAGTAAAGCACTATCTCTATATTCTGGATAGTACGACTGAGTAAAGCACTATCTCTATATTCTGGATAGTACGACTGGGTAAAGCACTATCTCTATATTCTGGATAGTACGACTGGGTAAAGCACTATCTCTATATTCTGGATAGTGCGACTGGGTAAATCACTATCTCTATATTCTGAATAGTACGACTGGGTAAAGCACTATCTCTATATTCTGGATAGTACGACTGGGTAAATCACTATCTCTATATTCTGGATAGTACGACTGAGTAAAGCACTATCTCTATATTCTGGATAGTACGACTGGGTAAAGCACTATCTCTATATTCTGGATAGTACGACTGGGTAAAGCACTATCTCTATATTCTGGATAGTGCGACTGGGTAAAGCACTATCTCTATATTCTGGATAGTACGACTGGGTAAAGCACTATCTCTATATTCTGGATAGGACGACTGGGTAAAGCACTATCTCTATATTCTGGATAGTACGACTGGGTAAAGCACCATCTCTATATTCTGGATAGTAAGACTGGGTAAAGCACTATCTCTATATTCTGGATAGTACGACTGGGTAAAGCACTATCTCTATATTCTGGATAGTACGACTGGGTAAAGCACTATCTCTATATTCTGGATAGTACGACTGGGTAAAGCACTATCTCTATATTCTGGATAGTACGACTGGGTAAATCACTCTATATTCTGGATAGTACGACTGAGTAAAGCACTATCTCTATATTCTGGATAGTACGACTGGGTAAAGCACTATCTCTATATTCTGGATAGTACGACTGGGTAAAGCACTATCTCTATATTCTGGATAGTGCGACTGGGTAAAGCACTATCTCTATATTCTGGATAGTACGACTGGGTAAAGCACTATCTCTATATTCTGGATAGTACGACTGGGTAAAGCACTATCTCTATATTCTGGATAGTACGACTGGGTAAAGCACTATCTCTATATTCTGGATAGTACGACTGGGTAAAGCACTATCTCTATATTCTGGATAGTACGACTGGGTAAAGCACTATCTCTATATTCTGGATAGGACGACTGGGTAAAGCACTATCTCTATATTCTGGATAGTACGACAGGGTAAAGCACTATCTCTATATTCTGGATAGTGCGACTGGGTAAAGCACTATCTCTATATTCTGGATAGTGCGACTGGGTAAAGCACTATCTCTATATTCTGTGCCCAGACAGAGTAGGCAAAGTGAAATGAGGAAGAAAGCACCAATGTTTAAACTTGGCACATGGAACCTAAGGGCCACGTGAAATGGACTTGTTAAAGCAAACACGCAGAAAGAAGGACAAATTAGAACAACAGCCCTCATAGATCATCATCATCATCATCATCATCATCATCATCATCATCATCATCATCATCATCAAGTACCGGGCCTAGTGGCGTAGGTGATCATGTCTCTCCACAACATTCGATCTCGGCAGCTATTTATCATTTCTGTTGTTGACCTTCTGCCAAGCCATTCTCTTAAGCTGTCTGTTATTTTTTCTCTTTGCTTCCCTCTATCTCTTCGTTCCTAAATTTTTCCAGTTGTTACAATATATTCCAGTTGTTCTCTTCTCATTACATGGCCAAAAATGATGATTGTCTCTTCCTAACATTGGAAATTAGCTCTCTTTTTGCTTTGACCTTTCTCAGAACCTCTTCATTACTCTTCTTAGCTGTCCATGGTATTCTCAACATTCTTCTGTAAAACCACATTTCTACAGACTCCAGTGATTTTCTTGTCTGTTGTCCTATTGTCCATGATTCGCATCCCTCATAGATAAAGAACTAAATAGGCTACATGTCGATATTGCTGCCCTTCAAGAAACAAGACTCACAGACTGTGGTTCTGTAAAGGAAGAAAATTATTCTTTTTTCTGGCAAGGTCTAAGCCCTGAAAAGCCACGTCTACATGGAGTAGGCTTCGTTGTACATAACAAACATATAAACTCCATAACCACACCAAAAGGAGTGTCCGAACGCTTGATGATACTCCAGCTACATACGAAGAGTGGATTAATAAACATCATTAGTGCCTATGCATCAACGTTGGCTGCATCAGGCGAAGAGAAAGACAACTTCTACCAACAACTGCAAATGATCATTGACTCACTTCCAAAGGAAGAGCTGTTATATATACTTGGTAACTTCAACGCACGCGGTAACTTCAACTCGCCCCTACCATTTTTGGCATATTGTTTGCCGCCTTCTAAATAATGCCTTTGAAAACAGCTCAGGAAACATTTACATTCGCACAAGATCAGATGGCTCACTGTTCAACATAGCACGACTAAGAGGAAAAAAAAAAATTAAAGAACTTTTATTTGCTGATCAAACAACCTGGACAAAGCATGAGACCTTTTTTTCACTGTCAATTAGTGTTCAGAAGTCAGTAATACTAAGTCAAGACGACATCAAACCTCTATTAATCACTTTAAAATATTGTCCACTAGAATCAGTTCAGAAATTCACGTATCTTGGATCCACAATTACGCAAACCACTTCTCTTGAGGATGAAATAAACAGTCGAATTGGTAAAGCAGCTACGACTTTCGGCAGACTCACAGAAAGGGCCTGGAACAACAGGAAGCTAACACTAAAGACCAAACTTTTAATATATCAAACTTGTGTGCACACTATTATATGGATCTGAAACCTGGACAACAAACTCAAATCACGAATAAAGACTAAATGTCTTCCACGTGCGATGTCTCCACAGAATAATGCGCATCAAATGGCAGGATAAAATAACCAACTCAACTGTCCTGCAACGTGTCAAGACCCCAACAATCATGTCGATGCTCAGATGTCGAATACTAAGATGGCGGGGACATGTCCAGCGAATGGAAGAAAAACGCATCCCCAAACAAATACTATATGGTGAACTATTACACGGAAAAAGACAAATCGGCAGATCTAAACTACGATATAGAGATATCTGTAAATCATCTCTGAATGAATTCTCCATCTGTGAAAATAACTGGGAACATCTGGCAAGTGATCGCACATCATGGAAATCATGTATATGGAATGGTATAACATTATTTGAGGCTGTGCTAAGGCAACACTTAGAAGAGAAAAGACTCATGAAAAAGGATGGAAAACCCTGTGGATCAGTGGGCCTGACTTATTCATTCTGTGGCCATGTGTGTTTGTTAAACATTGGTAGAATTAGCCACGAGAGAAGCTGTTCGACAAGATGAAAACCTAAAAAAAAATACACAATAGCCTCCACTAGACCGTTTGACAAGACAGAAAGGGCCATATATGAGGCTCTTTGATGTTCTGTTGTGTTACCTGAATATATAAAGGTATATGTATCGTCTTGTTTGTATCCACATTCTTTCCATCTTATTTCTGATATGCCTAAAACATCTATATTTAATCGTTTTGCTTCTAAAATAAGATTTTCTAATTTCCATTCTTGGTATAAAGTCCTAACATTCCATGTACTTATTTTTAGCTCATTCTTATGAAAACAGTAGGAATTTCTCCCCATGGCTTTCTTTGGAATATTACGTGATGAGGCTGCAATCCCTTTCACGGTGGTCTGCCACATTCGTCTTTCGTGTCCTGCATATGCCTCCTGTGTACCACACACTTTGCTGTTTTCTATTTCTGGGTCGTTGATCGTTTCTGATTCTTCCGTCACAGAAATTTTACATTCGGGTTGGACATTCCCGCCGGGCGCCATTGTTGTCGAAATATATGTTTGCCTGTCGAACCACGAACACACGACACAAAGAAGAATAAATCATACTCCACTGAACAAAACGGAGAATAGCAACACATTATTTCACAACTAGACTGTCGCGTCAATCATTTAAATATATTAGCAAATGCGGAATCATAAAAATGACCAACACGAAGCCGCCATGACACCCTGTAGTAAATATAGTAACTGTAGTATATACTCACCCAAGTGTGATTTATATATATATATATATATAAATCAACACACACTGTTGGCATTTATATCAAAATTATAGGTAGTTATATCAACACTGTTGGCTGTTATGTTTACAATATTGACAGTTATATCTACACTGTTGGCAGCTACACCAACACTGTTGGCAGCTACACCAACACTGTTGGCAGTTACACCAACACTGTTGGCAGTTACACCAACACTGTTGGCAGTTACACCAACACTGTTGGCAGTTACACCAACACTGTTGGCAGTTACACCAACACTGTTGGCAGTTACATCAACAATGTTGGCAGTTACATCAACAATGTTGGCAGTTACATCAACACTGTTGGCAGTTACATCAACAATGTTGGCAGTTACATCAACACTGTTGGCAGTTACATCAACAATGTTGGCAGTTACATCAACACTGTTGGCAGTTACATCAACAATGTTGGCAGTTACATCAACACTGTTGGCAGTTACATCAACAATGTTGGCAGTTACATCAACACTGTTGGCAGTTACATCAACACTGTTGGCAGTTACATCAACACTGTTGGCAGTTACATCAACAATGTTGGCAGTTACATCAACACTGTTGGCAGTTACATCAACAATGTTGGCAGTTACATCAACACTGTTGGCAGTTACATCAACAATGTTGGCAGTTACATCAACACTGTTGGCAGTTACACCAACACTGTTGGCAGTTACACCAACACTGTTGGCAGTTACATCAACACTGTTGGCAGTTACATCAACAATGTTGGCAGTTACATCAACACTGTTGGCAGTTACACCAACACTGTTGGCAGTTACACCAACACTGTTGGCAGTTACACCAACACTGTTGGCAGTTACATAAACACTGTTGGCAGTTATATCTGCACTGTTGGCAGTTATGTCTGCAATGCTGGCAGTTATGTCTGCATTGCTGGCAGTTAGGTCTGCATTGTTGGCCGTTATGTCTGCATTGTTGGCAGTAATACTTTCACTGTGGTGTAATATATACTGACATATTGTGTGCAGTATTACATCAGATGTTTTGTAAAATAAACTATTGATTAGAGTCACCAGCTCTTTTCTATAAGACCAAACATCATGAAACCAACATTTCTGATATACAACAAAGATTTACTGACTTTTGGGAGTAACATGCAATAATTGTTAAAGTGACCAGCACCTGAAAACATAACATTTTAACTCACAGTTACAAACTGCACTAATTATGTAATAAACAAAACATTCAATTAAGCATCAATTAAACATTGAACAATAACTTAATAAAACAGCTCATAAACAAACAGGTATGAGACAAGCATCTCAAGAAAAAAACAGCTCTAGTGGATTGAAGGTTCTAGAAGTAAAAGGTGTAAACAAGTCAAAGATGTCTATAAACAGAATTACAGACAGGGGTAGAATGTAGATAAACCAACAGAATTGCAGACAGGGGTAGGATGTAGATAAATCAACAGAATTACAGACAGGGGTAGGATGTAGATAAACCAACAGAATTACAGACAGGGGTAGGATGTAGATAAATCAACAGAATTACAGACAGGGGTAGGATGTAGATAAACCAACAGAATTACAGACAGGGGTAGGGTGTAGATAAACCAATAGAATTACAGACAGGGGTAGGATGTAGATAAACCAACAGAATTACAGACAGGGGTAGGATGTAGATAAATCAACAGAATTACAGACAGGGGTAGGATGTAGATAAACCAACAGAATTACAGACAGGGGTAGGATGTAGATAAATCAACAGAATTACAGACAGGGGTAGGATGTAGATAAATCAACAGAATTACAGACAGGGGTAGGATGTAGATAAACCAACAGAATTACAGACAGGGGTAGGATGTAGATAAACCAACAGAATTACAGACAGGGGTAGGATGTAGATAAACCAACAGAATTACAGACAGGGGTAGGATGTAGATAAACCAACAGAATTACAGACAGGGGTAGGATGTAGATAAACCAACAGAATTACAGACAGGGGTAGGATGTAGATAAATCAACAGAATTACAGACAGGGGTAGGATGTAGATAAACCAACAGAATTACAGACAGGGGTAGGATGTAGATAAACCAACAGAATTACAGACAGGGGTAGGATGTAGATAAACCAACAGAATTACAGACAGGGGTAGGATGTAGATAAACCAACAGAATTACAGACAGGGGTAGGATGTAGATAAATCAACAGAATTACAGACAGGGGTAGGATGTAGATAAACCAACAGAATTACAGACAGGGGTAGGATGTAGATAAATCAACAGAATTACAGACAGGGGTAGGATGTAGATAAACCAACAGAATTGCAGACAGGGGTAGGATGTAGATAAACCAACAGAATTACAGACAGGGGTAGGATGTAGATAAACCAACAGAATTACAGACAAAGGTTGGATGTAGATAAACCAACAGAATTACAGACAGGGGTAGGATGTAGATAAACCAACAGAATTACAGACAGGGGTAGGATGTAGATAAACCAACAGAATTACAGACAGGGGTAGGATGTAGATAAATCAACAGAATTACAGACAGGGGTAGGATGTAGATAAACCAACAGAATTACAGACAGGGGTAGGATGTAGATAAATCAACAGAATTACAGACAGGGGTAGGATGTAGATAAACCAAGAGAATTACAGACAGGGGTAGGATGTAGATAAACCAACAGAATTACAGACAGGGGTAGGATGTAGATAAACCAACAGAATTACAGACAAGGGTAGGATGTAGATAAACCAACAGAATTACAGACAGGGGTAGGATGTAGATAAACCAACAGAATTACAGACAGGGGTAGGATGTAGATAAACCAACAGAATTACAGACAGGGGTAGGATGTAGATAAACCAACAGAATTACAATCACATTATGGATGTTGATAAACAAAACAGAATTATAGTCACATGAAAGATGTCTACTAACAAACAGAATTACAGCTACATGATGGATGTCTATAAATAGAATTACAGCTACATGATGGATGTCTATAGATCAGTATTAACAAGTAAAGGATATCTATAAACAGAATTACAGCTAGTGGAGGATGTATATGAACAGAATTACAGCCATTATGGATGTCTATAACAAATAGAATTACAGCCATATGGATGGATGTCTACAAAGAAACAGAATTATAGCCACATAATAGATGTCTATGAACAAACAGAATTATAGCTACATGAAGGATGTTCATAAAAAGAGTTAAAATGTCGATAAACATTATTACAGACCTATGAAATATGTCTATAAACAGAATTACAGACATGTGAAAAATGTCTAAAAACAAATTGTGGACAGGTGAAGAAGACTGGACAAGTTTCAACTAAAATAAACCACATGATAAAGTGTTGCCAATCACACATACAAATGACAGAAACTAACAAATAACAGATAAAATGTTGGATCATTCACACATACTAATGACACAAACTAAAAACACTCAAAATAACAGATAAAATGTTGGATCATTCACACCTTCTAATGACAAAAACTAGAAACACTCAAAATAACAGATGAAATGTTGGATCATTCACACCTACTAATGACACAAACTAGAAACACTCAAAATAACAGATAAAATGTTGGATCATTCACACCTACTAATGACACAAACTAGAAACACTCAAAATAACAGATGAAATGTTGGATCATTCACACCTACTAATGACACAAACTAAAAACACTCAAAATAACAGATAAAATGTTGGATCATTCACACCTACTAATGACACAAACTAAAAACACTCAAAATAACAGATAAAATGTTGGATCATTCACACCTACTAATGACACAAACTATAAACACTTAAAATAACAGATAAAATGTTGGATCATTCACACCTACTAATGACACAAACTAAAAACACTCAAAATAACAGATAAAATGTTGGATCATTCACACCTACTAATGACACAAACTAGAAACACTCAAAATAACAGATGAAATGTTGGATCATTCACACCTACTAATGACACAAACTATAAACACTCAAAATAACAGATAAAATGTTGGATCATATGGGCAACATTGCATGCACAAAAACAAAATTAATAAAAAAAATCATAAACTATGAATCAAGAACAAATCTGTTAATAACAAAACAGACACTTATAAATCAAGAATACATGTAAAGTTGCAAATCATGAAGCCAACTATATAGTACAACATGAATCCACTTGGTGCTGTAATTGTGCACCAGATGTCGGTTTACTTGAAAATGTTTTAATTTTGCAAACAAAATAACTAAAATTAATTGAAAATAAACAAAACAAGTGTCATATGTAATTAAATTTGCTATGAATGAGAATAACAGAACAGACCAATAACAGAAGTAATGGTCATAACAAAAAGATGAAGACTCCTATAAAATACAGAAACAATGTAGCTTGACATTGAATCAAAAACCTGGAAACAATTGTCATTTCATATAGCAGATGTACAGTTGTGGTGAGGTGCCAATTATACAAAGGCTGCAGTGTGATACAGATATTATGCAACCTATATATTTCAATGTAAGAAGGAATTCTTTGGTGTTATGTTCAGATATTCTGACAAGGAAGTGAATCTTGGACAATCATAAACTCGAAAAGAAATGTAAAAAAAAACCCAAAAAAAAGACAAAGAAATGTCATTTCACAGAGGAATGATGAGAATATAAAATGAGCAATTAGGAGGAATAATGAGGATGCTTTAAAAAGTGGTCAAGGTAATGTAAAAAAGATGCACTGTTAACTTGAGAAGGAAGTCATCACCAACAGATGGAGCAAATAACTGGACAAATGAAGAGAAGCTGAGATAGAGAGAACCTCAGAAAATATAGAAGACTGTATAAGGGATGGCATAATAGGGAGTTAACAGAAAGATTTGATAAACAAAACAATAGAGGCTGTAGAAAGTCATAGGGACCTATGACGCTGTAATGGTGATTAATAATGATGATGATAATGAATGAGTTGATATCTAGTGCTAGCACAGGAAATGATATATTTTTTTAGACATCATCATTTGACATTAAAGAAGAGAATCATGGCTAACAATTTGTTCATTAAACAAAATATAACATTGGAAAAGCAAAACAGTAGCAAAACACATGATAAACAATAATAAATGAACTACCAATAGAAAAATGTGCTTGGCTTGTAGTTCTGTGAAATACAATAGTAATAGGCTGACACAAAAGGGAAGCTGAGAACATTTGGAAAAACAAAGAAAATATGCTCACTCACACTATGTTATTTGACATATAATAAAAGGAGTGGGCAGAGTGAGTGAACAGATTGTGTGGACAGAGTGAGTGAAAAGATTGTGTGGATAGAGTGAGTGAAAAGATTGTGTGGATAGAGTGAGTGAAAAGATAGTGTGGATAGAGTGAGTGAAAAGATTGTGTGGATAGAGTGAGTGAAAAGATTGTGTGGATAGAGTAAGTGAAAAGATTGTGTGGATAGAGTAAGTGAAAAGATTGCGTGGATAGAGTAAGTGAAAAGATTGTGTGGATAGAGTGAGTGAAAAGATTGTGTGGATAGAGTGAGTGAAAAGATTGTGTGGATAGAGTAAGTGAAAAGATTGCGTGGATAGAGTAAGTGAATAGATTGTGTGGATAGAGTAAGTGAAAAGATTGTGTGGATAGAGTGAGTGAAAAGATTGTGTGGATAGAGTAAGTGAATAGATTGTGTGTACATAGTAAGTGAATAGATTGTGTGGACAGAGTAAGTGAAAAGATTGTGTGGACAGAGTAAGTGAATATATTGTGTGTACAGAGTAAGTGAAAAGATTGTGTGGACAGAGTAAGTGAAAAGATTGTGTGGATAGAGTAAGTGAATAGATTGTGTGTACAGAGTAAGTGAATAGATTGTGTGGACAGAGTGAGTGAAAAGATTGTGTGGATAGAGTGAGTGAAAAGATTGTGTGGACAGAGTGAGTGAAATGATTGTGTGGATAGAGTAAGTGAAAAGATTGTGTGGATAGAGTGAGTGAAAAGATTGTGTGGATAGAGTAAGTGAAAAGATTGTGTGGATAGAGTGAGTGAAAAGATTGTGTGGATAGAGTAAGTGAATAGATTGTGTGTACATAGTAAGTGAATAGATTGTGTGGACAGAGTAAGTGAAAAGATTGTGTGGACAGAGTAAGTGAATATATTGTGTGTACAGAGTAAGTGAAAAGATTGTGTGGACAGAGTAAGTGAAAAGATTGTGTGGATAGAGTAAGTGAATAGATTGTGTGTACAGAGTAAGTGAATAGATTGTGTGGACAGAGTGAGTGAAAAGATTGTGTGGACAGAGTAAGTGAAAAGATTGTGTGGATAGAGTAAGTGAATAGATTGTGTGTACAGAGTAAGTGAATAGATTGTGTGGACAGAGTGAGTGAAAAGATGGTGTGGATAGAGTGAGTGAAAAGATTGTGTGGATAGAGTGAGTGAAAAGATTGTGTGGACAGAGTGAGTGAAATGATTGTGTGGATAGAGTAAGTGAAAAGATTGTGTGGATAGAGTGAGTGAAAAGATTGTGTGGATAGAGTAAGTGAAAAGATTGTGTGGATAGAGTGAGTGAAAAGATTGTGTGGACAGAGTGAGTGAAAAGATTGTGTGGACAGAGTAAGTGAAAAGATTGTGTGAATAGAGTAAGTGAAAAGATTGTGTGTACAGAGTGAGTAAAAAGATTGTGTGGATAGAGTGAGTGAAAAGATTGTGTGTACAGAGTAAGTGAATAGATTGTGTGGATAGAGTAGGTGAAAACATTGTGTGGATAGAGTAAGTGAATAGATTGTGTGGATAGAGTAAGTGAAAAGATTGTGTGGACAGAGTAAGTGAATAGATTGTGTGTACAGAGTGAGTGAAAAGATTGTGTGGATAGAGTGAGTGAAAAGATTGTGTGGATAGAGTGAGTGAATAGATTGTGTGTACAGAGTAAGTGAAAAGATTGTGTGGATAGAGTAAGTGAATAGATTGTGTGTACAGAGTGAGTGAATAGATTGTGTGTACAGAGTGAGTGAAAAGATTCTGTGGACAGAGTGAGTGAAAATATTGTGTGTACAGAGTAAGTGAATAGATTGTGTGGATAGAGTAGGTGAAAACATTGTGTGGATAGAGTGAGTGAAAAGATTGTGTGGATAGAGTAAGTGAAAAGATTATGTGGATAGAGTGAGTGAAAAGATTGTGTGGATAGAGTAAGCGAATAGATTGTGTGGATAGAGTAAGTGAATAGATTGTGTGGACAGAGTGAGTGAAAAGTTTGTGTGGATAGAGTGAGTGAAAAGATTGTGTGGATAGAGTGAGTGAAAAGATTGTGTGTACAGAGTAAGTGAATAGATTGTGTGGACAGAGTGAGTGAAAAGTTTGTGTGGATAGAGTGAGTGAAAAGATTGTGTGGATAGAGTGAGTGAAAAGATTGTGTGGATAGAGTAAGTGAAAAGATTGTGTGGATAGAGTGAGTGAAAAGATTGTGTGGACAGAGTGAGTGAAAAGATTGTGTGGATAGAGTAAGTGAATAGATTGTGTGTACAGAGTAAGTGACCACAGTTAGTGAACAGAGCAAGAGAAAAGAGTGAGTGAACAGAACAAGTGAATAGAGCATGTAAAAAAGAGTAAGTGAACAGAACAAGTGATTAGAGTGGGTAAAAAAAAAAAAGTAAAGTACCCCCGTCACGGCAAGTGGCGTATAGGGAAATATGGTGTTAGTGACCCTGTATTTTACAGACCTTCAGCACATGATTTTTGGGGTAATGTGGTCGGTATTACGCCCGTGCTGATTTACTTTCCCAGAAAAAAATCCGGTACCCATTTAAGGCTGGGTGAACCCGGAAGCCGTCGGTTGGGATCGAACCCTACCCCTTGTCCTTTGTATTCCAGTTCACTAACCACTGAGCTATCGCGGCTCACTGATTAGAGTGGGTGAACAGAGCAAGTGAACAGAGTGAGTGAACAGAGCAAGTGAACAGATCAAGTGAACAGAGAGAGATCTAGCACACAAAACTATCAAAGACCAGATTGACTATACAAATCTATCAAAGACAAGATCTAGCACACAGGTCTACCAAAGACAAGATTTAGCACACAGTTCTATCAAAGACCAGATCTAGTACAAAGGTCTACCAAAGACCACATTGACCATACAGATCTATCAAAGACCAGATCTAGCACACAGGTCCATCAAATACACGATCTAGTATACAGGTCTATCAAAGACCAGATCTAGTACACAGGTCTATCAAATACACGATCTAGTACACAGGTCTATCAAATACACGATCTAGTACACAGGTCTATCAAAGACCAGATCTAGCACACAGGTCTATCAAAGACCAGATCTAGCACACAGGTCTATCAAATACACGATCTAGTACACAGGTCTATCAAACACCAGATCTAGTACACAGGTCTATCAAATACACGATCTAGTACACAGGTCTATCAAATACACGATCTAGTTCACAGGTCTATCAAATGCACGATCTAGTACACAGGTCTATCAAAGACCACATTGACCATACAGATCTATCAAAGACCAGATCTAGCATACAGGTCTATCAAATACACGATCTAGTACACAGGTCTATCAAAGACCACATTGACCATACAGATCTATCAAAGACCAGATCTAGCATACAGGTCTATCAAATACACGATCTAGCACACAGGTCTATCAAATACACGATCTAGTACACAGGTCTATCAAACACCAGATCTAGTACACAGGTCTATCAAATACACGATCTAGTACACAGGTCTATCAAATACACGATCTAGTACACAGGTCTATCAAATACACGATCTAGTACACAGGTCTATCAACTACACAGGTCTATCAAATACACGAACTAGTACACAGGTCTATCAAAGACCAGATCTAGCACACAGGTCTATCAAATACAGGATCTAGTGCACAGGTCTATCAAATACACGATCTAGTACACAGGTCTATCAAATACACGATCTAGTACACAGGTCTATCAAAGACCAGATCCAGCACACAGGTCAACCAAAGACTAGATCTAGTGCACATGTCTATCAAAGACCAGATCGAGCACACAGGTATACCATAGACCAGATCTAGTTTATAGATCTACCAAAAAGCAGATCTAGCGCACATATCTTTCCAAAGATAAGATCTAGAGGGATCTACAAAAGACCAGATTGAACATACAGAACTATCAAAGACCAGATCTAGCGTACAGGTGTAACGAAGACCAGATCAAGCACACAGGTCTATCAAAGACCAGATCTATAACACAGGTCTATCAAAGACCAGATCTAGCACAAAGGTCTATCAAAGACCAGATCTAGCATACAGATCTATCAAAGACCAGATCTAGCATACAAATTTATCAAAGACCAGATATAACATACACATCTATCAAAGACCAGATCGAGCACATAGGTCTATCAAAGACCAGATCTAGCACATAGGTCTATCAAAGACCAGATCTAGCATACAGATATATCAAAGACCAGATCTAGCATACAAATTTATCAAAGACCAGATCGAGCACACAGGTCTATCAAAGACCAGATCGAGCACACAGGTCTAACAAAGACAAGACCTAGAACACAGGACTATCAAAGACCAGATCTAACACACAGGTCTATCAAAGACCAGATGTAGCATACAGATCTATCAAAACCAGGTCTAGCATACAGATCTATCAAAGACCAGATCTAACACACAGGTCTATCAAAGACCAGATCTAGCATACAGATCTATCAAAGATCAGATCTAACACACAGGTCTATCAAAGACCAGATCTAACACACAGGTCTATCAAAGATCAGATCTAACACACAGGTCTATCAAAGACCAGATCTAACACACAGGTCTATCAAAGACCAGATCTAGCATACAGATCTATCAAAGACCAGATCTAACACACAGATCTATCAAAGACCAGATCTAACACACAGGTCTATCAAAGACCAGATCTAGCATACAGATCTATCAAAGACCAGATCTAACACACAGGTCTATCAAAGACCAGATCTAACACACAGGTCTATCAAAAACCAGATCTAGCATACAGATCTATCAAAGACCAGATCTAACACACAGGTCTATCAAAGACCAGATCTAACACACAGGTCTATCAAAGACCAGATCTAGCATACAGATCTATCAAAGACCAGATCTAACACACAGGTCTATCAAAGACCAGATCAAGCACACAGGTCTTTGATTGACCTATGGTCAATAGATCTGATCTAACATACAGGTCTATCAAAGACCAGATCTAGCACACTGGTCTTTGATTGACCTATGGTCAATAGATCTGATCTAATATACACATCTATCAAAGACCAGATAAAGCACACTGGTCTTTGATTGACCTATGGTCAATAGATCTGATCTAACATACAGGTCTATCAAAACCAGATCTAGCACACTGGTCTATCAAAGACCAGATCGAGCACACAGGTCTATCAAAGACCAGATCTAACACACAGGTCTATCAAAGACCAGATCTAAAACACAGATCTATCAAAGACCAGATCTAACACACAGGTCTATCAAAGATTAGATCTAGCATACAAATTTATGAAAGACCAGATCTAGCATACAGATCTATCAAAGACCAGATCTAACACACAGGTCTATCAAAAACCAGATCAAGCACACAGGTCTTTGATTGACCTATGGTCAATAGATCTGATCTAACATACAGGTCTATCAAAGACCAGATCTAGCACACAGATCTATCAAAGACCAGATCTAACACACAGGTCTATCAAAAACCAGATCAAGCACACAGGTCTTTGATTGACCTATGGTCAATAGATCTGATCTAACATACAGGTCTATCAAAGACCAGATCTAGCACACAGATCTATCAAAGACCAGATCTAACACACAGGTCTATCAAAGACCAGATCTAGCATACAAATCTATCAAAGACCAGATCTAGCATACAGATCTATCAAAGACCAGATCTAGCATACAAATCTATCAAAGACCAGATCTAACACACAGGTCTATCAAAGACCAGATCTAACACACAGGTCTATCAAAGACCAGATCTAACACACAGGTCTATCAAAGACCAGATCTAACATACAGGTCTATCAAAGATCAGATCTAACACACGGGTCTATCAAAGACCAGATCTAACACACAGGTCTATCAAAGACCAGATCTAGCGTACAAGTCTATCAAAGACCAGATCGAGCACACAGGTCTTTGATTGACCTATGATCAATAGATCTGATCTAACATACAGGTCTATCAAAGACCAGATCTAACACACAGGTCTATCAAAAACCAGATCAAGCACACAGGTCTTTGATTGACCTATGGTCAATAGATCTGATCTAACATACAGGTCTATCAAAGACCAGATCTAGCACACAGATCTATCAAAGACCAGATCTAACACACAGGTCTATCAAAAACCAGATCAAGCACACAGGTCTTTGATTGACCTATGGTCAATAGATCTGATCTAACATACAGGTCTATCAAAGACCAGATCTAGCACACAGATCTATCAAAGACCAGATCTAACACACAGGTCTATCAAAGACCAGATCTAGCATACAAATCTATCAAAGACAGATCTAGCATACAGATCTATCAAAGACCAGATCTAGCATACAAATCTATCAAAGACCAGATCTAACACACAGGTCTATCAAAGACCAGATCTAACACACAGGTCTATCAAAGACCAGATCTAACACACAGGTCTATCAAAGACCAGATCTAACATACAGGTCTATCAAAGATCAGATCTAACACACGGGTCTATCAAAGACCAGATCTAACACACAGGTCTATCAAAGACCAGATCTAGCGTACAAGTCTATCAAAGACCAGATCGAGCACACAGGTCTTTGATTGACCTATGATCAATAGATCTGATCTAACATACAGGTCTATCAAAGACCAGATCTAACACACAGGTCTATCAAAGACCAGATCTAACACACAGGTCTATCAAAGACCAGATCTAACACACAGGTCTATCAAAGACCAGATCTAGCATACAAATTTATGAAAGACCAGATCTAGCATACAGATCTATCAAAGACCAGATCTAACACACAGGTCTATCAAAAACCAGATCAAGCACACAGGTCTTTGATTGACCTATGGTCAATAGATCTGATCTAACATACAGGTCTATCAAAGACCAGATCTAGCACACAGATCTATCAAAGACCAGATCTAACACACAGGTCTATCAAAAACCAGATCAAGCACACAGGTCTTTGATTGACCTATGGTCAATAGATCTGATCTAACATACAGGTCTATCAAAGACCAGATCTAGCACACAGATCTATCAAAGACCAGATCTAACACACAGGTCTATCAAAGACCAGATCTAACATACAGGTCTATCAAAGACCAGATCTAACACACAGGTCTATCAAAGACCAGATCTAGCATACAAATTTATGAAAGACCAGATCTAGCATACAGATCTATCAAAGACCAGATCTAGCACACTGGTCTTTGATTGACCTATGGTCAATAGATCTGATCTAACACACAGGTCTATCAAAGACCAGATCTAGTTCATAGATCTACCAAAAAGCAGATATAGTGCACATATCTTTCCAAAGATAAGATCTAGAAGGGATCTACAAAAGACCAGATTGAACATACAGAACTATCAAAGACCAGATCTAGCACATAAGTCTTTCAAAGACCAGATCTAGCATACAGATCTATCAAAGACCAGATCTAACACACAGATCTATCAAAGACCAGATCTAACACACAGGTCTATCAAAGACCAGATCTAGCATACAAATCTATCAAAGACCAGATCTAGCATACAGATCTATCAAAGACCAGATCTAGCATACAAATCTATCAAAGACCAGATCTAACACACAGGTCTATCAAAGACCAGATCTAACACACAGGTCTATCAAAGACCAGATCTAACACACAGGTCTATCAAAGACCAGATCTAACATACAGGTCTATCAAAGATCAGATCTAACACACGGGTCTATCAAAGACCAGATCTAACACACAGGTCTATGAAAGACCAGATCTAGCGTACAAGTCTATCAAAGACCAGATCGAGCACACAGGTCTTTGATTGACCTATGATCAATAGATCTGATCTAACATACAGGTCTATCAAAGACCAGATCTAACACACAGGTCTATCAAAGACCAGATCTAGCATACAGATCTATCAAAGACCAGATCTAACACACAGGTCTATCAAAGACCAGATCTAGCACACTGGTCTTTGATTGACCTATGGTCAATAGATCAGATCTAACATACAGATCTATCAAAGACCAGATCTAGCACACAGGTCTTTGATTGACCTATGGTCAATAGATCTGATCTAACATACAGGTCTATCAAAGACTAGATCTAGCACACTGGTCTATCAAAGACCAGATCTAACACACAGATCTATCAAAGACCAGATCTAACACACAGGTCTATCAAAGACCAGATCTAACACACAGGTCTATCAAAGACCAGATCTAGCATACAAATTTATGAAAGACCAGATCTAGCACATAGGTCTATCAAAGACCAGATCTAGCATACAGGTCTAACAAAGACCAGATCTAGCATACAGGTCTATCAAAGACCAGATCTAACATACAGGTCTATCAAAGATCAGATCTAGCACACAGGTCTATCAAAGACCAGATTGAGCACATAGGTCTACCATAGACCAGATCTAGGTCATAATCTATCAAAAAGCAGATCTAGCACACATATCTTTCCAAAGATAAGATCTAGAAGGGATCTACAAAAGACCAGATTGAACATACAGAACTATCAAAGACCAGATCTAGCAAACAGATCAACCAAAGACCAGGTCTGTTATACAAATCTACCAAAGACCAGAGATCTACCAAGGACCAGATCTAGCATACAGATCTAAAGAAGACTAGATCTAGCACACAAGTCCACTAAAGAACAGATCTAGCTGGGGTCTACAATAGATGATATTGACCTTACAGATCTATCAAAGATTAGATCTAGCACCCAGGTCTATCAAAGACCAGATTTAGCACACAGCACTATCACAGACCAGAACATCTACAGTCTAGGAAATAGAGAATTTCTTCCAAAAGAAGAAACATACTCTAGCAGTCTGGACACACAGCACTATCAAAGACCAGATTTAGCACACAGCACTATCAAAGACCAGATTTAGCACACAGCACTATCAAAGACCAGATTTAGCACACAGCACTATCAAAGACCAGATTTAGCACACAGCACTATCAAAGACCAGATTTAGCACACAGCACTATCAAAGACCAGATTGAGCACACAGATCTACCAAAGACCAGATTGAGCACACAGATCTACCAAAGACCAGATTGAGCACACAGATCTACCAAAGACCAGATTGAGCACACAGATCTACCAAAGACCAGATTGAGCACACAGATCTACCAAAGACCAGATTGAGCACACAGATCTACCAAAGACCAGATTGAGCACACAGATCTACCAAAGACCAGATCACCTACATAGTCTAGGAAATAGAAGTCGCCTTCCAAAAGAAGAAACATGCTCTAGCAGTCTGGAAACATTTAGAAAGGTGTTAAATAAAGTATGGAAAGATGGGTTGAAAGTGATGATGTAAAAAATGTGTGGAAGATTGTGCAAATAGATGAATCATTACCTTGAAGATAGAAGAGTTCAAGTAAATAGACAGACAAGCAGAAAAGTTATAATGGAGCATGACATTCATCAAGGTAGGATTCTGCCATCATTATTTCTTTGGGACATAAATGACATTACAGAGAGTCTTTATGAATGCCATGACTTAATAATGCTGAAGGACACGTTGCAAGTCATGTTAAAGGACACGTTGCAAGTCATGTTAAAGGACACGCTGCAAGTCATGCTGATGGACAAATTGCAAGTCATGCTGATGGACAAATTGCAAGTCATGCTGATGGACAAATTGCGAGTCATGCTATGACTTGTCATGTTGCAACAAAAAGCACCTGAACACAGCAGGTCCTAACCTCACTGGTAAAGTTGGCACTTGATTGGCTTGTTAAAATAAATGGAAAAAAAAACAACACAGTTTTCTTTGCTTCAAACAAAACAAATTAAATTATATGAAACTTCAGATATTAAAATCATAAATAGCAAATAGCAATATTACTTTGTGTGTGTGAAAGGTCTTTAACAAAACAGTCATTGCCAAGCCTTTAATCACTACCTTCAGATCCAGAGTACAAGGATGTGTACTGTTATCCATGTGTTCATTACATACACGGTTTACATATATAAAAAATCTCACAGAAATGAAAATAACAATCTCACAGATGACCAATTACGAGAAGAAAAAAACAGAAAATGAACAAAGTCATACAGCAGCATCTAAAGGGAACAAAATGTGCATGGACCACAATATGAAAATTAGCACAGATAAAATAGAAGTCATGGTTACAGCAAAGAAAAAAACACAGAGAGCACAAAACTTGACAGAGAAAAACAAACAATGTTCTTGCCAACACACTGCAACTAGTGTCAGAAAGGGACATTAACAACCGCAGAAAAACAGTCACTGCAGACACGAGCTGCCTAGGAAGAGGCAGAATAAGAAATATGGAGACAAGGAAAAAAGTTGGAGTAACACCAGTCATGGGCCATATTAGAACACAACAGATCAAATGGCTTGGGCTTGTAACATGAGCATCACCCACAGACAGCTTCCTTCAATGAGCTTTCAAAAACAGCACAAAGAAGGGAAATGGTAGACCTAGAAGATAGTGGAATAATTACTCTACTCTATTTTGTTCATGGAATCTGTTTCACTGTAGTTGGGGCAACTGAATAGCCGCTGCACCGACCATATCAGCATTTCTCTAAGCATGAGCAGACTGATTGTTCCTGAATTTGATTATAGATACATCTGCTTTTCCCTCTAAGCATTCTGGATTGACCAGATCCTATTTCCACCATTAGGCTCCTCAGATATATTTAACATTGTCTCACCCATTCTCCTCCTCTTCGCTTAAGGAATGAAGAACAAACTTGGCAATGCCCTCTTTGTTGAGAGTAAGGCCACACTCATTGCAAGAGCTGCTAGCGAGTCTATTGGCTATTTCATTGCCATGTACACCAGCGTGCCCCATACAGTACACCCATGTTAATGCGTTTACTTTGAAGTCATCCACATACTGCATCCACTTCTGCTGCAGGCGCTGTCTGTCAATCTTCTGTAGCGTAGTTTGCGAGTCAGTCACCAAGACTGTGTGATCCACGTTCTGTGTAACAAACAATGTTATCGCCACCCTTGCTGCTTCTATCTCCATTCTCATGCTGGACACCGTAATGCTACACTTGCCAGATTCCCTAGCCACTTCTTTGCATTGTTGGTATGCCATCAAACCCCAACCACTGTGCTCTCCATGGGATACAGAACCATCTGTGAAGATGATCGAATCCTGAGGTGAGCACACATTTTCTATAGATTTCTTTATAATGACCTCAGTAGCTCCATAAGCCCAATTCCGACACTCTCTGCCGAGCTGAATGATTCATATGGTTAACCTCTTTTTCTCCACTGTTACTTCTATCCAATCGTTGCTAGTCCTAATGTCATTCAGATCACACACTCTTCTTTGAGACTCCTCCACCTCACCCATCCAGGATTTTCCACTCTTGAGGTGCTTGCCCTTGGTTGCACAAAATTTTGAATGTAAGTTTGATTTATGTTCCTTACCATGTTCAAATAATCTAGGATCTAAGGAGATCCATGTTGCATTCTAATTCTGCGTATCTTTGGTGAATCCAAGAACTGCCCATTGGCCCTCATTCTGAACCCTTTCCAACCTTGTGACCTAAGTTGACGAGAGATTGAGCATACCCAAACCATAATCCAGTACTGAGAGCTCCACGTGTAGCAGTGGGTGTGAGGGTGAGTAGGAGAGAAGTAGAGTAGGGGATAGTTGGAGAGAGTGAGGAAACAAAGCACATGGAACAATCATGAGAAATAAGAGTGGAATTGTTTTAGAGGTAGAGCAGGAATCTCGTGACTGTTAAGAGTGTATACATAGAGATGAGTGGATGACGTAGATGAATTCTATTGGTAGGGAGACGGAGTAAGTGAATTTTGATTGGACAGAGGACGAAGTATATAAGTCCCTACACAGAGATAAGAGACAGGCTCTCCAAAGAATATTCAAACATAGGGAGGAACAGGATCATTGACACCGTGAGGCATTAGCCTGTAGGGGCTCAGCGAGCCCAAAGTTAGAATAGTTATTAATAGATTAGGAGCTAGTTAGAACCAAGTTAGAAGCGAATCTCTCATGTATTGAAGAGACAGTGAACTTATGTTAGCAATAGCAGCCAGGACATTAGCAACTTAGTATAGCAGAAATGAGATTAATCAGCCTGTGTGCAATATAAGACCTGAAGTGAGAGTGTCCAGTGGAGAATGTGTATTTCCTTGCATCGATGAGTGATTGGCCGCGTGGGATGTATAGACCGCTGGCCGTTGTACGTATTTTGTAAATAGTTTGACATTGTTCGGGTTGCTGAATAAAGTTATGTGACCTTTCCAACACAAGTCTTTAGTGTGCAGCCATTTCTTATCCCAGCAGTCGGTACATATGCCACAGCGCTGAGCTGAAGGGAAGTTGTCGCGGGCACATATAGGTCGGAGAATCAAGAAGCCAGTCAGTACGGTTCAGCTTACAAGTGAAGTACGATCAAGGTATAGTGTGTACCTGACAGTAACCCCGGTCACAGTAGCGGTGACCATCGAGATTGACAGCCGAGAAAGTGTACGAGCGCGGGCTACCATAGCACGGCTCGTTTAACATCATGAGCATCATAGTGTAGCTGTTACGAGAGGCTGGGTTATGAGAAGACGACACCCGATTTGCCAGACCAACAACAGCAGCTACAACAACATCGATTTACAATATAATGGTGTTGTGTGTACGATGGTCCTGTAATGTCATCAAGTGTTACAATTAGGATGGCACCATAGTAAAACGATCCAGCTATCCCTTACTCTCCTTCTCACCCACTGCTACACACGGCCTGCATGAGAGAGAGAGCATACTCAAACCATAATCCGGTACTGAGAGCACCACAGCCTGCATGAGAGAGAGAGCATACTCAAACCATAATCCGGTACTGAGAGCACCACAGCCTGCATGAGAGAGAGAGAGCATACTCAAACCATAATCCGGTACTGAGAGCACCACAGCCTGCATGAGAGAGAGAGCATACTCAAACCATAATCCGCTACAGAGAGCATCACAGCCTGCATGAGAGAGAGAGCATACTTTAAACCATTATCCGGTACTGAGAGCACCACAGCCTGCATGAGAGAGAGAGCATACTCAAATCATAATCCAGTACTGAGAGCACCACAGCCTGCATGAGAGAGAGAGAGAGCATACTGAAACCATAATCCGGTTCTGAGAGCACCACAGCCTGCATGAGAGAGAGAGCATACTCAAACCATAATCCGGTACAGAGAGCACCACAGCCTGCATGAGAGAGAGAGCATACTTTAAACCATTATCCGGTACTGAGAGCACCACAGCCTGCATGAGAGAGAGAGCATACTCAAATCATAATCCGGTACTGAGAGCACCACAGCCTGCATGAGAGAGAGAGCATGCTCAAACCATAATCTGGTACTGAGAGCACCACAGTCTGCATGAAAGAGAGAGCATGCTCAAACCATAATCTGGTACTGAGAGCACCACAGCCTGCATGAAAGAGAGAGCATGCTCAAATCATAATCTGGTACTGAGAGCACCACAGCCTGCATGAGCGAGAATAGTGATGATTGCTGGAGGTTCACCCTGGTCATGATCTTTATTGTGCTGACCCCTCTTGTTGCCTTTTAAATGACATCACTTACATACTGGTTGAAAGGGACCTATCAAATGCTATTCCCAGATACTTAATAATTGGGTTCCTCACAATGGTTGCACAGTTTATGACTGGGAGGGTGGAATCAAATGAGCATCATGTTGGAGACACACTACAGAGCATTGAGGTGAGCACTCTATTTCCCCTCCCCGACAACAAAGACAAGAAAGTTAAATAAAGGGAATAAACAAAAGTATTTTACTTACGTTTTCCATAAAAAAAAACTCCTGGCATTATGACTGATAGATATGAGTTTTTTTTAAAGATTTATTATTTTAATTACAACAGCCTACTAAAAGTAATCTTGGAGGGGAAAATACAGGGTAAATGAGACAGAGGCAGACAAAGACTAACATGGACGAGTAACGTCAAAAGATGGACAAATCAGCCTATGACAACTTGCACCATTAAAGTAAGAGACAGGGCAGAATGGCGCTCCATGGTAGTCAACCTTCATTGCGGAGATGGCGCTTGATGATGATGATGATGATTTTAATTATTTATTTTGTTTTGTGATTTCTGATTGACAGCAACCAGTTTATTTGCAATAATTGTTGAATCACTTGGTAAAGTGTATTCACAATTGTCTTTTACATTCATGGCCTACAAGAAATCAGAGTGAGATGTCCAAACAGCACTTAAGTTGAATCTTGTTTTTTGACATGTAATGACCGTTCTTATACAACTGTGAGATATTATTATACAACTCTGAGATATTATTATATAACTGTGAGGTATTATTATATGTGCCTAATGTAAGCGCTATGCATTTAAAAAAATATGACGATCAACATTTTAAGGGGGATGTGAACATCCGGTCAATATGGTGGATAGGCGGCAGGAATCATTAAAGGCTATGTCTGAAAAGTGTTCCTTGTTGCAGTTGTCTCATATTCCAAGTTCAGCTTGTTGCAGGAGCTACTGAGTTAAGTGCTCTGTGCACACTGTGACCTGTGCGTTTCATTGATTTTGATCATGTTTTGATATTCTGATTGCTTACAATGAATGATGACATCGTATGACTGGGAACAGATGGTTATATCCACTTTCTGTGCAGCTTCACCTTATGTCTTTTGGTGTGTACTGAGACTGCTATGATGGGGTCTGGAGCTACCTTTCTTTGTTTGGGAGATGAGATATTAATTCAGAACATTCCACTGGCATGGGCAGTTGAGCAATTATGGATTTTAATTCATTTGCAGTGATACAGGGGTCATCCATAATCATAATCATTATTATATAACAACTGTCAGATATTATTATACAACTGTTAGATTTTATTATATAACTGTCAGATATTATTATATACCTATGTGGTATTATTATATACCTGTCAGATATTATTATATACCTATGAGATATTATTATATACCTATGAGATATTATTATATACCTGTCAGATATTATTATATACCTGCCAGATATTATTAGATTTTATTATATACCTGTCAGATATTATTATATACCCATGAGATATTATTATATACCTATGCGATATTATTATATACCTGCCAGATATTATTAGATATTATTATATACCTGTCAGATATTATTATATACCTGTCAGATATTATTATATAACTGTCAGATATTATTATAAAACAGGCAGATATTATTATATAATTGTCAGATAGTATTATATAACAGTCAGAGATTATTATATAAGTCAGATATTAATATATAACAGTCAAATATTACATAGCAGTCAAATATTATTATATAACAGTCATATATTATCATATAACAGCCAGATATTATTATATAACAGCCGTATATTATTATATAACAGCCATATATTTTTATATAACAGTCAGATATTATTATATAACAGTCAGATATTATTATATAACATTCATATATTATTACATAACAGTCATATAATACCAAATAGATATAAGATATTTTTCTATAAAATTGACTTGGATGTCTCTTGTGTTAAACCTCTGGTAGCAGAGTGTTGAGTATTTACATTCACCATTGAGTCACCATA
Organism: Megaustenia siamemsis; assembly: GCA_032433765.1. Lineage (NCBI taxonomy): Eukaryota > Metazoa > Mollusca > Gastropoda > Stylommatophora > Ariophantidae > Megaustenia > Megaustenia siamemsis. The sequence goes on from JAVIAB010000108.1 coordinate 65,255,140, forward strand.
ATTTATGAACATTTCCATGACTGTCTCTGGACTTTGTCCACCAATAGCAGACAAGAAAACAAACATCTACACAATTTATAAAAGCAAAGTTAATTTTTCTAGAAAATGCATTCAAATACAGTAGTTGTATTTCTTTCTTGCAATATTTTACTCATTAAAAAGTTTGAATCTCAATTCCACATATATTTGAATATGAAATGTGAAAGAAATCTGTACTTGACATCACAGAACTATCTCTCATTTGCACCATGAATTGGCATCATAGCATTGTCAGAAAACATATTCATAATAATTTCACAATAACAAGTCATAATAAATACGTATCCATAAGCAATATTTTTATAGTAATATCAAGTAATACATTCAAGATGAGTGCAGAAATATGAGTCGCAGCAATACAATAAAAAATCTTATCTATAATCAGGAAAAGAAGAAAGTGGGCATATGTTTGTCATGTGATGAGAAGAAACAACCAACAGAATCACTAAGTGTTCCCTTAAATAGTCGACAAGATGAGAAATAAAATGAGGCCAAAGTTGAGAGGTAAAGATAGCAGGTATTGGCTCTCTTAACTGAGGCTAAGAAACTTGCCAGCAATAGGGGTTTATAGTGAGGTACATGGTGAGTCTTGTGTACCACATGATGGCACTGTAAGGATATAACAATATCAAGAGTTTACACTAATGAGTTGAACAATGCAATGTTGGCACAATATAGGAGATAGTGGCGCCACAGTAGTCTGCTTAAAACGTTGGTTTGGTATAATTTGATTGGCTATTTCTAGCCAATATACAAGCAGAGCCATTTTTGTATATGTGCAAACAAGTTATTTTCATCAGATTTTATAGAAGAGTTATAGATTTATTTTACAAATGCAAAATGCTGCACACATTGTTTGTGATTTCCTTACAAATACCCTATATAGGACTTACAAGATCATTACAGAAAAATTGTGCACAAATTATAAAGTTTTCTTACAAAATGAAAAGTATGTTGTTTTTATGTAGAATTAGTTGACATATAATAGCATTTTGTGTAGAGTGAACTCACAGATAAAAATTGTTTGTTGCAAATTAACAATAAAAGGTTGCGTTACAGACAACAGTTTGTGTGTACAATGATTTCACAGATCAAAAAATGATTTCAAATGAAACATCTAATCTCAAAAGAGATTTTATCAGACAGATCATGCACAATTTTTGTTATGAAAAATGTAATGAACTTGACAACAATAGAGACTAAAATTATGACTAAATAAGGAGTTATCAGCTCTTTAACAAAGCTTTACTCCCAACAGAAGCTGTCAACAACCAGGAAAGAGCTGTGGTACTGTTCGCCTAGAACCTCATGGGAAGTATTGATAAGTTCAATCATTTCTATAAACAACATGTGCTGTACTTGATGTTTTACATGGAAGAGATTGACTAGTGTTGACTGAAATAATTCTAGCATGGGTACATCTCTCTTTCTCTGTTGCTAGCTGGTAGGTGACATTCAAATGGCCAGCAAGGGCAGAGGATCAGACCCGGAGTGTTCATCTTCTTCTATTCCTCATTTGCCTTTCGGCGTCGAGGAGAGATATAATTTTCAGTCTTTTGCTCTTCGGTTGGTCTCTGCTGCTGTTATGTTTTATAGTATTTCTAATATTCCATCAGTTTTGTGGTTGACCCTTTAGTCAGGTGTTCACACAATGTTTAATAAAGGCTTGTTGTGTTTTGGTCTATCTTATCACGTGGTCAAACCATTGTATCTGTTGTTTCTTTATGTACTCTATGGTGGGAATTATTCCTAGATTTTTTCTCAGTTCTTCATTTCTGATCTTATCCCTCAGATTGTTTCTTGTCATTCGTCTAACACATTTCATCTCAGTAGTGGCTATTTTTCTTATTGTTCTTGAGTTTAGAGTCCAGTTCTGACATTAAAGGCACAATACTGGAATGCAGATTGTGTTCTATAATGTTCATTTTGTCTCTAGTGTTATTTTCTTGTTGGACAGTTGTTTGGTGACTTGACAAGCTTTGTTGCAAGTCATGAGATATGGCAGGAGTCCAATTTTAAGCTAATTATGATTGCACAATTATGGAAAGTCTTGCCTTAGACTGGGCACTGTTGTCATTAAATGTGCACAGATGAGCAGGATGCTAGTCTTTGTGTCATCATTGTCAAGCTATTCTTATTTCAACTGTTGTTTATATATGTGTGAAGTTATTGTGATTTATTTTGCAGATTTGTGATTCATTGTGTGAAGTTTTTGTGATTCTTTGATGTAAAGTTATTGTGAATCTTTGAATGTTCTAGAAGCAGAAATAAACAAAATAACTATCAATATCACTCTTGGCCATTCTAGGGTGTTCTCTTTGGAACTGGAGATTAGAAGACTGCCATCACCAAGAGGTGCCTCACCTCTAACAGAAACAACTTTTAAACCCTATAGTGATTTGAACTTGATGTATACCTTATTCTAGAGATAGATTTGTGTCCTTCATTTATTGTTCACGGATGTGAAATTGCTGTCATTCTCTTTGTGTTCATCATCATCATGTGCCATACCGATTGGCTTAGGCGATCATGTTCTTCCACAATCTTCTATCCACTGTGTATTGTGTCAATTCCGTTTTTGACTATTTTCCATGCCATGACAACAAGCTATCTAGTATTTTTTTCTCTTTGTCGACCACAATACCTCTTTCCCTGTATTTTGCCAGTTGTAACCAAGTATTCCAACTTCCCTCATCTCATGATGTGCCCGAAAAATGTTGATTGTTTTTTTTAAATGTTTTTAGGAGCTCAGTTTTTTGTGCTGGCCTCTTTGAGAATTTCCTCATTGGTCTTTTTAGCTGTCCAGGGAACTGTCAACATTCTTCTGAGAAATCCGATCTCTGTGACCTTCACCTTTAATCATTTTTTCATTTGTTTGTTTACTCTCCATGATTCGCTTCCATAGGTCAGAATTGGCTTTATATAGCACTGATAAACTCTGTTTCTTACTTCTATTGACATAGATTTGTTGCATAAAATATTTTTCATTTTCTGAAATGCTGTTTTGGCCTGAGCTATTCTGCTTTTTATTTCCGTGGTGCATCTGCCATCTGATGATATTCTTGTGCCCAAGTATTTGAAACGTTGCACTTGTTTCAGATTTGTCCAGTTTATTTTTATGCCGCATGCTTGTTTCTTTGATACGATCATTACATCTGTTTTCTTACAATTCAGACTGAGAACTTTCTTGTTGCTTTCTTTTACTATTATGTCGATCATTTCTTGTAGTTCATTCTCTGTCTCTGCTATAGAAACTGTGTCATCCCCATATAGCAAATTGTTTATGTTGATACTGTTGACTTCAATTCCTCTTATATCCACTAGTGATCTCATAATATTTTTATGCAATATTTAGTGCAACATTTTAACAGGTGTTCAATCAGAGTGGATCTGGCAGACTCTAATTGTGATGTTCTGTCTGTGGGGGCGATCAACACACTTAACCTGACAGCTGACTTCATGTGAGAGTCTGGAATCCTACTTTGATTGAGTCCTGATCGCAGAGAGAGATAATATTTTTGTTGTAAAATGAAAACAAATCTGACAACAGAACACATCCTTGTTTGACTCCTTGTTTCTTTGTTATTGGAACTGTCATGTTTAGTTACTAATTCATAATTTAGTTACTATGGTTGCTGTTTGTTGCCAGTACTTGTTTTTTTATGATTGATTTTTAATGATTTATGATATTTAGTGTTCATGTACGTGAAATTGGTGTGATTCTTTTAGTGTTCATGTATACGTGTGTAAAATTATTGCTACATTAATGTTCATGAGTGTGAAATTACTGTTACTTTAAACGTTCATATATGAAATTATTGCTATTTTAATGCTCATGTGTGTGAAGTTACTATTATATATGACCATTTGTATGAAAATACTCTAAATTGAGAAAAAAGGTAATAGCAAAATACAAAAAAAGTTGCAAGTGAATGTATTAATTTGTATGTAGTAAAAAAAAAAAGTAAAGTACTCCCCATCACGCCAAGTGGCATATAGGGAAATATGGTGTTAGTGACCCTATATTTTACAGACCTTCAGCACATGATTTTTGGCATAATGTGATCAGTATTACGCCCGTGCTGCTTTACTTTCCCAGAAAAAAATCAGGTACCCATTTAAGGCTGGGTGAACCCGGAAGCCGTCGGTTGGGATCGAACCCTACCACCTGTCCTTTGTAGTCCAGTTCACTAACCACTGAGCTATCGCGACTCCCAATTTGTATGTAGGCTATAGGTTATTATTGACAGCCAACTATGTGTGTGTTAGAGAAGTAGATAGTGAGTCTGTGCATACAGTATGTTAAAGAATATATGTGAAAGAGAGAATCGATGTGCGTGGGATAGTGTTTGTGAGGGAGAGTGTGTGTATGTGTAAGTGCATTAGAAAGTGTGTATGAAAATATGTGAGAGAGTGTGTGTGTATGTGTGAGTGCATCTGAGAGTGAGTATGACAATGTGTGAGAGAGTGTGCATGGTTTTAAAAAGAGTGAGTGTATGTAAAAAAAGAGAGTGAGTGTTTGAGAAAGAGATTGAGTGTATGTGAAAGAGAGTGAGTGTATATGAAAGAGAGTGAGAGTTTGAGAAAGAGAATGAGTGTATGTGAAAGAGAGTGAGTATATATGAAAGAGAGTGAGAGTTTGAGAAAGAGAATCAGTGTATGTGAAAGAGAGTATGTGTTTGAGAAAAAGAATGAGTGTATGTGAAAGAGAATGAGTGTATATCAAAGAGAGTGAGTGTTTGAGAAAGAGAGTGAGTAGATGTGAAAGATAGTGAGTGTATGTGAAACAGAGTGTGTATATATGTAAAAGATAGTGAGTGTATGTGAAATTTAGTGAGTGTATGTGAAAGAGAGTGAATGTAGGTGAAAGTGAGTGAGTGTATGTGAATGAGAGTGAGTAATTGTGAAAGATAGTGAGTGTATGTGAAAGAGAGTAAGTATATGTGAAAGACAGTGAGTATATGTGAAAGAGAGTGAGTGTATGTGAAAGATAGTGAGTGTATGTGAAAGATAGTGAGTGTATGTGAAAGAGAGTGAGTGTATGTGAAAGAGAGTGAGTATATGTGAAAGAGAGTGAGTGTATGTGAAAGAGAGTGAGTGTTTGTGAAAGAGAGTGAGGGTATGTAAAATATAGTGAGTGTATGTGAAAGAAAGAGAGTGTGTTTCCCGTGTGTTACCGGGCCTCATTATGTGGGATGTAAAGAATAGTGACATTGTGACCTTCCAGGCATGTCGTAAGAGGCGACTAAGGAGGTTGATCGATGGCTTGACAAGCTGTCATTGTAAAAAGCATTGTTATGGAAACAGACCATAGATTTTAGCAGTGATCTCTGCAATATGTGCCATTTTGGCACGCAAGGTTTCTGTTTTTGAGATTGTGGTTCTGCCCTATGTGCCGTCTTCGGCTTGAAAGGACAATAGATAGATAGATGTGAAAGAAAGTGAGTGTATGTGAAAGAGAGTGAGCGTATGTAAAATATAGTGAGTGTATGTGAAAAAGAGTGAGTGTATGTGAAAGAGAGTGAGTGTATGTGAAAGAGAGTGAGTGTTTGAGAAAGAGTGAATGTGTGCCTGTGCATAATTGAAAGTGTATATTCTTCTTTGTCGCTACCCTTTGAGTGTTGCTATCCCGATGTCAGAAATGTACTGTCACTTTGACTTTTATCTACAGCGACTCCACATCCTCAGAAACTGGTCAAGCAGGAGCCTTCTCTTCCTCTTTGTTCAGCTTTGGGTGTTGAAGGAGATGCAAAGTTCTATTTCCTGCTCTTCTGACAATCTCAGTTATTGACTCTAGATACTGCTATAGAGTTTCTCTTATGATGTTGCTGCACCAAAATCTGTGTCTGTCTCCAGCACTGTGTCTTTCCCTTTTTTTGTATGCCTTGTATGGTATGGCATCGCTTGCCATTTTCTCCAGGTAACTATGTCCATGTTATTTGTTGTCTTTGTATTTAATTCAAAATTAGTTCTATTTTTTAAACTTATTTCTTTTAAACTTATTTCAGTTCTCGGCTACACCAGTTGGGATTTTTATTTATGATTTCTCTCTGCGGCAACCACTCCTGGCCTCAGCAGCGAGACCCGGCTTGAAACATCAGTTACTCATCGACGGAAAAAACATGAGTACCTCCGAAGTCTGAGTTATCTGCCTGTGCGGAGAGGGACCCCTGTGCACACAGCTGCCAGGGAAAAATGGATTAGCATGCAAAATACAGCTCCTAATCTCTAGGGACTTCGCCAGAGTTTAAAGCTGGCGAATGCAACAGCAACATCATTCATCATCATTGAGTGCCGTCTCCGCATCGAAGGTTGGCTACCATGGAGCACCATTCCACTCTGTCTCTTGCTTTGATGGTGCAGATTGCCATAGGCTGACTTGTCCATCTTTTGATGTTACTCGTCCATGTTAGTCTTTATCTGCCTCTGCCTCTTTTACCTTGTATTTTCCCTTCTAATATTACTTTTATTAGACTGTTGTGTCTTTTAACATATCCCAAAATTCAATTTGTCTTGCTCTAATTGTGTTTAGTAGTTCTTTCTTCATTTTTAGTTGTTTTAAAGCTTCCTCGTTTGTTTTCTTTTTTTTCCATCCAATTCTACCTATTCTTCTATAAATCCACATTTCAAAGGCCTCAATTCTCTGTTCTGTTTTCTGGTCTAATGTCCATGTTTCTGCACCAGCAACAACAAACTTATTTCTGATTTTGTCTCCTTTAGTCACTCCTACAGCTTTTCTCAGACATCTCGTTGTGGTGACTAACATCACAATCTCTACCATTTCTAAGCTGTAACTGATGCAATCGTTTAATGTACAACATGTAGGTGATTTTCTGATTTGTGGCTTGTTTATCTTTGGACTTATTTTCTTTGACTAGCATTTTTGTTTGCTTTGAAATAGGGCACTCTTCAACTGGAGATTTAGCTATCTCCAAAGTTTGTTGCCATCATCTTCAGCTACTGTGTCTTATTATTTCATCCATTCTCTGAAAATCTGCTCAAAAACTTTCCTATTGACTGTGTGTGACCCAATTCAACATTATGTCTCTGCATCTCCCTTAGACTGGCATGACAATGACTTCATCATTTATAAAATATATCATTGGTTATTGACAATAATATCATATTCTCCATATGCCTAAGGGATGGAGGGAACCTTTCATATTTATATGTTTTGTTGTATGAAAAATGTTTACATTAAAACATATCAAATGTGAACTTCAGACACTTTCTACAAATATTGAAATATTTAGTTCTGTCAAACTCCACAAATATTGAAATATTTAGTTCTGTCAAACTCCACAAATATTGAAATATTTAGTTCTGTCAAACTCCACAAATATTGAAATATTTAGTTCTGTCAAACTCCACAAATATTGAAATATTTAGTTCTGTCAAACTCCACAAATATTGAAATATTTAGTTCTGTCAAACTCTACAAATATTGAAATATTTAGTTCTGTCAAACTCCACAAATACTGAAATATTTAGTCATGTCAATTGCAAAAAAATACTGAAAAAATTGTCCTAATTTGTTTAAATATTAAAATAGTTAGTAATGTTAAATTCCAGAAACATTGTAATGTAAGAGAGAGAGTTAAGAAAGTAACCATCACGTCATCAGCAGACAATGATAGCAGTGCCTTCACAGACATACTGTAATAAGGGACAGTGTTTCCTGAGTAGAGAAAGTGAAACCAGGTCAACATCTGCCAAAGAATGCATAACAAGATTACACAGAAAGTGTTTATCACTACGAGTGCAAAAGTGGCAAAGAAAATTAAAAAGTTTTTCTTTCCTTCCTCGTTTGTCTTTTGGCATCAAGGGGAGGTATAATTTGTAGTCTTCTGCTCGCCTCTGCTGCTGTTATATTTCCTAGTGTTTCTAATATTCCATCAATCCATTTTTTGTTGTGGTTGGCCCTTGGGTCTGATTTTCTCGCAACATTTATTGAAGGCTCATTGTTTTGTATTCTGATTTTTCTGCCTTGTCACGTGGCTAAACCATTTTATCTGTTGTTTCTTTATAAATTCTAAGGCGGCGATTATTCATAGTTTGTTCGCAGTTCTTCATTTCTGATCTTATCTCTCAGACTGTTTCCTGTCATTCGTCTAACACATTTCATCTCTGTAGAGGTTATTTTTCTTATTGTTCTTGCATCTGAGTCCAGGTCTGGCATTGGTAGCACAACATTGGGATGAAGGTTGTATTGTAGAGTGCCTGTTTTGCCTCTAGAGTTATTTCCTTGTTGGACAATACTGGTGATAGCTGTCCAATGACTTGACAAGCTTTATTGCATCTTAAGTCTATTTCTGCTGCTTGGGAATTGTAGTTTGTCACTAGTCTTCCTAGGTATTTAAATTCCTCTACTTGTTTTAGTTGTCCGCCATCTATAATTATGTTGATTTTCTGTTTCCCATTTACGATATTCATGACTATTGTTATGTTGATTTCATTTTGTATTATGTGCCTGTGCTGTTGAGTCTATTTAAGTCTTCTTGTAGGTCTTCTATCTGTCCATGTATTAGTGCCTGATCATCTGCAAATAGAAGCTCGTTGATCTCCTGTCTCTGATGGGTTGGCTAGTTTGATATGTAGTTCATGTATGTAATGAACAATAAGGGGAACAGTATGAACCACTGTCTTTACACCTGATCTAACTTCAAAGTGGTCTGTGTAATTCAAAAGTGGTGTGACAATATAGCTCACTCTGGCTAGTCTCAAACTTTGACTACATCTGATGTTGTTGAGTGGAATGAGTTATCAGAGAAGACAGTGGATGACATCTGTGAAAAAAAAAAAACATATGCGCGCTTATATTGAATATAGTGTTAGTGTCCATATTTTGTATAGACCTTCAGTGCATTATTTTTGGGTCATGTGGTTAGTATTACATCTGTACCCCTTTTCTTCATCAGAAGTAATCTGGTTCCCATTGGCTGAACCTGGAAGCTGTTGTCTTGTCTTTAGTAGTCCAGTTCACTAGCTACTGAGCTATCACAGACCATCGACGAGGTGGTTGAAATAGTGTCATTTAGTAATGGTGTGTTTAAAATCATGACTAAATTACTAGGACACAAAGGCAGCTAACTGTCAGAAGTGAAAGATCCCAGCAAGGATATTTGTGCAGCGTTATTGTGACAGCGTCAAGCTGAGGCAAATGATCTTCTGCAATGCACAGTTACTGGTGACAAATCATTGGTTATTTTTTCTACAGGAAACAAGGTGAGCAAGCAAGGACTGGTGATATTCACTCTCACAGAGGGTGGCAAAGGTAGCCAACAGCAACAAAGCTGAAAGCTGCCAGAGACTCATCGCTGATGGCTTGCATCAGGATTGGTGAACCAGATCCTACGCTACATGGTGTCCCTAGTAACAGACTAACTGGTCTAGTCTGGCCACGTGAGTATAAATCAAAAGGAAGGGCAACCCGCTACTTAAAAATGTCAAGCTGAAGATGGATGTGTTGGACCAAAAGGTGCAAATATCACAGTTTTATTTCAAACATAAATACAATGCATTTATACCCTTGTAATCCTTTTAAGAGTGGACGACAAACTATTCCTTTAGTCATTGAGTAGAGGAAAAAGAAGACTCGCGGAAACAGAACAAAATTGTGTGCAACTCTGGGTAGTTAAGACTCACACTTTTCTGGGACTATATGTGTCAACTTCTGGAATTTTGCACACCCAAAGGATCAACAGTGGGTCATTTTGTGGCCTACCTTCAAACCATCAATATGATTACAACAGCATGGTGTGCTCACTTCTGACATATAGTAGCATTGCAATGCATGGCAGCACATCCCACTCAATGGACAAAAAGATCTCAAATCTACATTCTGGTCGTCTTTCACATGCACCTTATTTGTCTGACCTCACGTCAAGTGATTATATTTTAGGAACCCAGAGACTGCAGGTGGGATGAAATCTTTTAGAGATTAGGCAGAAACTGTGATATTTGCATGACTATCAGTGAATCAAAAGATTTGTTCTCATGGAATTGAAGCACTGTAGAACATGCATTGAATGTAAGGGATTGGGGCAAAGATATAATCATTTTGAAAAGTGGTAAATTTATATATTTGCAATTTGTCAATAAAAAAAATTATGGATGTTACTTTCGATTGACCCCCATATTCCTGTCAATTTCCAAAAATATTAAAAATATCTGGTCCTGTAATTTGCCATAAATACAGAAAAATAAGTAGATAACTAAGTTTTGACTGCTTTCCACAGTTCTCTCGCACTAACATACTCTGGTTCTTCATTAAAATGTTTACTTAGCTCAGTAAATGTAGGTCGGCTCGATGGTTCAAACGACCAACATTTCAACATGACACCATAAACAACATCTGGACACTTTTCAGGTTTCTCCAAGCGCCTTCCATCTTCAATGAACTTGATGACCTATACAAACAAATGAGCAAGATATCGCTGAATACATGCTTCACTGACATATGCTAGTTCATGGCAAGAGAATATTACAGACTAATTTGATCATTTTTACTCCTACTGCCATTTTAATGTGTCATCTCTGTAGATAAAATTCTCAACAACTGGTTAGTTTGTACTTACCAGATACTTAATGTTTTTCTCAACAAACAATGAATGAATGAACATACTTTAGTAGAAACTATAATATCTGGCAAGTTTCAGCATCTACTTGATTTCTACTTACTAGACCACACAGGTCGCTGCTTGATCTCTACTCTACTCACTAGACCACACAGGTCACTGCTTGATCTCTACTCTACTCACTAGACCACACAGGTCACTGCTTGATCTCTACTCTACTCACTAGACCACACAGGTCGCTGCTTGATCTCTACTCTACTCACTAGACCACACAGGTCACTGCTTGATCTCTACTCTACTCACTAGACCACACAGGTCACTGCTTGATCTCTACTCTACTCACTAGACCACACAGGTCACTGCTTGATCTCTACTCTACTCACTAGACCACACAGGTCGCTGCTTGATCTCTACTCTACTCACTAGACCACACAGGTCGCTGCTTGATCTCTACTCTACTCACTAGACCACACAGGTCGCTGCTTGATCTCTACTCTACTCTACTCACTAGACCACACAGGTCGCTGCTTGATCTCTACTCTACTTACTAGACCACACAGGTCGCTGCTTGATCTCTACTCTACTTACTAGACCACACAGGTCGCTGCTTGATCTCTACTCTACTTACTAGACCACACAGGTCGCTGCTTGATCTCTACTCTACTTACTAGACCACACAGGTCGCTGCTTGATCTCTACTCTACTTACTAGACCACACAGGTCGCTGCTTGATCTCTACTCTACTTACTAGACCACACAGGTCACTACTTGATCTCTACTCTACTCACCAGACCACACAGGTCACTGCTTGATCTCTACTCTACTCACTAGACTACACAGGTCGCTGCTTGATCTCTACTCTACTCACTAGACCACACAGGTCACTGCTTGATCTCTACTCTACTTACTAGACCACACAGGTCACTGCTTGATCTCTACTCTACTTACTAGACTACACAGGTCGCTGCTTGATCTCTACTCTACTCACTAGACTACACAGGTCGCTGTTTGATCTCTACTCTACTCACTAGACTACACAGGTCACTGCTTGATCTCTACTCTACTCACTAGACTACAGAGGTAACTACTTGATCTCTACTCTACTCACCAGACCACACAGGTCACTGCTTGATCTCTACTCTACTCACTAGACTACACAGGTCGCTGCTTGATCTCTACTCTACTCACTAGACTACAGAGGTAACTACTTGATCTCTACTTAATCTCTACTTTACTCACTAGAAGACACTGGTCACTACTTGATCTCTACTCTACTCACTAGACTACAGAGGTAACTACTTGATCTCTACTCTACTCACTAGACTACAGAGGTAACTACTTGATCTCTACTCACTAGACTACAGAGGTAACTACTTGATCTCTACTCTACTCACTAGACTACAGAGGTAACTACTTGATCTCTACTTAATCTCTACTTTACTCACTAGAAGACACTGGTCACTATTTGAACTCTACTCTACTCACTAGACTACAGAGGTAACTACTTGATCTCTACTCTACTCACCAGACCACACAGGTCACTACTTGATCTCTACTCTACTCACCAGACCACACAGGTCACTATTTGATCTCTACTCTACTCACCAGACCACACAGGTCACTACTTGATCTCTACTCTACTCACTAGAAGACACTGGTCACTACTTGATCTCTACTCTACTCACTAGAAGAAACTGGTCACTACTTGATCTCTACTCTACTCACTAGAAGACACTGGTCACTACTTGATCTCTACTCTACTCACTAGAAGACACTGGTCACTACTTGATCTCTACTCTACTCACTAGAAGACACTGGTCACTACTTGATCTCTACTCTACTCACTAGAAGACACTGGTCCCTACTTGATCTCTACTCTACTCACTAGAAGACACTGGTCCCTACTTGATCTCTACTCTACTCACTAGAAGACACTGGTCCCTACTTGATCTCTACTCTACTCACTAGAAGACACTGGTCCCTACTTGATCTCTACTCTACTCACTAGAAGACACTGGTCCCTACTTGATCTCTACTTAATCTCTACTTTACTCACTAGAAGACACTAGTCACTACTTTATCTCTACTTAATCTCTACTTTACTCACTAGAAGACACTAGTCACTACTTTATCTCTACTTAATCTCTACTTTACTCACTAGAAGACACTGGTCACTACTTGATCTCTACTCTACTCACTAGAGGACACTGATCACTACTAGATCTCTACTCTACTGACTAGAAGACACTGGTCACTGCTTGACCTCTATTTAATCTCTACTTTACTCACTAGAAGATACTGGTCACTACTTTATCTCTACTTTCTATCTATCTATTGACCTTTCGAGCCGTAACCGGCCCATAGGGCGTAGACCAAGATACACCTTCTCCTATATGGATTTTTTTGTTCTAGCAGTTTTCTTTTAAAGATATTTTATCAAATCTCGCCATCTGTCTCTGTTCTGTGCAAGCAGTTCTATCTCATTGAGGGAGCCGACTCCTGCTGCTCTTGCCTCTCTCATCAATGTTCTTCTCAGTGTCTCCCTGGGTCTTCCTCTTTTTCTTTTACCTGTTGTTTCCCATATGAGGGCTTGCTTTGCTATTCGGTTATTATCTCTTCTCATCACATGTCCAACGTATGACCATCGTCTTTTCTTTATTACTGAAGATATTAGTGGTTGATTGGCGATTTCTCTAATTTCCTCATTTGTTTGAATTCGTTCCATGCTATACCAAGTATTTTCCTTAGACATTTATTTTCAAATGCGTTCAACTTTACTTTACTTTACTTTACTCACTAGAAAATACTGGTCACTGTTTGATCTCTACTCTACCCACTAGAAGACACTGGTTACTAACTGGTCTCTACTCTACTCACTAGAAGACACTGGTCACTACTTGATCTCTATTCTACTCACATGGCAAACAGGTCGCCTCTTGCAGGAGGCAGAAGAGATGGATGCAGCCATCTTGGTGGAACGAAGAAATTGAGGAAGCTTGGCGGAACAAGAGACAAGTGTCAAAGACATGGCAGGAAGCCAGAAAGAATGGAAGAATACAACCTGAGATCACATGTACCAATCTCTCTCACATACAACAACACATGTACCAATCTCTCTCACATTCAACAACACATGTACCAGTCTCTCTCATGTACAACAACACATGTACCAGTCTTTCTCACATACAACTACACATGTACCAATCTCTCTCACATACAACTACACATGTACCAGTCTTTCATATACAACTACACATGTAACAGTCTTTCACATACAAGTACACATTATCAATCTCTCACATACAACTACACATGTACCAATTTTCACATACAACTACACATGTACCAGTCTCTCTCACATACAACTACACATGTACCAGTCTCTCACATACAACTACACTTGTACCAATCTCTCACATACAACTACACATGTACCAACCTCTCTCACATACAACTACACATGTACCAATTTCTCTCACACACAACTATACTTGCCCAAATCTCTCACATACAACTACACATGTACCAGTCTCTCACATACAACTACACATGTACCAATCTCTCACATACAACTACACATTTACCAACCCCTCTCTCACATACAACTACACATGTACCAATCTCTCTCACACACAACTATACATGCCCAAATCTCTCACATACAACTACACATGTATTAAAATATCAGCCTCTAACATATAAGCTCATATGTATCAGACTCTCTTACAAAGCCACACAAAAAACACAACCTCTGATGAAATATAAATTAACACAAACACACATTCTCTAAAGATATATGGACACACAAAAACACATCATTTAACCCTTGGAAGTCCTTGGTTTTTTAAAAATATTTTGGAATATTTCAGGTTTCCTTTTGTGGACAACCAAAGAAGTCAATGTTTGAACATATGCATGTTACTGAATAGGGAAAGGTGAGCTTTTGTTGAGTGTTTCATGTTTTTGGAATTAGAATATGTTTACTTAATTATGTGATCTTGCTTCTTTGTTAATTAAAAATACACAAAAAATTAAAAACACTCAACATAAATAGTTACCAAGAACGAAAAAAAAAACAGTATGAAGATTATTATGAACACCTTTATTACAGTCATTTACAACATTTATTTTTACACAAATTAATGAAAATAAATTGGTAAAATAAAGTAGTAAATATTTTTAAAAAATAAAATAAAAAAACAAATTGCCACTTATATACAAATTGCTCTCTATGTTACACAGATAGATTGTCAACAAAACAAATAATGTTAGAAAGGAAGGGTACCATCATTCATTTAACAAGAAATTAAAATCATATTATCTGTTATATATATATAATCACAATGGTTATAAAATTATAATTTAATTGTTATTTAAATAATGTATATACTTTCTTGTGCACACTCAAACAGGCACACACTTTCATACACAAACTCAAACATGCAATGAGTGAAAGAAACCTGCTGGATAGGAAAACATCTACATCAGTTATAAGTCATGACCTGCGGGAAAACATCTACATCAGTTATAAGTCATGACCTGCGGGAAAACATCTACATCAGTTATAAGTCATGACCTGCGGGAAAACATCTACATCAGTTATAAGTCATGACCTGCGGGAAAACATCTGCTTCAGTTATCAGTCATGACTTGCAGGAAAACATCTGCACCAGTTATAAGTCATGACTTGCAGGAAAACATCTGATTCAGTTATAAGTCATGACTTGCAGGAAAACATCTGCTTCAGTTATAAGTCATGACTTGCAGGAAAACATCTGCACCAGTTATAAGTCATGACTTGCAGGAAAACATCTGCATCAGTTATAAGTCATGACTTGCAGGAAAACATCTGCTTCAGTTATAAGTCATGACTTGCAGGAAAACATCTGATTCAGTTATAAGTCATGACTTGCGGGAAAACATCTGATTCAGTTATAAGTCATGACTTGCAGGAAAACATCTGATTCAGTTATAAGTCATGACTTGTAGGTAAACATCAACATCAGTTATAAGTCATGACTTGTAGGTAAACATCAACATCAGTTATAAGTCATGACTTGTAGGTAAACATCAACATCAGTTATAAGTCATGACTTGCAGGAAAACATCTGCTTCAGTTATAAGTCATGACTTGCAGGAAAACATCTGCATCAGTTATAAGTCATGACTTGCAGGAAAACATCTGCTTCAGTTATAAGTCATGACTTGCAAGAAAACATCTACATCAGTTATAAGTCATGACTTGCAGGAAAACATCTGCTTCAGTTATAAGTCATGACTTGCAGGAAAACATCTGCTTCAGTTATAAGTCATGACTTGCAGGAAAACATCTGCTTCAGTTATAAGTCATGACTTGCAGGAAAACATCTGCATCAGTTATAAGTCATGACTTGCAGGAAGACAATTTATCTTGCTAATGAATCGGCAATAACTAATTGCATGCCTGATATATAATTTCACTTCTCATTTCCATTTTTTTGGGTTTGGTAACAGAGAAAACAATTTAGTGACAAATTAGATAAAGCTGGAACAAACTGTTGACAGTCATTTACTTTCTTTACAATCTCAAACAATGGGACAGTAATAGTTTTATCTATACCAACAAGTTTCTTTACAATCTCAAACAGTGGGACAGTAATAGTTTTATCTATACCAACAAGTTTCTTTACAATCGCAAACAGTGGGACAGTTATAGTTGTATCTATATCAGCAAGTTTCTTTATGATCTCAAACAGTGGGACAATAATAGTTTTATCTATACCAGCAAGTTTCTTTATGATCTCAAACTGTGGGACAGTAATAGTTTTATCTATATCAGCAAGTTTCTTTATGATCTCAAACAATGGGACAGTAATAGTTTTATCTATACCAACAAGTTTCTTTACAATCTCAAACAGTGGGACAGTAATAGTTTTATCTATACCAACAAGTTTCTTTACAATCGCAAACAGTGGGACAGTTATAGTTTTATCTATATCAGCAAGTTTCTTTATGATCTCAAACTGTGGGACAGTAATAGTTTTATCTATATCAGCAAGTTTCTTTATGATCTCAAACAGTGGGACAGTAATAGTTTTATCTCCACCAGTAAGTTTCTTTACAATCTCAAACAGTGGGACAGTAATAGTTTTATCTATATCAGCAAGTTTCTTTATGATCTCAAACAGTGGGACAGTAATAGTTTTATCTATACTAGCAAGTTTCTTTATGATCTCAAACAGTGGGACAATAATAGTTTTATCTATACCAACAAGTTTCTTTATGATCTCAAACAGTGGGACAGTAATAGTTTTATCTATACTAGCAAGTTTCTTTATGATCTCAAACAGTGGGACAATAATAGTTTTATCTATACCAACAAGTTTCTTTACAATCTCAAACAGTGGGACAGTAATAGTTTTATCTATACCAACAATTTTCTTTACAATCTCAAACCGTGGGACAGTAATAGTTTTATCTATACCAACAATTTTCTTTACAATCTCAAACCGTGGGACAGTTATAGTTTTATCTATACCATCTGTTACTATATCTATGATCTGCTACTACCCACAATATTTCCCTGTATAATTAAAAGTTATATGTATATCCTGTTACTGCATCTATGATCTGCTACTACCCACAATATTTCCCTGTGTATAATTAAAAGTTATATGTATATCCTGTTACTCCATCTATGATCTGCTACTACCCACAATCTCTCCCTGTGTATAATTAAAAGTTATAAGTATATCCTGTTACTGCATCTATGATCTGCTACTACCCACAATTCCGTTCTCCATTTTCTTGGTTTATCCTTGATGTCTAAATGTCCATCAGCATAAGAGTGAAACTTGTGAGTCACATGAACAGGTGGTTGAATCCTGAGAGCTCTGTTGATAAACAAATCTATAAGCATTTATTCACGACTAGATCAATATTTATTTAGTAACAAAACCTACATATTGTATGTATTAGAGAACAAAAGCATTACTGGACATCATCATCATCATGTGCCTTGCCAGTTGGCATAGACAATCATGTCCTTCCACAATCTTCAATCTACAGTGCATCGTATCAGTTCTGTTTTTGACTATTTACCATGCCATGACACCAAGCTGTCCAGTATTTTTCTCTTTGTTGTCCTGATTCTCTCTTTGCCAGTTGTAACCAAGTATTCCAACTTTCCTCTTCTCATGATGTGCCCGAAAAATGTTGATTGTTTCTTTCTGATATTTTGTAGGAGCTGCCTTTTTGTGTTGGCCTCTTTGAGAACTTCCTCATTGGTCTTTTTAGCTGTTCAGGGAACTTTCAACATTCTTCTGAGAAATCCTATCTCTGTGGCTCTAATCGTCTTTTCACTTGTTTGTCTACTGTCCATGATTCGCTTCCATAGGTCAGAATTGATTTTATATGCACTGATGAACTCTCTTTCTCACTACTATTAACATAGATTTGTTGCATAAGATATTTTTCATTTTCTTAAATGCTATTTTGGCCTGAGCTTTTCTGCTTTTTATTTTGTGGTGCATCTTCCATCTGATGTTATTATTGTACCCAAGTATTTGAAACGTTGCACTTGTTTCAGATTTGTCCTGTTTATTTATACGCTGCATGATGGTGATGATTGTTTCTTTGATATGACCATTACTGAATATAGTAGACTGAGGAAAATCCACTGGCCCATAGATATAACACTACAGACACAACTATATGGGCCACTGCAAGAATTACAAAAGACTAATAATTGCTAAAAGATAAACAAAATTACAAAATTTATACAGGAAATGACATTGCAGATATAGACAATACTTCAGGAAATTGAAAAATAGATAGATATTGTTGAGACCACAAGCTTTGCTTCTTTTCATGTGTTGAATTTCCTCCTCCACTTCACTCTGCATTATTGGTGGTCCAGTGTCTTTGTTTGAATTGTTTAGGTGTGCTCGTTCATCATCATAGAGTTGACTGATATATTCTGTTCATCTTTCCATTATCTTCTCCTGTCCCATTATAATATTTCCTGCTTTTGATTTCACGCATCCTGAAACTTTGATTTCTTTTCTTTCTGTTAATTTATTTAACTGATTGTGCTTAAATTTTGAGTCTTTCTTTTGTTGTTTTTCTATTTCTTTACATTTCTGCTTTAACCATCCTTCCTTTGCTTCTCTGCATTTGTTTTGCATTTCATTGTGCAATATTTTGTATGTCCGTTCTTCTTTCTTATGTTTTCGTCTTTTGTCCATTAGTTCTAGTATTTCTCCTGTCATCCATTTCTTTTGTTGATTCTTTTAGTCACTTGTATTACTTCTTTTGATGTTTATTGAATCTATTGTTTGAGCATTTCCCACTGCTCCTCGATGTCCTGTATTTTCTCAACAGCATTATATCTATTGTCCACTATCATATTGTAACTTATCGCTCATCTCTCTATCTACTCTATGCATATCTAGTTCTAATATCATATTTCTTGGGTATTTCTGTGTCTTCCACAGCTGTATTCTCGTCTTTCCAACTACTAGTACATGGTCAGTGATAGCAATCTGCTCCTGACCTTGTTTTAACAGATGTTAGGTCATTCCTGAATCTTTTCTATACCAGTATAAAATCAATTTGATTGTGTACCTTGTTGTCTGGGCTTTGCTTTGTCCATAGTTGTCTAGGGTGTTGCATGAAACAGGTGTTACCTATAATCATTTCACGTGTCTTTGCCCAATCTATCAATCTATCTCCTCTGTCATTCATCTCTCCAAGGCCATCTCCTCCAGTCACATTTTGTACTTTAGCTGTTCCTACTTTTGCATTGAAATCCCCCAATATAATAGATAAAATAATTACAGGACAAAAGACATATAAATGAACTCTTCTTATAAATGTATTGTAACAATAAATTGTTTGGTTTACCATCGTTATCGTTGTAAAAAAAAAACGAACTTCCCTATTAGTAGTAAACTAGTTTGAAACATTTCTATAGCAACAGTTGTTAGGGAAGAAAACAATTAAATAAAGCAGACACATTAGCTTTTTTTGTCTCAATGATTAAATACTTCTGTTATGTCAATAAAAGCACACACAAGTGACAGAAGCTGCTTTCAGAAACCTAACAGAACAAGACAACATGCACTTGCATTTGAGACACACGTACACTCAGTATGTGAACATACCTGGCTCCGAGTATTGACCTTGTCAAGTCAAGTTCAATATCGTCATTGTCCTTAGTTAACATTTCTTCGTCTGTGATGACATCATCACCATCGATACTTAAATCCAAAATAGGGATGTAGTCAGAATAATTAGATGACATTTTATTAGTCAATCAATTTTAGACACTCAGTCAAAGAGCCCTGAACTGTCAACTTCCAAAATGGCGTTGTGTTGGACAGAAATTTAGCACAGTCTTCAGATTAAATTTAATTCATTCATTGAGAGCTGTCTCCGCATCGAAGGCTGGCTACCATGGAGCACCATTCCACTTTGTCTCTTGTTTTATGGTGCAGGTTGTCGTAGGTTGACTTATCCATCTATTGATGTTACTCGTTCATGCTAGTCTTGGTCTGTTCTGCCTCTTTTATTTTGTATTTCCCTTCCAAGATTACTTTTAGTAGGCTATTGTGTCTTTTAACATGCCCCAAAAATTGAATTTATCTTGTTTGAATTGTATTTAGTAGTTTTCTTTTAATTTTTAGTTGTTTTAAGACTTCATCGTTTGTTTTCTTTTCTTTCCATCCAATTCTTCCTATTCTTCTATAAATCTACATTTCAAAGGCTTCAATTTTCTGTTATGTTTTTTTTGTCTAATGTCCATGTTTCAGAACCTTACAGGAATGTTAAGAAGATATAACATTTTTCTATTCTTAGTTTTAGTCATGGTGTTATTTGTTCTAATGTTAGTATGTTTTTCGTGGTATTAATATTACTTTTTGTCATTCTTATTCTTTTGTTTATTTCAGTTGTACATTTTCCATCACTGGTTATTGTATGTCCAAATTAATTGTAGCTATGAACTGTCTCCAGGTCTATTCCTTCAACTTTGATATCCACTTGTAGAGTTCTCTTTGTTATATTTTATTGTTGCTGTTTGCTTCCAGTATAAATTACATATTAGTTGTATGTCTGTGTTATCTAGATGTATCTGTTTCAGGCATTCTATAAGTTGTCTGTGGTGTATTCTATCAGAAGCTTTGGTGTAGTCTACGAAGCAGGCATATATTGGTTTGTTTACTTCTGTGTACTTTTCAATTAATGGCCTCATGCAGAATATGGCTTCTTTTGTCCCACTGTTTTTCCTAAATCCAAATTGCTGTTCTTCTAATTCCATATTGATTTTATTCTGAATCCTTCCTTGTATAACTTTTAGCAAGAATTTTGTTACATGGCTGATTAGGCTTATTGTTCTAAAGTCACTGCATTCAACTGCACCATTCTTTTTAGGCAATGCAATGAAAGTTGATGTTTTTAGTTCATTTGGTATGTATCCTGTTTGGTATATGTCGTTGCATATGTCTGTAATCTTCTTCTAGTGCCTTTATCATCTCTATCTGTGTATTTTCAGGTCATGCATGCCCTTCCCTTTTTCATTGTTTGTATAGATTTTTTCACTTCCGATTTTAAGATTTTATAGCCTGATGTACATTTAATAATTTGTCTCTTGTCCCTTTCATCATGAAGTAATTCTGTTATATATTCCTGCCATCTATCTATTATATCTTTATTGTCTATTAGCATTTTTCATTTTTTGTTTGCAATACACTCACTTTTTGTGGCTTTTTTATTGTTACTAGTCATTCTCTTTATTTCTGTGTGCATCCCTCTTAAATCTTGTTTACTTTCCATAGTTTCGATTTCTAGACTCTTTGGGTGAGCCAGTCTTCTTTGCCTTTTTGCACATTTTGCGTATTTCATTATCTATTTTCTTGTATTGGGCAGTGTTCTTCACTTGTCTTCTTTCTTCCATTTTTTCCAAGATTGTGTCAGTTATCCATTTTTGTTCTTTTCCTTTTTGAGTAAGATGTTGCAAGTTTCTTGTATGCTTTTCTTTATGCATTGCAATTTGGTTGTAACCTTTTCACCAGGATTTTCTCTTCTGTACTGCTCAGTCCCTTCCTCTAGCAGCTTCTGATATGTGTTCTTTACTTTTATTATATAAGCATGTTAACATATTTTTAATTTAAAGCTGTTATGTCTATTGGTATTGTTGATGAATTAGTCTTTTGTTTGTTTCTCTTTAGTTAGAATTTCATTTTAATCATTACAGGATTGTGATCTGAGTTAATAATTGCTCCTAGATAGGTTTTGGCTTTATTGACCCTATTACGGGACATATCTTTTATCATTATGTAATCTATTTGATTCCTCTTCTTATCCCCAGGGTTTTTCCATGTGTATAGTTTCCTTTTCTCTTGATTAAAGTAGGTTTTACATATTATCAGCCTGTTTTTTTTTCCACAAAATTGTATTAATCTTTCTCCTCATCCATTTCTTATTTCTAAACCATTATTTCCTATAATGGTCTTATATCTACCTTTTCCCACTTTAGCATTCATATCACCCATTACAATCAAAATGTCCAAAGATTTCAGATTAATTTTAAATAAACTTAAATTTAAAAAAATATTTTTTTTACATTTTATTAAAGTCTTACATATTACTGTTGATATTATGTCATAATCCGTGGTATATATTGTATTGTCTCCACACATATTGTCGCAAACATCAATTTGTGTATTGTATTGTACCCACACATATACAGACATGTACTTATGTATTGTATTGTCCCCACACATATACAGACATGCATGTATGTAATACAATGTCCTTCAGGACATACATTTATGAATGTTTTAATTTAAATTGATTAAGAGGAACATAAAGGAAAATATCCTGAGGCCTATTTGGGCAGTTATCCCTGTTCAGAAAATTGAGTTCAGTTGACACAATGGTTTTTAGAGTCTCCCTCATTTTATAGTTAACTTTGATGTGAATCATTGGCAGATCACTTTCAAATTTCACATACTTATATTTAAATAGGCACCAAATTTTAAAAATCCATTGCTTTTTAATATGCACCAGTAAATTAATTGTAGAATATTGAAAGTCACTAGGAGGGATGACACCAGAAGAGGCCAACAGAAGAGCAAAGAATTGCAGATTGTATCTCCCCTCGATGCCAATGGCAATAGAGGAAGGATAGAAGAAGAAGAATGACATGAAAAATATTTTTTAAAATTTTACCACATAAAAAAAAAAAAAGACCCATAAAAATCAATACAAAATACGACTTTCTAGTTCCTTACCTCAACGCCGGCCATGTCATCATAAGGTGCTCCACCAAAGGAGAACATCTCCCACAGAGTAACACCATAACTCCAGACATCACTGGCATGTGAGAAATGACCAAAATTGACACTCTCGGGAGCATACCTAGAAAAGACCACAATCAAAATACTAGTTTATACAACTGAATAAGGACTCTAGAGTAAGGTTACCAAACGTCCTTGTTTGCAGGGGACTGTCTTTGGTTAGCTACATGTCCCCTGATTTGGTTTCTTATCCCCTGGTTTAGTTTCTTGTCCCATGATTTAACTTTTTGTCCCCTGATTTGGTTTCTTGTCCCCTGATTTAACTTTTTGTCCCCTGATTTGGTTTCCTGTCCTCTGATTTAACTCTTTGTCCCCTGATTTGGTTTCTTGTCCCCTGATTTGGCTTCCTATCCCCTGATTTAGTTTCTCGTCCCTTGATTTAACTTTTTGTCCCCTGATTTGGTTTCCTGTCCCCTGATTTAACTCTTTGTCCCCTGATTTGGCTTCCTATCCCCTGATTTAGTTTCTCGTCCCTTGATTTAACTTTTTGTCCCCTGATTTGGTTTCCTGTCCCCTGATTTAACTCTTTGTCCCCTGATTTGGCTTCCTATCCCCTGATTTAGTTTCTCGTCCCTTGATTTAACTTTTTGTCCCCTGATTTGGTTTCCTGTACCCTGATTTAACTTCCTACCCCCTGATTTAGTTTCTTGTCCCCTGATTTGGCTTCTTGTTTCGATTTTGCTTTTTGTCCCCTGATTTAACTTTTTGTCTTCTGATTTAGCATCTTGTACCCCGATTTGTCTTCTCGTCCTCAGATCTCACAAATTGTCACCAGATTTTCTGTGTTTAATATTCATCTATCTATTGTCCTTTCGAGCCGAAGACGGCACATAGGGCAGAACCATAATCTCAAAAGCAGAAACCTTGCATGCCAAAATGGCACATATTGCAGAGATCACCACTTCTAAAATCTATGGCTCTGTTTCCATAACAATACTTTTTACAATGACAGCTTGTCAAGCCATCGATCAACCTCCTTAGTCGCCTCTTAGTTTAATATTAGTAGGGCATTATGTCAACAACAACAACACTCCAAAACTATTAGATTTTCTTTATAAAAAAAAAATACATAAGTATGTATATATGGTTTGTCTTTGATATTCTCTTGTCTACTCCTGTACCCATTGTTCTCTTACTAAACAAGAGAGTTCACATTTCCTAAGTGAGTAACTTCTGCTTAGTTTGAGCAGTTCATGGACATTTGTTTTACAATTTGATAATGCCGAAGAAACAAAAGTGTTCAATAAGTGATTTGATGCTGAAAGAATTTTCTATTCTCTGTCAAGGTGTAAATGAATCTACTGCTTGTTGTTCTTTATGTCAAGAAGTATTTAGTGTCAGGAGCAATTGTAAAATTTATATTGTAGAAAACATTGGAACAACAAAGCATAACAGTGCATTGAGTTGTGAAAGTGTTAACACAAAAGTGTCTCATTTCTTCAACAACATTATGTCTGTTAAAAGTGATTTGATAGAGCAGTGTTTCTCAAAGTGGGCATTACAACCCCTTAGGGAGACCAGTAATGATCCAGGAAAACTACTTGATACCTATGTAGACAATATAATGGGTGTGCATGTACTACTTGATATCTGTGTAGACAATGTAATGGGTGTGTATGTACTACTTGATATCTGTGTAGACAATATAATGGGTGTGTATGTACTACTTGATATCTGTGTAGACAATGTAATGGGTGTGTATGTACTACTTGATATCTGTGTAGACAATATAATGGGTGTGTATGTACTACTTGATGTCTGTTTAGACAATGTAATGGGTGTGCATGTACTACTTAATATCTGTTTAGACAATGTAATGGTGTGTATGTACTACTTGATATCTGTGTAGACAATATAATGGGTGTGTATGTACTACTTGATATCTGTGTAGACAATATAATGGGTGTGTATGTACTACTTGATGTCTGTTTAGACAATGTAATGGGTGTGTATATACTACTTAATATCTGTTTAGACAATGTAATGGGTGTGTATGTACCACTTGATTGGCCATCGTCCCCCTTTAGAAGCCTTGTAATACTCTTTGTCTGCACCCATTGCCCTGGATAGGCCAAAGTCACTTATTTTGACCTGAAATATAAAAAAAAAGAGATAATTTCAGATAGTTAGTTTGAAAAGCTGAAAGACCAAACAGCAGATAAAACTATTTGGAAGATATAAAACATTGAAAGAAAATGTTTGATGACTTATGCACCAAGTTATTTTGTTTTCCAATCCTTAAGGATACAAGTTTTCACTACACTTATTCTCTCTGCGCCAGGTAGTGGTAATTATTCACGACTTCACATGTCTTCATACAGTAAATATTTACTACTGTCACATGTTTTTCACAGTAAATATTCACTACTGTCACATGTTTTTCATAAGTAAATATTCACTACTGTCACATGTTTTTCACAGTAAATATTCACTACTGTCACATGTCTTCATACAGTAAATATTCACAACTGCTGTATTCCTTCATATAGAATATCTGTTGATAAATTTTATGAAACCAGTAAACCTCCCAAATGTCTTCACAGTTGGTCAATGAATGGGATAACATTATAAAAGTAAGCAAGAAATTCAAAAAGGTGAAAACGTTGATAAACAAAGTCACAAAATGATGACCTGAAATTTACTGTAGAGCTTGTGCACTTTCACTTGTATGTGAGACAAAGCCAGTCTTTACATAAAAGCATTCTCTGTCTCATAAAGACCTTCATAAAATGATGAACAAAATTATGATGGCCTTCAGTTTAGTATACAGGTCATCCTCATGGCAAATGAGAAAACAGTCCATAAATGCTCAGATCCCCTCCAAAGTATATCCCTCAATGTGCATCAACTGATGACACCGGTAATGTTTTGGATGACATGTCATCTTTGGCTTCTTGCTTAGTGGTCCTGTATGGCATCTCTCACATTGACATGATATTCACGCAATCTGCCCATGGCTGTGGATTCAGAGTAATTTTTTTAACTCAGTTTTTTGTCCAGCATCTCTAAGGTAGTTCAGAATGTTAGCGCGGTCCATTGCCCTTCTGCATTCAACACCAACCAAACTGGCAAGTCTGTCAGCACATTTATTACTTTATTACTCTTATAAATTGAAAAAAAATAAATTCAAGCGTTCTTGTGCTATTTCAAATGGACAATTCGAGCAGCACAAGAACGACAAAAGATATAAACCACGACACCTTTTAGGTATCAGTGAAAGAGAAAAGAAGAAGAAAGAAGACGATTACTCTTATACCCGCATGCCCTGCAACAACAATGAAGCAGACTTTTGAGAGACTAGACCTTCTCACAGACTCCAATCACTGTTAACAAGCAAAGCCAGTTGTGATCTTCCTGAGCATACTCTGACACATTTACAACCAATACACACATTTTGCTGAATAACAATGTCCATTGGAAATCTGACTCAGGTGTACATTCATTTATAGGCTTCCATATGTCTGGAGATATGAGTTCCATTTTAGCATATACACTGGTACATAGCTGTCACCTACATTGTTTTAATGAGTATAGAATAAAAATAGGTCGTGCCTGTTAGATCATAAAGTGAAAATAGCTCATGCCTGTTACATCATAAAGAGAAAATGGGTCATGCTTGTTAGATCATAAAGAGAAAATGGGTCATACATGTTAGATCATAAAGTGAAAATTGCTCATGCCTGTTAGATCATAAAGAGAAAATGGATCATGCCTGTTAGAACATAAAGAGAAAATAGGTTGTGCCTGTTAGAACATAAAGAGAAAATGGGTCAAGGGGAGGTAAATGTCTAGCGCAGAACAAACTTGAGTTTTCTTATTAATGTCACTCGGCTTTGTGGCAAGATATCATTAGTTGGAGTCTTCTATTTCAGATTGTGATGAAACAACACAAGTGCACAGGGCCTGTTATTATCAAGTGCTGATATAATAAGAGAGCATCACCTTACATACAAACATAAGTGTTCTGTACTTTCACTAGTTCTCTAGCATGTGCGCGCACACACGCACGTGCACACACACACAAACACAAAACTACTGTACACAACAAGATATGAATATAAACACACTTGTTCCAGGGAGTAGAGGAGAATATTTCTGGCTGCCAGGTCTCTGTGAACAAGTCTCTTGGTCTCCAAGTACATCATCCCCTCTGCAATCTGTGAGGCCCATAGGTAGAGCTCTTGTTTGACTCTAACATTCTTGGCATGGTCTTCAAGGTAGTCCAACATTGAACCCATAGGAATGAACTCCTCAACCTAAAAAAGATGACATCAATACAGGTTTTTATACAATCAAGTCCTGAGACAAACACAGAAATACAAGCACTGACTCCTCCACCCATAAGAACACCGAATTACAAGAACTGACTCCCCTACCCATAAGAACACAGAATTACAAGAACTGACTCCTCAATCCACAAGTACACAGAAATAAAAGAACTGATTCCTCCACCCATAAGAACAAAGAAGATCTTATTGTTGTGTTTTTGGAAGAATTTATTTCTTTTGGGTGGGATAATCAGAGTTTTATTTTTGTAGAAATTGGTAATACTGAAAGGATAGAAAGGAATCAGGAACACCAGAAAACTAAAGCAGAACACTACAAGAAGGTCTTGGATGGAAAGACAGGCTTGAAAATCTATTGTCAGGATTAAAATTGTAAAATAGAATAGATCCTTCTAGAATGTTTATATAGAGATAGACATATATATCCGTTGACAGAATTAAAAAACCTAAAACAGAACACATCTTCGTTCTATATGTTGGATATGGAAACACAAATGTACATCTGTTAACAGAATCCAAGAAACTAGAACAGAGGACATCCTACTATAGTGTTGGATGGAGTGACAGACATGTTCATCTTTTGACAGGATCCAAAAAATACTAAAAAAACACAATTATAGTGTTGATCTCATAAAGAAGAGAGAAGATTGGGTCATATTCTATTAAAGTGTTGTCTCTACAGGAAAGACAGGGAGAACAAAAGTCAATGTTTTACTAAAGTGTTAGTTTATAGGGAGAACAAAGTGCAATGTTCTATTAAGTGTTGTCTCTACAAGGAAGATAGGGAGAACAAAGTGCAATGTTCTACTAAAGTGTTGGCTTTAAGTGGGGAACAAAGGGCAATGTTCTAATAAAGTGTTGTCGCTACAGGGAAGATAGGGAGAACAAAGGGCAAAGTTCAATTAAAGTGTTATCTTCACACATGAAGGAGAAAAACAAGCACTGGCCTCAACGCATTGTATATCCTCTATTGCTTTCATCACAGCCCTGTCTAAAGAAATCTCTTTCTCTAGCCAGATCTCCCATTTACTCTGTTGTCAAGTTCAAAGTCTCTATCATGTTGTCAAACCACTTTCTTCTTGGTCTACTCATGTCACATCTTCGAGCCATGACTTCCACACTGAGCAATGTTCTACTAAAATGTTGGCTTTACTGGAAGACAGAAAGAGTATTTGGCAATGTTCTACTAAAATGTTGGCTTTACTGGAAGACAGAGAAAGTATTTGACAATGTTCTACTAAAGTATTGGCTTAACAGAAGAAGAGAGAGTATTTGGCAATGTTCTACTAAAGTATTGGCTTAACAGAAGAAGAGAGAGTATTTGACAATGTTCTACTAAAGTATTGGCTTAACAGAAGAAGAGAGAGTATTTGGCAATGTTCTACTAAAGTATTGGCTTAACAGAAGAAGAGAGAGTATTTGGCAATGTTCTACTAAAGTATTGGCTTAACAGAAGAAGAGAGAGTATTTGACAATGTTCTACTAAAGTATTGGCTTAACAGAAGAAGAGAGAGTATTTGGCAATGTTCTACTAAAGTATTGGCTTAACAGAAGAAGCGAGAGTATTTGGCAATGTTCTACTAAAGTATTGGTTTAACAGAAGAAGAGAGAGTATTTGGCAATGTTCTACTAAAGTATTGGCTTAACAGAAGAAGCGAGAGTATTTGGCAATGTTCTACTAAAGTATTGGCTTAACAGAAGACAGAGAGAGTATTTGACAATGTTCTACTAAAGTATTGGCTTAACAGAAGACAGAGAAAGTATTTGGCAATGTTCTACTAAAGTATTGGCTTAATGGAAGACAGAGAGAGTATTTGGCAATGTTCTACTAAAGTATTGGCTTAACAGAAGAAGAGAGAGTATTTGGCAATGTTCTACTAAAGTATTGGCTTAACAGAAGAGGAGAGAGTATTTGGCAATGTTCTACTAAAGTATTGGCTTAACAGAAGACAGAGAGAGTATATGGCAATGTTCTACTAAAGTATTGGCTTAATGGAAGACAGAGAGAGTATTTGGCAATGTCCTACTAAAGTATTGGCTTAACAGAAGACAGAGAGAGTATTTGACAATGTTCTACTAAAGTATTGGCTTAACACAAGACAGAGAAAGTATTTGGCAATGTTCTACTAAAGTATTGGCTTAATGGAAGACAGAGAGAGTATTTGGCAATGTTCTACTAAAGTATTGGCTTAACAGAAGAAGAGAGAGTATTTGGCAATGTTCTACTAAAGTATTGGCTTAACAGAAGAAGAGAGAGTATTTGGCAATGTTCTACTAAAGTATTGGCTTAACAGAAGACAAAGAGAGTATTTGGCAATGTTCTACTAAAGTATTGGCTTAATGGAAGACAGAGAGAGTATTTGGCAATGTCCTACTAAAGTATTGGTTTAACAGAAGACAGAGAGACTATTTGGCAATGTTCTACTAAAGTATTGGCTTAATGGAAGACAGAGAGAGTATTTGGCAATGTCCTACTAAAGTATTGGCTTAACAGAAGACAGAGAGTATTTGGCAATGTTCTACTAAAGTATTGGCTTAATGGAAGACAGAGAGAGTATTTGGCAATGTTCGACTAAAGTATTGGCTTAACAGAAGACAGAGAGTATTTGGCAATGTTCTACTAAAGTATTGGCTTAACAGAAGAAGAGAGAGTATTTGGCAATGTTCTACTAAAGTATTGGTATAACAGAATGCAGAGAGTATTTGGTAATGTTCTACTAAAGTATTGGCTTAACAGAATGCAGAGAGTATTTGGCAATGTTCTACTAAAGTATTGGCTTAATGGAAGACAGAGAGAGTATTTGGCAATGTTCTACTAAAGTATTGGTATAACAGAAGACAGAGAGAGTATTTGGCAATGTTCTACTAAAGTGTTGGTATAACAGAAGACAGAGAGAGTATTTGGCAATGTTCTACTAAAGTATTGGCTTAACGGAAGACAGAGAGAGAGAGTATTTGGCAATGTTCTACTAAAGTATTGGTATAACAGAAGACAGAGAGTATTTGGCAATGTTCTACTAAAGTATTGGTATAACAGAAGACAGAGAGTATTTGGCAATGTTCTACTAAAGTATTGGTATAACAGAAGACAGAGAGTATTTGGCAATGTTCTACTAAAGTATTGGTATAACAGAAGACAGAGAGAGCATTTGGCAATCTCCTACTAAAATGTTGACTTTACTGGAAGACAAAGAGAGCATTTAGCAATGTTCTACTAAAGTGTTGGCTTTATTGGAAGACAAAGAGAGCATTTGGTAATGTCCTACTAAAATGCCGACTTTACTGGAAGACAGAGAGAGTATTGGGCAATATCCTACTAAAATGCTGGCTTTACTGGAGGACAGAGAGAGTATTCGGCAATATCCTACTAAAATGTTGACTTTACTGGAGGACAGAGAGAGCATTTAGCAATATCCTACTAAAATGTTGACTTTACTGGAGGACAGAGAGAGCATTTAGCAATATCCTACTAAAATGTTGACTTTACTGGAGGACAGAGAGAGCATTTAGCAATGTCCTACTAAATAGTTGGCTTTACTGTAAGACAGAGAGAGCATTCGGCAATGTCCTCCTACTAAAGAGTTGGCTTTACTGTAAGACAGAGAGAGCATTTATCAATGTCCTACTAAAGTGTTCGTTAAACGGAAGACAGAGAGAGTATTTAGCAATGTTCTATTACAGTTTTTGGCTTAATGGAAGACAGAGAGAGTATTTAGCAATGTCCTATTACAGTTTTTGGCTTAACGGTAGACACAGAGAGTATTTTGCAATGTCTTACTAAAGTGTTGGCTTAACAGAAGACAGAGAGTATTTAGCAATGTCCTATTACAGTTTTTGGCTTAACGGAAGACACAGAGAGTATTTAGCAATGTCCTACTAAAGTGTTGGCAAAGGAAGACACAGAAAGTATTTAGCAATGCTCTACTAAAGTGTTGGTTTAAAAGAAGATATCATCATCAAGTACGGGGCCTGCTGGCATAGGTGATCATGTCTCTCCACAACTTTCTATCTCGGCAGCTATTTATCATTTCTGTTGTTGACCTTCTGCCAAGCCATTCCCTTAAGCTGTCTGGTATCTTTTCTCTTTGCCTCCCTCTATCTCTTCATCCCTCAATTTTCCCAGTTGTTACAATATATTCCAGCTGTTCTCTTCTCATTACTTGGCCAAAAAATGATGATTGTTTCTTCCTAATATTGGAGATTAGCTCTCTTTTTGCTTTGGCCTCTTTCAGAACATTTTCATTACTCTTCTTAGTTGTCCATGGTATTCTCAACATTCTTCTGTAAAACCACATTTCTACAGACGCCAGTGACTTTCTTGTCTGTTGTTCTATTGTCCATGATTCACACCCATATGTTAAGACTGGCTCTACATAACATTTAAGAACTCCTTTTCTTGTTTCTATTGTCAAAAATGGATTGCATAGTATTTTCCTCATTTTTTGGAGAGCTGCTTTTGCCTGAGCCATTCTGCATCTCACCTCTATTTTACATCTTCCAACTATGGTTAACAAAGTTCCCAAATATTTAAATTCATTTATCTGTTTTAATATTGTTCCACTTGTCTTTACTGTGCATTGAGGTGATGTCTTTTTCTTTGTTGTTACCATTACTTCTGTCTTTTTGCTATTTTAGGCTGAATCCTTTATTTTTGCTTTCTTTCACTATAATGTCCATTTCTTGTAACTCATTTTCACTCTTAGCGATTAAGACTGTATCATCGGCATACCTCAGATTATTTATATTATGACCTCTGATTGTTATTCCAGGCATGCCCCTTATGGATCTTAAAATAATCTCACTATACATATTAAACAAATCTGGTGACAGCACACAACCTCGCCTAACCCCCTGATTTGTGGCGATTCATGATTGTACAAAGAAATTACGACGGTGGTTTTCTGTTGGCTTCCGTCGGTTAACAGAAGACAGAGAGAGTATTTAGCAATGTCCTACTAAAGTGTTGGTTTAACAGAAGACAGAAAGAGTCATTTACAATTTTCTACTATAGTCATTCTAAACTACAGGTTACCTTAAATTGAGACTAAATAACTCTCATTCTAAACTACAGGTTACCTTAAATTGAGACTAAATAACTCTCATTCTAAACTACAGGTTACCTTAAATTGAGACTAAATAACTCTCATTCTAAACTACAGGTTACCTTAAATTGAGACTAAATAACTCTCATTCTAAACTATGAATGACCTTGAATTAAGACTAAAGATTTGAAATTACCCCTGCCTGCCTGAGATTAGAACAAAAATAGCTGAAAAATCTGCCCTTCTGGGGTCATACATTTTAGTTTTTACAAACTAAACTTACTTTTTGTGAGGTCTATACTAAAGATAGTGGATGGAGGAGGGAATGATTTGGAGTCTTACTTCTCCCAAACCATACAGCTGGAAGATAAGTGTCAATTTGGAGTCTAACCTCACCTGTACCATAAAGCTAGAAGATAAGTGTCAATTTGGAGTCTAACCTCACCCATACCATAAAGCTGGAAGATAAGTGTCAATTTGAAGTCTAACCTCACCCATACCATAAAGCTGGAAGATAAGTGTCAATTTGAAGTCTAACCTCACCTGTACCACAAAGCTGGAAGATAAGTGTCAATTTGGAGTCTAACCTCACCCATACCATAAAGCTAGAAGATAAGTGTCAATTTGGAGTCAAAACTCGCCCATGCCATAAAGCTGGAAGAAAAGTACTTTTTTTTAGTCTAATCTCACCTGTACCATAAAGCTGGAAGATAAGTGTCAATTTGGAGTCTAACCTCACCTGTACCACAAAGCTGGAAGATAAGTGTCAATTTGGAGTCTAACCTCACCCATACCATAAAGCTAGAAGATAAGTGTCAATTTGGAGTCTAATCTCACCTGTACCACAAAGCTGGAAGATAAGTGTCAATTTGGAGTCTAAACTCGCCCATGCCATAAAGCTGGAAGATAAGTACTTTTTTTTAGTCTAATCTCACCTGTACCATAAAGCTGGAAGATAAGTGTCAATTTGGAGTCTAACCTCACCTGTACCACAAAGCTGGAAGATAAGTGTCAATTTGGAGTCTAATCTCACCTGTACCATAAAGCTGAAAGATAAGTGTCAATTTGGAGTCTAACCTCACCTGTACCATAAGGCTGAAAGATAAGTGTCAATTCGGAGTCTAACCTTAACCATACCATAAAGCTTGAAGACAAGTGTCAATTTGGAGTCTAACCTCACCTGTACCATAAAGCTGGAAGATAAGTGTCAATTTGGAGTCTAAACTCGCCCATGCCATAAAGCTGGAAGACAAGTACTTTTTTTTAGTCTAACCTCACCTGTACCATAAAGCTGAAAGATAAGTGTCAATTTGGAGTCTAACCTCACATGTACCATAAAGCTGGAAGATAAGTGTCAATTTGGAGTCTAATCTCACCTGTACCATAAAGCTGAAAGATAAGTGTCAATTTGGAGTCTAACCTCACCTGTACCACAAAGCTGGAAGATAAGTGTCAATTTGGAGTCTAATCTCACCTGTACCATAAAGCTGAAAGATAAGTGTCAATTCGGAGTCTAACCTTAACCATACCATAAAGCTTGAAGACAAGTGTCAATTTGGAGTCTAACCTCACCTGTACCATAAAGCTGCAAGATAAGTGTCAGTTGGGAGTCTAACCTCACCCATTCCACAAAGCTGGAAGAGAAGTGTCAATTCGGAGTCTAACCTTAACCATACCATAAAGCTTGAAGACAAGTGTCAATTTGGAGTCTAACCTCACCTGTACCATAAAGCTGGAAGATAAGTGTCAATTTGGAGTCTAACCTCACCTGTACCATAAAACTGAAAGATATGTGTCAATTCGGAGTCTAACCTTAACCATACCATAAAGCTTGAAGATAAGTGTCAATTTGGAGTCTAACCTCACCTGTACCATAAAGCTGGAAGATAAGTGTCAATTTGGAGTCTAACCTCACCTGTACCATAAAGCTGGAAGATAAGTGTCAATTTGGAGTCTAACCTCACCCATTCCACAAAGCTGGAAGAGAAGTGTGAATTTGGAGTCTAACCTCACCCATACCACAGAGCTGGAAGAGAAGTACCAATTTAATTATAAACGATTTCAAGTTTTAATCAAACAAAATCATTGTGAGCAGTACGAACCAGCATAAGTGGGGGCCCATCACAGACCCCGAGAAGTTCAACAATATTGGGGTGTTTCAAGGACTGCATGACGAAGGCTTCCTGGTTGAAGTCATTAATATTCCCAATGGAGTGAAATGTCTTGATGGCAACATTAATCTGAATGAGACAAGTCATTAAAAAAGATTGTCAGTTGAGCTGCAAATATATAATATTGGTAACATTGTCAGTTGAGCTGCAAATATATAATGTTGGTAACATTGTCAGCTGAGCTGCAAATATATAATGTTGGTAACATTGTCAGCTGAGCTGCAAATATATAATATTGGTAACATTGTCAGTTGAGCTGCAAATATATAATGTTGGTAACATTGTCAGCTGAGCTGCAAATATATAATATTGGTAACATTGTCAGTTGAGCTGCAAATATATAATATTGGTAACATTGTCAGCTGAGCTGCAAATATATAATGTTGGTAACATTTTTAGTTGACATCTTCATTTGATAGAGAGAACTATAGAACTGATATCTTCATTTGATAGAGAGAACTATAGAACTGATATCTTCATTTGATAGAGAAAACTATAGAAATGATATCTTCATTTGATAGAGAGAACTATAGAAATGATATCTTCATTTGATAGAGAGAACTATAGAACTGATATCTTCATTTGATAGAGAGAACTATAGAAATGATATCTTCATTTGATAGAGAGAACTATAGAACTGATATCTTCATTTGATAGAGAGAACTATAGAACTGATATCTTCATTTGATAGAGAGAACTATAGAACTGATATCTTCATTTGATAGAGAGAACTATAGAACTGATATCTTCATTTGATAGAGAGAACTATAGAACTGATATCTTCATTTGATAGAGAGAACTATAGAACTGATATCTTCATTTGATAGAGAGAACTATAGAACTGATATCTTCATTTGATAGAGAGAACTATAGAACTGATATCTTCATTTGATACTTATAACAACTGGACTGATATCTTCATTTGGCACAATAATCAAAAGAGGAGAGTGAATGTACATATGCTACACATTGACAAACTATCAGCAAGTCATATATTACTCCTGGAAAGAGAAAAAGGCCAGCAAACAATAATTAAAGCTAGCAGCACCCCAAGAGTGAAGAAAAATGGTGATTTTGATTTCAACAAACTAGTTGTTAACATTGTTAGACTGTTGTCATCATCATCATCGAGTGCCTTCTCCGCAACGAAGGTTGGCTACCATGGATCGCCATTCTACTCTGTTTCTTGCTTTGATGGTGCAGGCTGTCATAGATTGACTTCTCCATCTTTTGATGTTACTCGTCCATGTTAGTCTTGGTCTGCCTCTTTTACCTTGTATTTTTCCTTCAAATATTACTTTTAGTAGGCTGTTGTGTCTTTTAACATGCCCCAAAAATTTCATTTGTCTTGTCTTAATTGTATTTAGTAGTTATCTTTTTATTTTCAGTTGTTTTAAAACTTCATCGTTTGTTATCTTTTGTTTCCATCCAATTCTACCTATTCTTCTATAAATCCACATTTCAAAGGCTTCAATTTTCTGTTATGCTTTCTTGTCTAATGTCCATGTTTCTGCACCATACAGGAATATTGAGAAGACGTAACATTTTGCCATTCTTAGTTTCAGCCCTGCTGATATTTGTTTTGTTGTTAGTAGACTGTTGTAGATATTCTAATAGGAGAAGCAACAGTATTGGGTTGAAGATTGTCAGTAAATATGACAAGTAAAATCATACAAATGAAGATTGTCTGTAAAGATGAAGAGTAAAATCATACAAATGAAGATTGTCTGTAAAGATGAAAAGTAAAATCATACAAATGAAGATTGTCTGTAAAGATGAAGAGTAAAATCATACAAATGAAGATTGTCAGTAAAGATGAAAAGTAAAATCATACAAATGAAGATTGTCTGTAAAGATGAAGAGTAAAATCATACAAATGAAGATTGTCTGTAAAGATGAAGAGTAAAATCATACAAATGAAGATTGTCTGTAAAGATGAAAAGTAAAATCATACAAATGAAGGTTGTCTGTAAAGATAAAAAGTAAAATCATACAAATGAAGATTATCTGTAAAGATGAAAAGTAAAATCATACAAATGAAGATTGTCTGTAAAGATGAAAAGTAAAATCATACAAATGAAGATTGTCTGTAAAGATGAAGAGTAAAATCATACAAATGAAGATTGTCTGTAAAGATGAAAAGTAAAATCATACAAATGAAGGTTGTCTGTAAAGATGAAAAGTAAAATCATACAAATGAAGATTGTCTATAAAGATGAAAAGTAAAATTATAGGAATGAAGATTGTCACTAAAGATGAAAAGTAAAATTATAGGAATGAATATTGTCAGTAAAGATGAAAAGTAAAATCATACAAATGAGGATTGTCAGTATAGATGAAAAGTAAATTCATAGAAATGAAGATTGTCTGCCAAGATGTGAAAGTATTGAGTTTTTGATTGATTCATGGATTATCATCATTACACTTTGAACATGTTATTAGGTGCTCACATCCCCTCCTCAGCCTGTCCCACAGCATCCAGTTTAAGTCTACTCCACCTCGGTGTTGGTCGATAAGTCCTCTTAAGCGCCCACTTAGTCTCTCATTTCTGGCTGTATCCATCTTTACTCCCATCTCTTTCATCCGAAGGAGAGATGTGGCTCATAGTTGTCAAAGTTCTGTGACCTTACAACATCTTGGAGTATATTAATGATGCCCACCAGATCCATTGGTTGACCATCTTTAATGACAGCATGGCTAGCCAACCTGTCCACTCTTTCATTCTCCCATACTCCCACGAGTCCAGGGATGTAGACAAAGGTAATCCTACATATTTTTTACTTCTGCAATGACTCTACCCATTGTCTACGTACAGAGCCCTCTTCCACTATTTTATCATGCTCATCAAATCACTCAGTATGCAGGCGTGGGTGTAGTCTTGTGACTCTAACCAGATGAAAGTCCTGGTCACTGCCATCACCTCCATCGTCATGCTACTCATGGTCATAATGAATGCACCACTGTCTTCCTTGACTATTATAAGGCAACCCAAAAAGCAAGGAGGAAATTGGCTATTCTAAGAAAGTTGTGTGGAACCACATGGGGTGCGAGTGGGAAAATACTCAGTAAAGTTTACCAACAGTGTATACGCCCACATTTAGAATATGGATCATCCGCATGGTGCTCAGCATCAAACACCACATTGCAAGAACTGGATAAAGTACAAAACCAGGCACTTAGGGTCATCACAGGAGCAATGAAATCAACACCAATATTGGAGATGGAGAAATTGTGGAGGATACCAGCACTGAGAGAACGGAGAGACACAAAGGTGCTGATACAGGCAGAAAAATTTGTATGCATGCCGAGACATCCAATGAAGGACAGATTCCAAAATCTTGCATTGGGACGACTTAAGAGAAGCAGCTTTATCCACCAAGCCAAGCGTATTAGTAGACAAACACCAGACATGCCAAGAGTTGTTAAACCCCTTCTGCCCATACCAGAACAGACTCCCTGGACAGATGAATCAGGATTATCAGTTCAAATACGGACAGAAGTGAAAGGAATAGTTGACAAAGAGGAACAAAATAGTCTACAGCGAAAAACAATAGCTCTCAGTTTCCTGGATGAAGAATACCCACAAGACCTATGGATTCGTGTGTACACAGATGGATCAGCACAGAATGCAGTAAAGAATGGGGGAGCAGGTGCATATATAGAGTACCCAAATAACACTAGGGATATGAATAAAATAGCAACAGGGAAATATTGTCACAATTATGATGCGGAAATACAAGCAATAAAGTTGGCAATAGAAAAACTGCTGAACAGTAATCTTAGCCCACAGCCTGTAGTGTTTTTGACAGATGCAAGATCAGTACTCCAGGCACTACAATCCAAAAAATTACCACATCTGCAGACCTTATTGACTGAACTCTGCAAGCACCACAGGGTTGCCCTGCAGTGGATCCCGTCTCACTGTGGAATACCAGGAAATGAGAAAGCAGATCAGTTGGCAAAGGAAGGTTCAACAGGCACACAACTAGATACACCAGTTACATACCATCATAAGAAACAGATAATCAAATCAATCAGAGGACCACAAGCCCCAAATCAGGATGCCTTTCATAATATGAATAGATATGAACAAGTTATCATTATACGCCTAAGAACAGGACACAATCGACTCCATAGTCACATGTATACAAAATTCAAGATCGGCACATCAACTACTTGTACATGTGGACAGGCACCCCAGACTGCTGAACACATACTTCAAGACTGCACTGAATATAGTAGACTGAGGAAAATCCATTGGCCCATAGATACAACATTGTTTTTATCAGGTTAATAAACTTTATGGGGATTCCATAATGACTCAGCAACTTCCAAAGCATTCTTCTGTCTAAACTATCAAATGCCTTTTCGTAATCTATGAATCCAATATAAAGTGGGGATTTTAGTTCTAAACTTTGTTCAACTATTATACGTAGAGTAGTTATTTGATCAGCACATGATCTGTTCTTCCTAAAACCTGCTTGTTCATCTCTCAAGTGTTTCTCTATAGCCTCTTTTAGTCTCTCCAGAATGATTCTGCCTAATATTTTTCCTGGCACTGATAGTAGCATAATTCCCCTATAATTTGTGCACTCCTGTAAACTTCCTTTTTTTGGTAGTTTGATCATATAACCTTCTCTCCAGTCTTTAGGTATTTCTTCCCTCTCCCAAATTTTATCCAATAGATTATGTAACATCTTGGTAGAGGTGATAATATCTGCTTTGATGGCTTCCGAAGGAATTTCATCTGGTCCTGTGGCTTTACCATCTTTTAACAGTTTGATGGCTTTCATTATTTCTTCTTTGCTTGGTTTTCCGCAGTTAACGTGTAATTCTTCTTCTGCTGGTAGTATATCTGGAGGATTATTTGAGCCAGGTCTGTTCAAAAGTTCTTCAAAGTGCTCCTTCCATCTCTCCATTTGTTCCTTTATATTACTAAGCAGATTTCCTTTCTTATCTTTGATAAAGGCGTTGATCTGTTTGTATTTTCCACCTAATTTCTTTGTGCTGTTGTACAGTTCTTTCATATTCCCTTTATTTGCTGCTTCTTCTGCCTCTTTAGCTAATTCATCTATATATTTCCTCTTATCCCTTTTAATGCATCTTCTCACTTCTTTATTCACCTCTGTGTAAGCTTCCTGTGTCTTGGCTTTATTACTTCTTGTTTTGCTTTTATTTATGTCTGCTTTCTTGTTCTTTCTTTCTTTAATTTTATCCAGGGTCTCTGCTGTCATCCATGCCTTATTCTGGCGTTCTCTTTTCCCCAGTGTTTCTTCGCATGTCTCTTTCCATATATTTTTTAC
This sequence comes from Megaustenia siamemsis, assembly GCA_032433765.1. Lineage (NCBI taxonomy): Eukaryota > Metazoa > Mollusca > Gastropoda > Stylommatophora > Ariophantidae > Megaustenia > Megaustenia siamemsis. Next base: position 65,294,896 of record JAVIAB010000108.1, read on the forward strand.
CTGTTTCCAATGATCTTCTATATTTATTGTATTTTCTAGTTGTTGGAGGACTTGGTATTTGTTTGATATTGTGACTGCGAATTTATCTTTAATTCCTTGTTCTTTAAGAAACCCTACATTGAAATACGTTCTGCCCTTATTCGTTGTAGTATACCTTTTTAATTTAATTTTAAGTTTGGCTAACAGAAGATGATGATCAGAAGCTATATCTGCCCCTCTATATACTTTTACATCCTGTAAGGATGACTTAAACTTATTATTAATACATATGTGATCAATTTGATTTTCCGTTCTATGATCTGGTGACACCCATGTAAGTAAAAAAAGTACCCCCCCGTCACGCCAAGTGGCGTATAGGGAAATATGGTGTTAGTGACCCTATATTTTACAGACCTTCAGCACATGATTTTTGGGGTAATGTGGTCGGTATTACGCCCGTGCTGCTTTACTTTCCCAGAAAAAATCCGGTACCCATTTAAGGCTGGGTGAACCCGGAGCCGTCGGTTGGGATCGAACCCTACCCCTTGTCCGTAGTAGTCCAGTTCACTAACCACTGAGCTATCGCGGCTCCCACTAATTTTTAGGGAATTAGTGAAACCCAGGTGTCCTCGCCAGGGTACGAACCCCGGCTGTTGCCGTGGTAAGCCAACCGCCTATCGATTGCGCTAACCGGACACCCGACACCCATGTAGCTTTGTGTATTCTTTTATGTTGGAATATTGTTCCTCCTAGGCTCATTTGATTAAGGGCGCAGAAATTCACAAATATCTCTCCATTCTCGTTTATATCTCCAAGTCCATGTTTTCCCATAATCTCTTCAAAGCCTCTGTTGTCTGATCCTACCTTAGCATTTAGGTCTCCCATCAAGATTATAATATCCTTGGCTCGTCTTGCATCCATCTGGCATTGTAGCTGTTTATAAAAATCATCTTTAACTGAGTCATCTTTATCGTTGGTTGGTGCATAGCATTGTATAATGTGTAATTTTATTTTGTTTTTGGTTGTTCTAAATGTTGCTCTCACCAGTTTTGGTCCCACTGCCTCCCATTCTATTAGTGTCTTCTGTGCATTCTTTGATAGCATTATAGCTACCCCTTCGCTATGTTGTGCTCCTGGTTCCTGGTGTCCTGATGATAAAATCATCTCCCCTGTATTCAATTTTATTCTCTCCGCTCCCAGCCATCTTGTTTCACACATTCCCAGAATATCTATCTTGTAGTTGTTCATTTCTGCTGCCACTTGTGCCGCTTTTCCCTGTTCGTTAAGGGTACGAACATTCCAGGTGCCAATTCTGGATGATTTCCTGGTAGACAAAGGGTGAGTCGGCAACCCGGACTCCTTATGGCTTTCTCCGGATTGCGTCATACGTCTCTTAGACAGAGAGCCCTTCTCTTTCCTGGTTGACGGATTTACTTTATCTTTCATGTTTGTGAAGCATTTTTCGGCTTATTTTTTTACAGTATGGGATAGCCAGTCCCATGCCTAACCCTCCTTTCTCGCCTCTTACGAACATGCCTGGTAGGGTACAGCGCCGCTATTCTTTACTTCCCTTTCGGGCCCCGGCAGCGCACGGGCGACACTACAGACAAAACTATATGGGCCACTGCAAGAATTACAAAAGACAGTAAAATTTATACAGGAAACGACATTGCAGATATAGACAATACTTCAGGCGAACGAAAGATAGATAGATGGTCATAATGAATGCACCACTGTCTTCCTTGACTATTCTGCCTGCCGAGCATGCTGTAAATGCTCATGCACTCCTTTGGTGTTGTATTATGGATCCATATGTATAGATGACTGCATCTATCTCATCGGTGTTATCCCAGATGAGACAGTTGACCTCCACATTGACCACTACTGAGTACTATTCCTTATATTTCCTGTCGATTGTGACAATACACAAGAATGTCCCCCTGAATGACGTAGGCACCTGTATCCACTCCTCACCAGCATTGATATTGGTAAGCCCACAGACCTATTTGATGACATCTTCTGCTCAGTCCACTCATGATTTGCCTCTTTTTAGCCTGACACCTTTCCCTGTGTTGAGCTCATAGAGCAATGGATGCTCTTCATCTGCACTTATCTTCAGGTATGCTCGTGCCCTCCAGATCTTGATCATGTCATCCATGGTTGGAAAGTCAAGAAGATACCTTGTTGCTACACAGGGAGTGTCCCTCATGCATCCTAAGATTATGTGCATAGCTGCATTCTGTATTTTCTTCAGCCTGTCAATTTGCACATACTAACAGTGAGAATTCTAAATAGAATAAAGGATTCAATAGATACAGTAATGCGTGAAGAACAGGCTGGGTTTAGAAAAGGGAGAAGCTGTCTTGACCACATTTTCACTCTACGACTTATATTGGAGGAACACATTGAAAAGCAAAAACCTTTTGTACTTAACTTCATCGACTTCAAAAAAGCATTTGATAGTATTCATAGAGATTCTTTGTGGAAAATTCTGAAGCAATATGGTTTACCATCAAAAATCATAAATATTATCAAAGACATGTATGATGGTTACACATGTGCAGTTCGAACAGAGGAAGGACTGAGCGAATGTTTCCCAATAGAAACTGGGGTTAAACAAGGATGTATTTTATCGCCCTTGTTATTTGGAATTGTTATGGACTTCATAATGAAGAAATGCTGCACTGGTAATAAAGGCATCGAATGGATACAAGGAGACCATTTGGAGGACCTCGACTTTGCTGATGACATAGTTCTCATCAGCAGTCAGATAAAAACGATGCAGGAAAACACAAATGAACTATCATCAATAGCCAGCAAAATTGGGCTTGAGGTCAATCATGAAAAGACTAAAGTCATGAAAAGTTTAATTCCAACAAGTGACAAAATATACATGGAAAACAAACCAGTAGAAGAGATCGATCACTTTATCTATCTTGGAAGTCACATTGATCGAGAAGGGGATACGAGCAAAGAAATTAGAATCAGACTGGCTAAAGCAGCAATGTCTTTCAGAAGCCTTGAAAAGTTGTGGAAATCAAAACTCATTAGCACAAACACAAAACTTAGGCTATTCAAATCAAATGTACTATCAACCCTTACGTATGCGTGTGAAAGCTGGAAAACAACAAGAGATATAGAAACAAAATTGAACGCATTCGAAAATAAATGTCTAAGGAAAATACTTGGTATAGAATGGAACGAATTCAAAACAAACGAGGAAATTAGAGAAATCGCCAATCAACCACTAATATCTTCAGTAATAAAGAAAAGACGATGGTCATACGTTGGACATGTGATGAGAAGAGATAATAATCGAATAGCAAAGCAAGCCCTCATATGGGAAACAACAGGTAAAAGAAAAAGAGGAAGACCCAGGGAGACACTGAGAAGAACATTGATGAGAGAGGCAAGAGCAGCAGGAATCGGCTCCCTCAATGAGATAGAACTGCTTGCACAGAACAGAGACAGATGGCGAGATTTGATAAAATATCTTTAAAAGAAAACTGCTAGAACAAAAATTCATATAGGAGAAGGTGTATCTTGGTCTACGCCCTATGGGCCGGTTACGGCTCGAAAGGTCAATAGATAGATAGATAGAACAGTGAGAATTGCTAGGGCATAATCGATTGGTGCGAGTAGTAGTCCCTGGAACAAAAGGGTAAGTAGCCTCTCTGCTCAATGTTGACAGCTGCCATGACGTTCAAGGCTGCTAATCCTTTGCTGGCTTTTGTTATCACATAGTCCACCGGTGTTTGCGGGTTAACAATATGATTGTTAAGGGAGAACCATGCAACTGATGCTTTATTAGGATTAACCAATGTACCTGATACTCCACACCAGGAAGAGATGCGATCAAGTTCATTTTGCAGTGTGGAGGTGGTTTCCCATCTGTCTCTTCCCTGTCAATATACCAGAATGTCAAAAGCAAAAGTCATAGTTCTTCCCCTCCCATCCAGCTGTTGTTCTGTCATCGTTATTGTGTACACGTTAAATAGAAATGGTGACAATGGTGAGCCTTGTGGCAGCACTGGATAAATGGATGTTGGCTCGTGATGACCAACTTCCACATCTGAGTATCACCTTCCTCTGAGACAGTGCTGCAGCGATCCATCTAATGAGGAAAGGGTGAACCACCAGTTTGAAGAGCATATGCATGAGGTATTCAAATGATACTCTGTTGTATGCATCCTCCAGATTTATAGCAGCAGCACATGTCTCCTCTTGTCTGTGGAAGCCTTCGAAGACATCATAGTTGAAGACTGTCACATTGAGCCATGTCTCTTTGTTATATAGTGTGGGTGGGAATGCATGTGTCTGTTCTAGGTGACAGGTGAGTAAAAGGGCAACTATTTTCTTCAGTAGCTTGCCTGCAGCAAGTAAAGTATATATAAATTATACAAGAGATAAAGTGTGAAATAATTAGATTTACTTTTTCCTTTCTCAACAGTTTCTTGTCGATAATAAGAACTCCCTTCAAGACACAGCCATATTCCCCCTGACCAAGTTCCTTGCCTGCGAAGAGAAAGATGCACTAAATGTAGCAATAGTTACCTATAGTTCTGTCACTATAGTTACTGTGACAATATCCCAGCAAGACTTAAATGTCCCTTTGGTACTAATATGTCAAGCCAAATCTCATCTACATCAACCAGCAAATTTAATTAATGTCTCCAATAACAAACTAAGGTACTGTCAATATTTATCTCCAGTGACACACAGAAATGAAAGGTACTGTCATATTTATCATTAATTGGCATTGGTAGCACAACGTTGGGATGAAGATTATATTTTAGGGTGCCCGTTTTGCCTCTAGAGTTATTTCCTTGTTGGACAATAGTGGTGATAACTGTCCAATTATTTGACAAGCTTTGATGCATCTTGAGTCTATCTCTACTGTTTGTGAATTATCGTTTGTCACTGACAAACCAAAATTTAAGATACTGTCATATTTGTCTCCAATAACACACAGAAATGAAAGGTACTGTCATATTGTCTCCAATGCCACACAGAAATGTAAGATTTAATCATATTTGTCACGAGTGACATACAGAAATGTAAGATACTGTCATATTTTTATCTGGTGAAACACTGAAATGTAAGGTACTGTCATTGATGACTCCAGTGACACACAGAAATTTAATGTACTTGTGACAGTGTGACTGATCCAGGCAATAGAAGAAGAATATGACGAACATGAGATGAAGAATAAGTTGAGGTCGGATGACATAGAAACTTAAGAAGAATTAGCAAGCGTAAGTTAGTTCACCGAACTCAGACGCCGAGGCGTAACAAACTATCACATTGCGCAGAAGGTACGAACAGGTGTGCAGCCTGAATGCTAAGTAAGCCCACACAGATTTCTCCACTGGCCAGGCGAAAGTACGTAACGCAACAAAGTATAACAATGGACTCCATACGTACAGGTGTCCGACACCTATTGATATGAGATCGCTATAGCTAGTCCAGCCTGAAACATTCTGAGTTAAGCCACCGACAAGGGACATGATCAAGAGACTCACAGACGCCGAGACATCTTGAGCTTTTCAGTGGTGGGAAATGTTTGAGTTCTCTCTGACTTGGAGATCAAAGAAAATTCAGAAGAAACTAGGTTGGTCTAGGAAACCAATGACAGCTTGTATACTTATAGCTAATTGGAATGATTGACAGATGTTGTCGAGGCTTCATGGTAATCGACAGGCGGTGGTCAAACAAGCAACCAATAGGTTGACAGTCTTAGCAAGATCCCAAGATAGACCACGCCTGTATTCAAAATAGGCTTTGCCTTACCGGGAAACAAAAAGGCCAGAGAGACAGATTTTAGACACACTTTTGCACCCACGAAGCAGAGGGGACACATCAGATAGGATGTAGTAGAAGAGACTAGATATCAGCCTAAGGCAAGAAGATAGAATTAGGAGTAAGAACTTTTTGCCCACAAAGCTCAAGGGTGACACACTAGACAGAAATAGTAGACGAGAGCAGAGAACCTGTCTCTAGATAGAGTGTAGGAATTAGGAGTTAGATTAAAACAGTGCATCTAGAGATTTTGTGATATACGTTTTGAATTTAGAACTTTCAGATATAAATTGAAAAATAACTTGATTACGATCACGAGAGTTACTTGTGATAAACATCGCCGATAGGCTCTACCAAGTAACGTGAAAGTAACGTCAAGATTTATAATAGAATATTAGAACTTGTTGATTGTACCAGAGACATGTTGTCAAACCATGTGTGGATGTCAATAATAAAGATTGTGTTATATTTGTTCAAAACAACGAGTTATGTGTGTCTCAATAGATATAGATGAAGTGAAAGTACCAATAACAAGATAGATTAGTGAAGCACAAAAATGTAATGTACTGTCATATTTGTCTCCAGTGACACAGAAATTTTAAGGTACTGTCATATTTGTCTCCAGTGACACATAAAAATGTAATGTACTGTCATATTTGTCTCCAGTGACATACAGAAATGTAATGTACTGTCATATTTGTCTCCAGTGACACACAGAAATGTAATGTACTGTCATATTTGTCTCCAGTGACACAGAAATTTTAAGGTACTGTCATATTTGTCTCAGTGACACATAAAAATGTAAGGTAGTGTCATATTTGTCTCCAGTGACACAGAAATGTAAGGTACTGGCATATTTGTCTCCAGTGATGCACAGAAATATAATGTACTGTCCTATTTGCCTTCAGTGACAAACAGAAATGTAATGTACTGTCATATTTGTCTCTAGCACACACACAGAAATTTTAAGGTACTGTTATATTTGTCACAGTAGAAGACCCAGGGAGACACTGAGAAGAACATTGATGAGAGAGGCAAGAGCAGCAGGAATCGGCTCCCTCAATGAGATAGAACTGCTTGCACAGAACAGAGACAGATGGCGAGATTTGATAAAATATCTTTAAAAGAAAACTGCTAGAACAAAAAATTCATATAGGAGAAGGTGTATCTTGGTCTATGCCCTATGGGCCGGTTACGTCTCGAAAGGTCAATAGATAGAGATATTTGTCTCCAATCACACACAGAAATGTAAGATGCTGTCATATTTGTCTCCAATCACACACAGAAATGTAAGATGCTGTCATATTTGTCTCCAATCACACACAGAAATGTAAGATACTGTCATAATTGTCTCCAATCACACACAGAAATGTAAGATACTGTCATATTTGTCTCCAACCACACACAGAAATGTAAGATACTGTCATAATTGTCTCCAATCACACACAGAAATGTAAGATACTGTCATATTTGTCTCCAATCACACACAGAAATGTAAGATACTGACATATTTGTCTCCAATCACACACAGAAATGTAAGATACTGTCATAATTGTCTCCAATCACACACAGAAATGTAAGATACTGTCATAATTGTCTCCAATCACACACAGAAATGTAAGATACTGTCATATTTGTCTCCAATCACACACAGAGATGTAAGATACTGACATATTTGTCTCCAATCACACACAAAAATGTAAGATACTGTCATATTTGTCTCCAATCACACACAGAGATGTAAGATACTGTCATATTTGTCTCCAATCACACACAGAAATGTAAGATACTGTCATATTTGTCTCCAATCACACACAGAAATGTAAGATACTGTCATATTTGTCTCCAATCACACACAGAGATGTAAGATACTGTCATATTTGTCTCCAGGGAATCAGTTAAAAGAAACCCTGACACAAGAGGTAGTAGTAATCAGTTCAAACAATGACACAATTGTGGTAGTAATTATTTCAAACAAACCCTGACACAAGAGGTGGTAGTAATCAGTTCAAACAATGACACAAGAGGTGGTAGTAATTAGTTCAAACAAACCCTGACACAAGAGGTGGTAGTAATCAGTTCAAACAATGACACAATTGTGGTAGTAATTAGTTCAAACAAACCCTGACACAAGAGGTGGTAGTAATTAGTTCAAATAAACCCTGACACAAGAGGTGGTAGTAATTAGTTCAAACAATGACACAAGAGGTGGTAGTAATTAGTTCAAAGAAACCCTGACACAAGAGGTGGTAGTAATCAGTTCAAACAATGACACAAATGTGGTAGTAATTAGTTCAAATAAACCCTGACACAAGAGGTGGTAGTAATCAGTTCAAACAATGACACAATTGTGGTAGTAATTAGTTCAAACAAACCCTGACACAAGAGGTGGTAGTAATTAGTTCAAAGAAACCCTGACACAAGAGGTGGTAGTAATTAGTTCAAACAATGACACAAGAGGTGGTAGTAATCAGTTCAAAGAAACCCTGACACTAGAGGTGGTAGTAATCAGTTCAAAGAAACCCTGACACTAGAGGTGGTAGTAATCAGTTCAAAGAAACCCTGACACTAGAGGTGGTAGTAATCAGTTCAAACAATGATACAAGAGGTGGTAGTAATCAGTTCAAACAATGATACAAGAGGTGGTAGTAATCAGTTCAAACAATGATACAAGAGGTGGTAGTAATCAGTTCAAAGAAACCCCGACACTAGAGGTGGTAGTAATCAGCTCAAACAATGACACAAGAGGTGGTAGTAATTAGTTCAAAGAAACCCTGACACAAGAGGTGGTAGTAATCAGCTCAAACAATGACACAAGAGGTGGTAGTAATCAGCTCAAACAATGACACAAGAGGTGGTAGTAATTAGTTCAAAGAAACCCTGACACAAGAGGTGGTAGTAATCAGCTCAAACAATGACACAAGAGGTGGTAGTAATCAGCTCAAACAATGACACAAGAGGTGGTAGTAATTAGTTCAAAGAAACCCTGACACAAGAGGTGGTAGTAATCAGCTCAAACCCTGACACAAGAGGTGGTAGTAATCAGTTCAAACAATGATACAAGAGGTGGTAGTAATCAGTTCAAACAATGATACAAGAGGTGGTAGTAATCAGTTCAAACAATGATACAAGAGGTGGTAGTAATCAGTTCAAAGAAACCCTGACACAAGAGGTGGTAGTAATCAGTTCAAACCCTGACAAAAGAGGTGGTAGTAATCAGTTCAAAGAAACCCTGACACAAGAGGTGGTAGTAATCAGTTATACAAACCCTGTTTGAGGTTTTTGAAAGCAATTTTTTTCAAAGGTTCACTGTTCTCCAACTGTGATTGACTAGTCTCAGCAGCCACCTGTAGAACAACATTACCTGACAGTTACATGCTACAGATCATGAAAGACATATAAAAATACGTAGTTAACAATCAATTAAGGGATATTGTACCCATCTCCACTGGATATCCTGACTAATAAAACATTTTAGACAATAAGGGCTGTTTATAAATCCATCAGTGTTTGGTGGATACTCTGTACTGTGATGGTTGATTGTGAAAAAAATGTAAACAATTAGTCTGCTGCAAGCTTTATTGTCTTTATCACAGAGGAGTGAGTTAGTGGCTGTCAAGAATATCTATTGACCTTTCGAGCCGTAACCGGCCCATAGGGCGTAGACCAAGATACACCTTCTCCTATATGAATTTTTGTTCTAGCAGTTTTCTTTTAAAGATATTTTATCAAATCTCGCCATCTGTCTCTGTTCTGTGCAAGCAGTTCTATCTCATTGAGGGAGCCGATTCCTGCTGCTCTTGCCTCTCTCATCAATGTTCTTCTCAGTGTCTCCCTGGGTCTTCCTCTTTTTCTTTTACCTGTTGTTTCCCATATGAGGGCTTGCTTTGCTATTCGATTATTATCTCTTCTCATCACATGTCCAACGTATGACCATCGTCTTTTCTTTATTACTGAAGATATTAGTGGTTGATTGGCGATTTCTCTAATTTCCTCGTTTGTTTTGAATTCGTTCCATTCTATACCAAGTATTTTCCTTAGACATTTATTTTCGAATGCGTTCAACTTTGTTTCTATATCTCTTGTTGTTTTCCAGCTTTCACACGCATACGTAAGGGTTGATAGTACATTTGATTTGAATAGCCTAAGTTTTGTGTTTGTGCTAATGAGTTTTGATTTCCACAACTTTTCAAGGCTTCTGAAAGACATTGCTGCTTTAGCCAGTCTGATTCTAATTTCTTTGCTCGTATCCCCTTCTCGATCAATGTGACTTCCAAGATAGATGAAGTGATCGATCTCTTCTACTGGTTTGTTTTCCATGTATATTTTGTCACTTGTTGGAATTAAACTTTTCATGACTTTAGTCTTTTCATGATTGACCTCAAGCCCAATTTTGCTGGCTATTGATGATAGTTCATTTGTGTTTTCCTGCATCGTTTTTATCTGATTGCTGATGAGAACTATGTCATCAGCAAAGTCCAGGTCCTCCAAATGGTCTCCTTGTATCCATTCGATGCCTTTATTACCAGTGCAGCATTTCTTCATTATGAAGTCCATAACAATTCCAAATAACAAGGGCGATAAAATACATCCTTGTTTAACCCCAGTTTCTATTGGGAAACATTCGCTCAGTCCTTCCTCTGTTCGAACTGCACATGTGTAACCATCATACATGTCTGTCAAACATATATGAGAGTAATAATAAAAGATGGACCAATATCAGTCTAGAGATGTGAGAGTAACATCAAAAGATGGACCAATAGCAGTCTAGAGATGTGAGAGTAACATCAAAAGATGGACCAATATCAGTCTAGAGATGTGAGAGTAACATCAAAAGATGGACCAATATCAGTCTAGAGATGTGAGAGTAACATCAAAAGATGGACCAATATCAGTCTAGAGATGTGAGAGTAACATCAAAAGATGGACCAATATCAGTCTAGAGATGTGAGAGTAACATCAAAAGATGGACCAATATCAGTCTAGAGATGTGAGAGTAACATCAAAAGATGGACCAATATCAGTCTAGAGATGTGAGAGTAACATCAAAAGATGGACCAATAGCAGTCTAGAGATGTGAGAGTAACATGAAAAGATGGACCAATAGCAGTCTAGAGATGTGAGAGTAACATCAAAAGATGGACCAATATCAGTCTAGAGATGTGAGAGTAACATCAAAAGATGGACCAATATCAGTCTAGAGATGTGAGAGTAACATCAAAAGATGGACCAATATCAGTCTAGAGATGTGAGAGTAACATCAAAAGATGGACCAATATCAGTCTAAAGATGTGAGAGTAACATCAAAAGATGGACCAATATCAGTCTAGAGATGTGAGAGTAACATCAAAAGATGGACCAATATCAGTCTAGAGATGTGAGAGTAACATCAAAAGATGGACCAATATCAGTCTAGAGATGTGAGAGTAACATCAAAAGATGGACCAATATCAGTCTAGAGATGTGAGAGTAACATCAAAAGATGGACCAATAGCAGTCTAGAGATGTGAGAGTAACATGAAAAGATGGACCAATAGCAGTCTAGAGATGTGAGAGTAACATGAAAAGATGGACCAATATCAGTCTAGAGATGTGAGAGTAACATGAAAAGATGGACCAATAGCAGTCTAGAGATGTGAGAGTAACATCAAAAGATGGACCAATAGCAGTCTAGAGATGTGAGAGTAACATCAAAAGATGGACCAATAGCAGTCTAGAGATGTGAGAGTAACATGAAAAGATGGTCTAATAACAGATTATAACCCAAAAAATGCCATGATAGTTGTGGTATGATAGTTGACAACATCAAGAGATGGTCTATGTTATAATTAGACAGAAGCACCTTCTATGCCCACAATTAAACAAAGAAAAATCCAGCATATCTCCTTTCTTACTTTATCTTTTGTATATCTTCTTTCTTACTTTACCTCTTGCATATCTCCTTTCTTACATTATCTCTTGTATATATTCTTTCTTACTTTATCTCTTGTATATCTCCTTTCTTACTTTATCTCTTGTATATATTCTTTCTTACTTTACCTCTTGCATATCTCCTTTCTTACATTATCTCTTGTATATATTCTTTCTTACTTTATCTCTTGTATATCTCCTTTATGTCTTGTATACCTCCTTTCTCACTTTATCTGTTGTATATCTGTATCAGTGAATGTGAAGGTGTGGGGAAAGGAGGAGAGTAGGTGATAGTTTGGAGAGAGTGAGGAAAACAGTACGGGGATGGTCACTAGAAATTTGAGTAGAACTGTGATCAGAGGAAGAGCAGGAATCTCGTGACTGAAAATAGTGATAAACATGGGAGGTGAGTGGATGACATAGCAGAAATCTATTGAAGGGGAGACAAAGGAAGTGAGTTTTGATTGGTTAGAGGGTGAGAAATATAATCACCTGCAAGGGGTTAGAAAGAAGCTCTCCACCAGAAAAGTGACATGTGGCCGAGAAGTTAGGGTCGGCCATGCTGTTAGGCGTTAGCATGTGACAGTGAACTCAAGCTCAGCATAGCTAAGGATGGATAGTTAGAAGTTATTTAGAAAAGAATCTCTTCTGTACTTAAGAAGTAGTGAAGCCATAACAGAGATAATTAGTAAGGAGGCTAGCAGCCAAGTGTAATTGTGGTTAGGGTAATTTATTAATTAGGCTGAGAGAGCGTGGCGACATGATGCGATATCATCAAGTAGAAATTGTGATTTTACTCATCCATATGTGTGAATAGCCGAACAGAAATGTATACCCGCTGGCTGTGAATATAGTCTGAATATTCTGCAGTTGTGAAAGTTGATTAATAAAGTTGATGTGACCTTTTAATGAAAGACTTCAGTGTGCAGTAATACTTTTATTCCAGCAAGTTGTGTCTACATGCCATGGTGGTTAATTGAAGTTGGGAGTTATCATGGGCACAGGTAAAAAAATCCAGACCCAGTGCAGAACGGTCCAGTTCACAAGACGAAGTATGATCTAGTGTGCATTGGGTATATTACAGCAAAGCAGTCACAGACATTGTGACATCCGAGGTTGCATACTGGAAGGCGTGCGAGCGAGTCAGATCCCCGTTCACAACGACAGTCTTCTAAGAGCGCCAGTGAACACGCATCCCATTACACAGAACTAAAGAAGATGGGCTACCTCTAGCATGGCTCAGGATAACAAACGTTATCCTTAGATTAAACAACAACGAAGTATTAAACAACGAGTAACCATCCAGGTCATAAATCGACACTGTTATATATCTCCTTTCATACTTTATCACTTGTATATCTTCTTTTTTTACTTTATCTAATGTATATCTCCTTTCTTACTTGATCTCTTGTATATCTTATTTTATCTCTTGTATATCTTATTTCTTATTTTATCTCTTGTATATCTTATTTCTTATTTTATCTCTTGTATATCTTATTTCTTATTTTATCTCTTGTATATCTTATTTCTTATTTTATTTCTTGTATATCTTATTTCTTATTTTATCTCTTGTATATCTTATTTTATCTCTTGTATATCTTATTTAAATTGTACCAGCTTTCACCATTGCTAAGGAATCCAAACATTTATATGCCAGCTAAACAACAAATGATAAATAGTATTTTCATACCAACTTTGTGCTATGAAAGTCAAACATGGACCCTTTCTAAATCACAATTAAGAAAGATCAATACATGTGAGATGTGATGCTAGAGAAAAGTAACAAACAACACAAGAAGAGATAGAATACCTAATGAAACCATAACAAAAATGGTAGGAACAAAACCCTGCCAAGAATATATAGAACAACAACTTAAATGGTTTGGCCACTTAGAATGAATCCGCACCAATCACCATCAAGGGCGTTCTTCTTGAGAATGCATGGAAAAAGACCAAGAGGAAGACCCAGAAGAAGATGGATAGATGCAGTGACAGAGACATGTAACAACAAAGGAAAATCACTAATTCAGACAGTTCGAGCAGCTCAAGAACAACAAATGATATAAACCACGACACCTTTCAGGTATCAGTGATAAGAGAAAAGAAGAACAAGATATCTTATTTCTTACTTTATCTCTTGTATATCTTATTTCTTACTTTATCTTTTTGTATCTCATGTCTTACTTTATCTCTTGTGTTCATTTCTTTATCTGAACATGGAAGAGGAGTTTCTGTGGCAGGACAAGATTCAGCATCAGATGGTCGAGGTGGCAGCTTTGGTTTGAGTTTAACTGGTAATAGAAGAAGAAGTGAAGACACAGTTGTATAATTACATTGCTGTTTGACACATGTGCTTGGCTATGGTATTTCTTTATTTCAAATTTGACAGCAATAAAATAATTAAAATTGTATCACAACTACCTCATGTCAGGCAACACCTTGCAATTATATAATCTTGTGGTTCCACAGAATGAAATGACCAACAACAAATTTACATTCAGATTAAAACTTCCATTAATTTCATATGTCATTTAATTTAATACTAAAAAAAATAAATGAAGATAAAAGAAAATTGACATGCCTTGTGATGTCTAGGGAATATTGTGTTAGTACCAATATTATTGTTATTGTAATAACAAATTAGTTAGTCCACAGAGTAAGAGAAAATGAAATGGCAACATGGTGTTACAATTTTATAACCAACATGATCTATAGGATATTAAATTGTATTTAGACATGATTTTACTTGGTAATATAAGAAGGTAGTTTGCAATTCCATTCCTTCTTGGCAGTGACTGTACTAGCCGGAGATCGCAGCCATTGTCTCTACAAACGAGATCCTCTGCCTGCCATCACAGAGTGGGGATCATAACCGGCACTATTTGTCAGCTGCTCCCACAACACCATCCACCACCTGCTCCAATGGCTTCATATAACCCTGATGAAGTGGGGCTAAACAGGAGCTTCACATCACCCAAGGGTGTCCCGAAGACTAGCAGAGGAAAGGAGGAGATGTCTTACCCCTTTGGTAGGGCATAATTCTACCCTGCTAACCATTAAAGTAAAGCATGTGGATATAATCAATATGCTGGAGAAATTAAATATTGATGGCAAGGATCTTCGAATCATAAAACAAACATGTACTGGCAACAAACAGCAGCTATACGAATTAGCAACCAAACAGGATAATTCCAATATATAAAACAAGGAGTCAGACAAGACTGTGTTCTATCACCGGATTTGTTTTCACTTTACAGCAAAAATATGAGATCACTAGAAGATATAAAAGGAATTGAAGTCAACAGTCACAACATAAACAATTTGCGATATGCAAAAGACACAGTCTTTTTTGCAAAGACAGAGAATGAACTACAAGAAATTATAGACATAATAGTAAAAGAAAGCAACAAGAAAGGTCTCAGTCTGAATAGTTAGAAAACAGAAGTAATGGTAATATCAAAGAAACAATCATCACCAGCATGTAGCATAAAAATAAACAGGACAAATCTGAAACAAGTGCAACGCGTCAAATACTTGGGAACAATAATAACATCAGATGGAAGATGCATCACAGAAATAAAAAGTAGAATAGCTCAGGCCAAAATAGCATTTCAGAAAATGAAAAATGTCTTATGCAACAAATCTATGTCAATAGAAGTGATAAAAAGAGTTGATCAGTGCTATATCGAGCCAATTCTGACCTATGGAAGTGAATCACAGACAATAAACAAACAAATTATAAGACAGAGGCCACAGAGATGGAATTTCTCAGAAGAATGTTGAAAGTTTCCTGGACAGCTAAAAAGACTAATGAGGAAGTTCTCAAAGAGGCCAACACAAAAAGGGAGCTCCTAAAAGAAAGAAACAATCAACACTTTTCGGGTACATCATGAGAAGAGCAAAGTTGGAATACTTGGTTACAATTGGTAAAATACAGGGAAAGAGATATTGCGGACGACTAAGAGAGAAAATACTAGATAACTTGGTGTCATGACATGGTAAATAGTCAACAACAGAACTGATACGATGCACTGTAGATCGAAGATTGTGGAAGGACATAATCGCATATGCTAACCAATATGGCACATGATGATGATGATCTATAGGAAATCCTGAGTTTTGCTTGGGAATAGTTGTTTAGCTTATAGTTCTAGCTTGTAAAGGTGAACTAGACACCCTGATGATACCCAGAATAGAGAACAAGATGAACTATACACCCTGATGATACCCAGAATAGAGAACAAGATGAACTATACACCCTGATGATACCCAGAATAGAGAACAAGATGAACTACACACCCTGATGATACTCAGAATGAAGAACAAGATGAACTACACACCCTGATGATACCCAGAATAGAGAACAAGATGAACTACACACCCTGATGATACTCAGAATGAAGAACAAGATGAACTACACACCCTGATGATACCCAGAATAGAGAACAAGATGAACTATACACCCTGATGATACCCAGAATAGAGAACAAGGTGAACTACACACCCTGATGATACCCAGAATAGAGAACAAGATGAAATATACACCCTGATGATACCCAGAATAGAGATCAAGATGAACTATACACCCTGATGATACCCAGAATAGAGAACAAGGTGAACTACACACCCTGATCATACTCAGAATGAAGAACAAGATGAACTACACATCCTGATGATACCCAGAATAGAGAACAAGATGAACTATACACCCTGATGATACCCAGAATAGAGAACAAGATGAACTACACACCCTGATGATACCCAGAATAGAGAACAAGATGAACTACCCATCCTGATGATACCCAGAATAGAGAACAAGATGAACTACACATCCTGATGATACCCAGAATAGAGAACAAGATGAACTACACACCCTGATCATACTCAGAATGAAGAACAAGATGAACTACACACCCTGATCATACTCAGAATGAAGAACAAGATGAACTACACACCCTGATCATACCCAGAATGAAGAACAAGTTGAATCATACCAATCATCAATGGAAAAAATGCTGTGCACTATAGGAGTTGAGTACAGCAAAATCTGAAAGTTGTAAATATTAGCATTAGTGCCAAACTTTGAGCTATGCATTGACTCAGCTTTCATATATAATATACTGGGAAGAGGCAAATAATTGCAGTAAAGGAGCCAGTGGTGAGGTGTAACATAAATATTTTCCATCCAATTCTACCTATTCTTCTATAAATCCACATTCCAAAGGCTCACTGCAATACCAGAAATGTAAGTATACTTGGCTTTTAATTTCTTGTTTGTTTTGTTCTATGTGTTGAAGAAGGCTTCATTCAATGACTCTTAGTTTTTACTCATATAAAGTTGTAACATACACTTTTGTATTATTTGTTTGCTTGCGTGTAAAAGCAAGAACTACACTGAATTTACAGGAGATAAGAACTTACATGCTGTACTTACCTGTACAAACAAGAACTATGCTGGACTTACAGGAAATAATAATTTTACATGCTGTACTTACCTGTACAAACAAGAACTAAGCTGGACTTACAGGAAATAATAATTTTACATGCTGTACTTACCTGTACAAACAAGAACTATGCTGGAATTACAGGAGACAAGAACTTTACATGCTGTACTTACCTGTACAAACAAGAACTATGCTGGACTTACAGGAAATAACAATTTTACATGCTGTACTTACCTGTACAAACAAGAACTATGCTGGACTTACAGGAGACAAGAACTTTACATGCTGTACTTACCTGTACAAACAAGAACTATGCTGGACTTACAGGAGACAAGAACTTTACATGCTGTACTTACCTGTACAAACAAGAACTATGCTGGACTTACAGGAGACAAGAACTTTACATGCTGTACTTACTTGTAGGAATTGGAGATTTTGGTGAAGACAAATTACTGTAAGTCACAGGTATATCAAGCTCCACCACATCATTACCTACAATTAAACAACAATTTTTAAAAAACTATGGATGTTCAAATTTTTGTTAGCGTTCATCACAGTTAACTGTAAACATTTAACATTCACTTTGTAAGGTCTGTCACAGTTAACTGTAAACATTTAACATTCACTTTGTATGATCTGTCACAGTTAACTGTAAACATTTAACATTCAATTTGTACGGTCTGTCACGGTTAACTGTAAACATTAAACATTCAATTTGTACGGTCTGTCACAGTTAACTGTAAACATTTAACATTCACTTTGTATGATCTGTCACAGTTAACTGTAAACATTTAACATTCACTTTGTATGGTCTGTCACAGTAAACTGTAAACATTTAACATTCACTTTGTACAGTCTGTCACAGTAAACTGTCAACATTTAACATTCACTTTGTATGGTCTGTCACAGTAAAGTGTAAACATTTAAAATTCACTTTGTACAGTATGTCACAGTAAACTGTCAACATTTAACATTCACTTTGTATGATCTGTCACAGTTAACTGTAAACATTTAACATTCACTTTGTATGGTCTGTCACAGCCAACTGTAAACATTTAACATTCACTTTGTAAGGTCTGTCATTCTTCTTCTTCTTCTACCTTTTTAGCTCCCAGTGGAGCATAGGGCTTCAACAAACACTTTCCAAGTCATTCTGTTTTTTGCCATTCTTTTAAGATCATTCCATGTCTTCCCCATCATCTTCATCTCTGCTTCTATCTGTCTTCTCCAAGAATTCCTTGGCCTTCCTCTTTGTCTTTTCCCCGGGGATTCCAAAAAAGGGCCTGTTGTGTAATACTCTCAGTTGGCTTCCATAGTGTGTGTCCTATCCAGCACCATCGCCTTCGCTGTATCTCTTTATCCGCTAGTGTTTGACTGGTACATTTCCATAATTCTATGTTAGTGATTTTGTCCTGCCATTTCCATCCTTTTATTCTGCACAAGCATCCATTAATGAAAGTCTGTATCTTTGTGATTGTAAATTTTGTTGTTCTCCATGTTTCACAGCCATATACCGCCTTAACATTTGAGTTGAAAATTTTTAAAGGTCTGTCACAGTTAACTGTAAACATTTAACATTCACTTTGTATGGTCTGTCACAGTTAACTGTAAACATTTTAATTCACATTCAAAGGTGGCCAATCTTTGTCAAAAATAATTTATTTTAAAACATTATCTCATTGTCTGTTATTCATTTTCTTGAAAAAAAATCTTAACAGCATTAATCTCACTTTGACTTTCTTGTGTCTGCTTGGTGTTTCTACAATGGCTGGAGAATAAAGGATGTTCCAGTACAAATGCTATAATGTGTGCAGGACAGCTTTGACAGAAACAATTATTTATCCGACAGAGAAACAAATCCATCCTCTACCTGATTGAGCTATGAGCCCAATCAACTTCCCCATTTTCTAAAAACAGCTATATCAATCAATAGAAGCTTGCAGACATATCAATCAATAGAAGCAAGCAGACATATCAATCAATAGAAGCTAGCAGACATATCAATCAATAGAAGCTAGCAGACATATCAATCAATGGGTGCTAGCAGACATATCAATCAATGGGTGCTAGCAGACATATCAATCAATAGAAGCTAGCAGACATATCAATCAATAGAAGCTAGCAGACATATCAATCAATAGAAGCTAGCAGACATATCAATCGATAGAAGCTAGCAGACATATCAATCAATAGAAGCTAGCAGACATATCAATCAATAGAAGCTAGCAGACATATCAATCAATAGAAGCTAGCAGACATATCAATCAATAGAAGCTAGCAGACATATCAATCAATAGAAGCTAGCAGACATATCAATCAATAGAAGCTAGCAGACATATCAATCAAAAAATATATATATGTACAGCGAACACTGCCATGAATATTCGATACACATAATATAGAATACCTCCTGCAAATATGAGTAGTAGATATCTGACATGATGTGTTGAATGTTGTTATTTGTTTGTTATTGCAGTTGCCTCTGCCTTGTATAATAACAATAGCCTTAAGTTTGAGTATTTTGGACACCCCAGGTTTCACTTACTTGACCATGGTGAAAAAGTATCCTGACAATCCAGAAATGGCATCAAGTGAGCATAGAATAAATGTGCAAGTATTTATTTTGAGGTCAAAAATAGCAAGCACATGAAACTCAGGTTCATCAATTCTTCTATGATAACAGTGGTAACATATATAATGTGAGATATCTACACGACCTATAGCCAAGTGATATGATAACCATGCTAACATACATAATGTGAAATCCAGAAATCCACACAAAACTCTAGCCAAGAGATATGATAACCATGCTAACATATGCAATGTAGGATCTCGAAGTCCCCACAAACTCTAAAGAGACTAAGTGCCTTTGAAAATAAATGCCTCTGAAGAGACTAGACACCAAATGAAACTATAAGGGAAGAAAGCAAACAAGAACAGTTATCAAGTTATATAGGGACAAGCCAATTATTTACAAGTTATAGCTCAATATGGACTGCTCTGCCAAGTCAACCGAAGGTTTCACTTTAGGGATTTTGCACTGCGTTTCGTGCGCGCTGTTGGCTGCATTCACTAGAATAATCAGGATTTTATGGGCGCATCAATTGTTGTGCGTGCTACGTCATCATGATGGTTGATCATATATCCCTACACCAGCCGTATGTTAATAATGGAAGGTGAAATGACAGAGCTTTGTTCATGGCTTTGCAGCCTTGGTGTAACTCCAGAGTTTCATGTTAGTTCAGAAGGGATGTTGTCTAGATTCAAGAGGGCTACTGTGAGATCCAGGGTAGACTTGTGAACTGGTTTATCATTTACACATTTAAAAAAATATTTTCAATTTTCAGGAGGACCTGAACTTCTGGTCAATATGGTGGATAGGCAACAGGAACTGCTTAAGGCTATGTCTGAAAGTGTTCCTTGTTGCAGTTTCTTCATATTCCAAGTCCAGCTTGTTGCAGGAGCTACTGAGTTAAGTGCTCTGTGCACACTGTGAGCTGTGCATTTCATCCGTTTTGATCGTGTTTTGATATTCCGATTGCTTACGATGAATGATGATATTGTATGACAGGGAACATATGGCTGTGTTCACTTTCTGTGCAGTTTTGCCTTATGTCTTTTGGAGTGTGCTGAGACTGCTATGATGGGGACTACAGCAACCTTTCTTTGTTTGGGAGATGAGTTAGTAATTTGGATGATTCCACTGGCACGGGCGGTTGAGCAATTATGGATTTTAATTCATTTGCAGTGATACCAGGGCCTTCCATAACCATAAGGACAGGGTGATGGTTTAGGTGCTGAGAATGGAGGCCTTCACTGGTGGCAAAAGAAAAAAAAAGAAAGCCAGAAGAAACTTTAAAATGAACAATTAATAGAGAGAGCTGTGGACATAAAAACAAAACAAGATCTATAAGCCCTAGCAGTGAATCATCAAACAAGGAGAATTATGATTTCTGCTCTTTGGCCAAAGAGAAACTAACTCAGGGATTATCACTTGGTTTATCTGCTTGCATCATTGTATGAAACTGTCATGCAAATTTGCTTCTGCTATCATTATTGTGTCTAATCTTTCCCTCATTACGATTATTCCACAGCCACCAGGCAGATCAATAATAACACAACAGCCAGTAGTGTCCTGCAACAGATGTTAACAACAACCTGTGACAAAAGAGGAAGACAGAAAAGACAATGACACTCACACATCTTTATATGACCGTACCCTCTGTAAGAACAATCCATTTTGCCTTAATGCTGTCAAGAACAAGAGAAAACAGAACAAAACAGAATTGGCCAAATATGTCAGATTTAAATAAAAAATTGTCTGTAATATGTTTACTTGTTGAAACTGAGGCTTGCAGAGGAACCCCCAGGCCATCTTCAAAGTTGCTGTAATACTGAACCAGCAATTCCAGCGAGCGGTGGAAGGGGCCGTCATCAAAGAAGTAGACAAGCTGGTTTCTGTACTCCTGTAGATATATAGTGACTGGTATTAAATTATGAGTAAGCAGTTGAAAGACATATGAGCTAGAAATCTAAGTAGTGAGTAAGCAGTTGAAAGACATATGAGCTAGAAATCTAAGTAGTGAGTAAGCAGTTGAAAGACATATCAGCTAGAAATCTAAGTAGTGAGTAAGCAGTTGAAAGACATATGAGCTAGAAACCTAAGTAGTGAGTAAGCAGTTGAAAGACATATGAGCTAGAAATCTAAGTAGTGAGTAAGCAGTTGAAAGACATATGAGCTAGAAACCTAAGTAGTGAGTAAGCAGTTGAAAGACATATGAGCTAGAAACCTAAGTAGTGAGTAAGCAGTTGAAAGACATATGAGCTAGAAATCTAAGTAGTGAGTAAGCAGATGACAGATAGATATAAAGCTAAAAAATTTAAGTAGTGAGTAAGCAGGTGACAGATAGATATAAAGCTAAAAAATTTAAGTAGTGAGTAAGCAGGTGACAGATAGATATAAAGCTAAAAAATTTAAGTAGTGAGTAAGCAGGTGACAGATAGATATAAAGCTAAAAAATTTAAGTAGTGAGTAAGCAGGTGACAGATAGATATAAAGCTAAAAAATCTAAGTAGTGAGTAAGAAGATGACAGATAGATATGAAGCTAAAAAATCTAAGTAGTGAGTAAGAAGATGACAGATAGATATAAAGCTAAAAAATTTAAGTAGTGAGTAAGAAGATGACAGATAGATATGAAGCTAAAAAATCTAAGTAGTGAGTAAGAAGATGACAGATAGATATGAAGCTAAAAAATCTAAGTAGTGAGTAAGAAGATGACAGATAGATATGAAGCTAAAAATCTAAGTAGTGAGTAAGCAGGTGACAGATAGATATAAAGCTAAAAAATTTAAGTAGTGAGTAAGAAGTTGAAAGACATATGAGCTAGTATCTAAGTAGTGAGTAAGAAGATGACAGATAGATATGAAGCTAAAAAATCTAAGTAGTGAGTAAGAAGATGACAGATAGATATGAAGCTAAAAAATCTAAGTAGTGAGTAAGAACACCAGCAGCAGAATTAGATGTAAATTTAGATGACTTCACCTTGAGAGAAATAGAAACCACCTTAAAGCTTATGACCAATAACAAGGCTGCTGGAGAGGATAAGTTAACAGCTGAGATCCTCAAGGCAATTGATAGCCATAATCTAATACATCTCCAAAAAATGTTCAACATCATTTGGAAAACAGAGAAGACGCCTCATAAATGGAAAAAAGGAATCATTGTTAAGATCCCAAAAAAGGGCAATCTTAGAGATTGTAACAACTGGAGAGGCGTGACACTTTTGTCAGTTGCCTCAAAGTTATTCTGCAAAATCATCCTAAATAGAATACAGGATTCAATAGATACAGTAATGCGTGAAGAACAGGCTGGGTTTAGAAAAGGGAGAAGCTGTATTGACCACATTTTCACTCTACGAATTATATTGGAGGAACACATTGAAAAGCAAAAACCTTTTGTACTTAACTTCATCGACTTCAAAAAAGCATTTGATAGTATTCATAGAGATTCTTTGTGGAAAATTCTGAAGCAATATGGCTTACCATGAAAAATCATAAATATTATCAAAGACATGTATGATGGTTACACATGTGGAGTTCGAACAGAGGAAGGATTGAGCGAATGTTTCCTAATAGAAACTGGGGTTAAACAAGGATGTGTTTTATCGCCCTTGTTATTTGGAATTGTTATGGACTTCATAATGAAGAAATGCTGTACTGGTAATAAAGGCATCGAATGGATACAAGGAGACCATTTGGAGGGCCTTGACTTTGCTGATGACATAGTTCTCATCACCAGTCAGATAAAAACGATGCAGGAAAACACAAATGAACTATCATCAATAGTCAGCAAAATTGGGCTTGAGATCAATCATGAAAAGACTTAAGTCATGAAAAGCTTAATTCCAACAGACGACAAAATATACATGGAAAACAAACCAGTGGAAGAGATCGATCACTTTATCTAATTTGAAAGTCACATTGATCGAGAAGGGGATACAAGCAAAGAAATTAGAATCAGAATAACTAAAGCAGCAATGTCTTTCAGAAGCCTTGAAAAAATTGTGGAAATCAAAACTCATCAGCACAAACACAAAACTTAGACTATTCAAATCAAATGTACTATCAACCCTTACGTATGCGTGTGAAAGCTGGAAAACAACAAGAGATATAGAAACAAAGTTGAACGCATTCGAAAATAAATGTCTAAGGAAAATACTTGGTATAGCATGGAACGAATTCAAAACAAACGAGGAAATTAGAGAAATCGCCAATCAACCACTAATATCTTCAGTAATAAAGAAAAGACGATGGTCATACGTTGGACATGTGATGAGAAGAGATAATAACCGAATAGCAAAGCAAGCCCTCATATGGGAAACAACAGGTAAAAGAAAAAAGAGGAAGACCCATGGAGACACTGAGAAGAACATTGATGAGAGAGGCAAGAGCAGCAGGAATCGGCTCCCTCAATGAGATAGAACTGCTTGCACAGAACAGAGACAGATGGTGAGATTTGATAAAATATCTTTAAAAGAAAACTGCTAGAACAAAAAATTCATATAGGAGAAGGTGTATCTTGGTCTACGCCCTATGGGCCGGTTACGGCTCGAAAGGTCAATAGATAGATAGATAGAGTAAGAAGATAACAGATAGATATGAAGCTAATAATCTTCTTCTTTCCTTCCTCATTTGTCTTTCAGCTCGCATTTTTTTGGTGCATCCAAGATAGCAGTGTCTTTTCAACAGTCCATTGTTAACAAAGCATAATTTCATTTCTGTGAGCTTCAAAACAACAAAAATCAAACGCTCACAGTGCCTCCACGTGCTGTAGAGCTAATTGACTGGAGTTGGCCAATCTATAATGTGGAAATGGGTTCTGGACCATGCGACCGAGTAAGTGGATGTGAGTCTAGACCATCCACAGCATCGACGTTTAGCAACCATATCAATCATGACGACAGTAAGTATTCAGATGAAGCCCAAAAGACAACAACGAAGGAGAAAAACTAGAAAAGATAAACGTGGTCGTATGAAATTGTCAAAGTGTGAGAGGCTAGGCTAAAAGTATGTGTGTGTTACATATTGGAATTGTGCATCTATAAATCAACAACATCCCATTCTTGATAAGCTACTGAGCAGTGTCGATAAAATGGTTTTGCAAGAAAAACTTCTTGGTGATAAGACAGTTAGTGCCCCTGGATTTCACTGTTTCTACAATAGAAGACACCTTGGACAGGCCATCCTTGTGCGAAACAACATGGTGGCAGCTGAGGTTGATATGTCTGCGTGAGACAATGCAGAATTGCAGGTACATGCGATTAGGGTGCAGACCCCAGTTCCTTTCATGCTTGTAAATGTGTACATCTGTAATGGGAAGGTAGACATACAACAATGGCAGAATCTCTTCGCATTCAAGGAGGAATAAATATAAGTTCTAATTATTTGTAGAATGTTTTTGATGAAAGTCCTATTTATTTGTAGAATATATTTTATGACTAGAATCAGTACAGAAATTTACATATCTTGGATCCACAGTTACGCAAACCATCTCTCTTGATGAAGAATTGGTTAAGGCAGCTACGACCTTCGGCAAACTCACAAAAAGGGCATGGAACAACACGAAACTAACTCGAAAGACTAAACTCCTAATATATCAAACATGTGTGCTTAGCACACTAATATATGGATCCGAAACCTGGACAACATACTCAAACCAGGAAAAAAGACTAAATGTCTTCCACATGCGATGTCTCCGCAAAATAATGCACATCAAATGGCAAGACAAAATAACCAACTTAACTGTCCTGCAACGTGCTAAGACCCTAACAATTATGTCGATGCTCAGAAGTCGAAGGCTAAGATGGCTGGGGCATGTCCAACGGATGGAAGAAAAACGCATTCCTAGGCAAATACTATATGGTGAGCTAAAACACGGAAAAAAACAAATCGGCAGACCTAAACTACGATATAGAGATATCTGCAAATCATCTCTGAAAGACTTCTCCATCTGTGAAAACGACTGGCAACATCTGGCAAGTGATCGCACATCATGGAGAGCATGTATAAGGAACGGTATAACAACATTTGAGACTGTGCTAAGACAGGACTTAGAAGAGAAGAGACTCATGAAAAAGGATGGTAAACCCTGTGGATCAGCGAGCCTGACCTGTTCATTATGTGACCGTGTGTGTTTGTCAAACATTGGTAGAATTAGCCACGAGAGAAGCTGTTCGGCAAAAACAATACCTCAAAAAAATACGCAATAGCCTCCACTAGACCGTCTGACAAGACGAAAAGGGCCATATATGTATATATTTTATGAAAGTCCTCATTATTTGTAGAATGTTTTTGATGAAAGTCCTCATTATTTGTAGAATGTTTTATATGAAAGTCCTAATTATTTGTAGAATGTTTTATATGAAAGTCCTAATTATTTGTAGAATGTTTTTGATGAAAGTCCTCATTTGTAGAATGTTTTTTACTACCCACAATTTTTAGGGTGAGCTTCAGAGGCTTTCAATGTCATGTGTTAGGTTATCCCAACAGGCTTATAGTTACCTCGCACAGCCAATGAAACATAAGCTTTCTAGACACCATACAACTGAATTTGTTAACATGTAAGGTAATAAAGAGAGTTATCTTAATTGAAAAGAAGAGATTATGGATAAAAGTATTTTTAGAGTGGCTTCTATTGAGGGAGACAAAAATATTGTATGAACTCAGAAAGGTCAGGTTCAAATTATGAATCTTGAGGGTTCCCTAGAAACTAACAACACCAAACACTAGGAGTTAGGGGGCAGACCATATAAGCTACAGGACCTGTCAAAGAGAGACTTTTAAAAAGTGACTTTAGAGAGAGAAGAGCTGTTATGATGTTTCCAGCAGGCCATACAGGTAAGATCCAGTCAGAGGGATTCGACAGAGACTTAGGTGTATTATGACAACAATGCTTAGAACTAGTGTAGGCTGACAATGAGATGTCTTAGAGCTGAACAAACCTCGTAATTAGAATTCATGAGACAATAGTTGATAGATTGTGATGTAAATATTATTCATGAGGCTATAGTTGATAGATTGTGATGTGAATATTATTAATGAGACTATAGTTGATAGATTGTGATGTGAATATTATTAATGAGACTATAGTTGATAGATTGTGATGTAAATATTATTCATGAGACAATAGTTGATAGATTGTGATGTGAATATTATTCATGAGGCTATAGTTGATAGATTGTGATGTGAATATTATTAATGAGACTATAGTTGATAGATTGTGATGTGAATATTATTAATGAGACAGTAGTTGATAGATTGTGATGCAAATATTATTAATGAGACAGTTGTTGATAGATTGTGATGTAAATATTATTCATGAGGCTATAGTTGATAGATTGTGATGTAAATATTATTCATGAGACAGTTGTTGATAGATTGCGATGTAAATATTATTCATGAGGCTATAGTTGATAGATTGTGATGTGAATATTATTAATGAGACAATAGTTGATAGATTGTGATGTAAATATTATCTATGAGACAATAGTTGATAGATTGTGATGTGAATATTATTAATGAGACAGTTGTTGATAGATTGTGATGTGAATATTATTAATGAGACACTAGTTGATAGATTGTGATGTAAATATTATTAATGAGACAGTAGTTGATAGATTGTGATGTGAATATTATTAATGAGACAGTAGTTGATAGATTGTGATGTAAATATTATTAATGAGACAGTAGTTGATAGATTGTGATGTGAATATTATTAATGAGACAATAGTTTATAGATTGCGATGCAAATATTAATAAGACAATAGTTGATAGATTGTGATGCAAATATTATTCATGAGACAATAGTTGATAGATTGTGATGTGAATATTATTAATGAGACAGTTGTTGATAGATTGAGATGCAAATATTATTAATGAGACAGTAGTTGATAGATTGTGATGTGAATATTATTAATGAGACAGTTGTTGATAGATTGAGATGCAAATATTATTAATGAGACAGTAGTTGATAGATTGTGATGTGAATATTATTAATGAGACAGTTGTTGATAGATTGAGATGCAAATATTATTCATGAGACAATAGTTGATAGATTGTGATGTGAATATTATTCATGAGACAATAGTTGATAGATTGTGATGTGAATATTATTCATGAGACAATAGTTGATAGATTGAGATGCAAATATTATTCATGAGACAATAGTTGATAGATTGAGATGCAAATATTATTCATGAGACAATAGTTGATAGATTGTGATGTGAATATTATTCATGAGACAATAGTTGATAGATTGAGATGCAAATATTATTCATGAGACAATAGTTGATAGATTGTGATGTGAATATTATTCATGAGACACCAATTTGTAAATGTGGAAAGCGATGGACATTGCACTTAGTAATGGACACCTTGGTGTGTCCATGGTGGGTGTAATTAAAAATTGAAGTTGTAGTCAAGGTTGTGAGACAACATGGGCGTAATATTTAAATGCATATTGCCAGACTGTGTGGGCGGACAGACACAGGGTCAACATTGGGATGTGGGTGTAAATAAATACTTGGGGAAATATTTATTAACAGACACATGGGAGAATAGACACATAGGCGAGTGAAATGGAGTGCTCAGCATACAAGGACACTCACTCTCAGGCCCCATTAGAGGGAAGAGAAAAGAGCAGCGCGCAACAACAAGAATAGACACAAACCTTAGCAGAGAAAGGTATAGATAAGCACAGATTAGCAATCTTTATATCTTCTACCTTTTAGCTCCCAGTGGAGCATAGGTCTTCAACAAACACTTTCCAAGTCGTTCTGTTTTTTGCAATTCTTTTAAGATCATTCCATGTCTTCCCCATCATCTTCATCTCTGCTTCAATCTGTCTTCTCCAAGAATTCCTTGGTCTTCCTCTTTGTCTTTTCCCCTGGGGATTCCAAAAAAGGGCCTGTTGTGTAATACTCTCAGTTGGTTTCCGTAGTGTGTGTCCTATCCATCGCCATCGTCTTCGCTGTATTTCTTTATCCACTGGTATTTGACCGGTACATTTCCATAATTCCACGTTTGTGACTTTGTCCTGCCATTTCCATCCCTTTATTCTGCGCAAGCATCCATTAATGAAAGTCTGTACCTTCGTGATTGTCAATTTTGTTATTCTCCATGTTTCACAGCCATATAATAGAACCGACTTAACATTGGAGTTGAAAATTTGTATTTTTGTATTTAGCCTAATTTCTTTGGATTTCCATATGTTTCCCAGTGCAATGAAAGCTCCTCTTGCTTTTGATATCCTTATTTTGGTATCGTTTTCTGTTCCTCCCTCTTTATCTATATTACTGCCCAGATATATATAAGATTGTACGTCTAGTAGAGGTATTTCTCCTAGTTTTATTTGGTTATTGCCAACTGCATTAATTCTCATAATGTTGGTCTTATCTCTATTAATCTTTAGTCCTAGCTGTTGTGATCTCTCATCTAATATACACAGATTAGCAATAACGAGTAATAATTAACAGAGAACAATCAGTAAGGCTATGATTACTAGTAGATCAGAAGTTAATAAATAGCAGATGTAGTCAGTCCATAACAAGACTAGTGTTTAGACATCTAGAGATGTGTTAGGTGATTTACTAATTCCAGGTTTATGTGAGTCCGATGATTATCCAGACCACCCGATAGTTTGATTATAATATTATTGACTACTTTATTATGTAATAATAAAATTTGTGATATATAAATGTAATAATAGAACATAAATAATGTTTTCATGTAATGGAACACCTCAAGAGTTTGACTGTCAAAAATAGATGTTATTGGCATGTGTTAAAGAAAGATGAATGGCCTATATGAAGTATGAAAAAGCATGGCACAAGAGACATTATATTAAATTTAAAAGTTCAAATAAGTAAGTATCCAGTCTTTTATTCAATGGCAATATGCAGTTGTCTTATAATAAACATCAGATATAAAATATAAGTTAAATTATAACAATTTAAGATAATAAAACATCATTTTTACACTACCACTAACAGCATTTATAACAATGTCTTGTATACTAGTCAGTGACATAGAGATTTTATCATTAACAGCATTTATAACAATGTCTTGTATACTAGTCAGTGACATAGAGGTTTTATCATTAACAGCATTTAGAAAAATGTCTTGTATACTAGTCAGTGACATAGAGGTTTTATCATTAACAGCATTTAGAAAAATGTCTTGTATACTAGTCAGTGACATAGAGATTTTATCATTACCAGCATTTAGAAAAATGTCTTGTATACTAGTCAGTGACATAGAGATTTTATCATTAACAGCATTTAGAACAATGTCTTGTATACTAGTCAGTGACATAGAGATTTTATCATTAACAGCATTTAGAAAAATGTCTTGTATACTAGTCAGTGACATAGAGATTTTATCATTAACAGCATTTATAACAATGTCTTGTATACTAGTCAATGACATAGAGATTTTATCATTACCAGCATTTAGAAAAATGTCTTGTATACTAGTCAGTGACATAGAGATTTTATCATTAACAGCATTTAGAACAATGTCTTGTATACTAGTCAGTGACATAGAGATTTTATCATTAACAGCATTTAGAAAAATGTCTTGTATACTAGTCAGTGACATAGAGATTTTATCATTAACAGCATTTAGAACAATGTCTTGTATACTAGTCAGTGACATAGAGATTTTATCATTAACAGCATTTAGAACAATGTCCTATATACTAGTCAGTGACATAGAGATTTTATCATTAACAGCATTTAGAAAAATGTCTTGTATACTAGTCAGTGACATAGAGATTTTATCATTAACAGCATTTAGAACAATGTCTTGTATACTAGTCAGTGACATAGAGATTTTATCATTAACAGCATTTAGAAAAATGTCTTGTATACTAGTCAGTGACATAGAGATTTTATCATTAACAGCATTTATAACAATGTCTTGTATACTAGTCAGTGACATAGAGATTTTATCATTAACAGCATTTAGAACAATGTCTTATATACTAGTCAGTGACATAGAGGTTTCATCATTACCAGCATTTATACAAAGTTTTTATATACTAGTCAGTAACAAAGAGGTCCTAACATTGACAACAGTTACAACAAACATTGACAACAGTTATAACAAACATTGACAACAGTTATAAAAAACACTGACAACAGTTATAAAACAACGACTGGTATATTGATCAGTGACACACAGGTCCCAGCCATCAACTCACCATACTCTTCACCTCGTAATGGTACACACTTAAGTCTTTGAACAAACTTAGGACAGGTTTGCCATATTTGTTTGGACGCATCAAAAACAGACCATTCCGAGGCTTGTGGCTCTTGAGCACATTCTCTGCACCCTAAAAAGCACGTGCACAAGATTATATGGGATGGATCTAATTACATTACATACACGGAAGTAAGCATAAAGGTGCACAGAGTTGCTTTAAATTTGGCATCATCAATAGATGCATGTTAATGGAGATGGGCACAAATATTTGTGCCACTGGTGTTCTCATCATGCCAGCTGCTCATCTCTTTAATTGCAACAACCACAGAAGGATGTCCCTGCTAAACATAGGGGAAAACAAAACAGATTGCAAGAATGATTCAACACCTTAATAAGAGATTGATACCTGTAAAACAATGTGGACGCGCTTTTTTGGTGTGTCAAAAATGGCAGTGTGTTTTCACTAGTCCGTTGTCAATGAAACATAATTTCATTTCTGTGAGCTTCTAAATGACGTAATCAAACTGTTTAACTGGAGTTGGCCAGTCTACAACGTGGAAATGGATTCTGGACCGAGCGAATGAATGAGTGCACATGAGTCTAAACCACCCACAGCATCGACGTTTAGCAACCATATCATTTCTCACCTTACATGACGACAGTAAGTATTCAGATGAAGAACAAAAGACTACAACGAAGGAGGAAAACTAGAAAAGGTAAAAGGGGTGGTATGAAATTGTTGAAGTGTGAGAGGCTAGGCCTAAAGTATATGTGCGTTACATATTGGAATTGTGCATCTATAAATCAATGACGTCCCATTCTTGATAATCTACTGTGCGGCACTGATATAATGCTTTTGCAAGAAACACTTCTTAGTGATAGGACAGTTAGTGCCCCTGGATTTTATTGTTTCTACAATAGAAGACACCTTGGACAGGCCATCCTTGTGCGAAACAACATGGTGGCAGCTGAGGTTGATTTGTCTGCGTGGGGCAATGCAGAATTGCAGGTACGTGCGATTATGGTGCAGACCCCAGTTCCTTTCATGGTTGTAAATGTGTACGCCTGTAATGGGAAGGTGGACACACAACAATGGCAGAATGTCTTCGCATTCAAGGAGGATGTTGTTATTTGTTTTGATGTTAGTATATTTTTCATGGCATTAAAATTACTTTTTGCCATTCCTATTCTTTTGTTTATTTCAATTTTCCACTTTCCATCACTGGTTATAGTATATGTCCAAGGTAGTTGTAGCTATGAACTGTCTCCAGGTGTATTCCTTCAACTTTGATATCCACTTGAAGGTTTTGATTATTTTCTTTGTTTATGATCATAGTTTTAGTCTTTTTGATATTCATATCTAATCCATATTTTTTGCTTCTCATGTTTATTTCATTAAGTAATTGTAGATTTTTAGGATTTTCTGCTAATAATACAGTAAATCAGTCCAGAAATTAGTGATGAATAGTGTGGTTTTGTTAGAGGTGAAGGAATGAGCAATGCCGTATACATCATAAGATCTTTAGTAGAATAGCCATAAAGGTGAAAACAGATCTATACCTATGTTTCATAGATTATACCAAAGCATGGGACAAAGTAAAGCACCAAGAAATAATCAAAATTTTAGAAAGCATAAACATAGACAGCAAAGTTCTTATAATAATAAAGAACATGTACCGGCAACAAACAGAGGCCATAAGAACTGGAAACCATTTGGGAATGTTTCAACAAATAAAACAGGGTGTTAGGCAAGGTTGCGTGCTGTCACCAGATTTGTTTAATATGTACCATCATCATCAAGTACAGGGCCTGCTGGCGTAGGTGATCATGTCTCTCCACAACTTTCGATCTCGATAGTTATTTATCATTTCTGTTGTTGACCTTCCGCCAAGCCATTCTCTTAAGCTGTCTGGTATTTTTTCTCTTTGCTTCCCTCTATCTCTTCGTCCCTAAATTTTAATATGTATAGTGAGATTATTTTAAGATCCATAAGGGGCATGTCTGGAATAACAATTGGAGGTCATAATATAAATAATCTATGGTACGCTGATGATACAGTCTTAATCGCTAAGAGTGAAAATGAGTTACAAGAAATGTTAGACATTATGGTGAAAGAAAGCAAAATTAAAGGATTCAGCCTTAATAGCAAATAGACAGAAGTAATGGTAACAACAAAGAAAAAGACATCGCCTCAGTGCAAAATAAAGACAAGTGGAACAATATTAAAGCAGGTAAATGAATTTAAATATTTGGGAACTTTGTTAACCTCAGACAGAAGATATACAAAAGAGGTGAGATGTTATGTAGAGTCAGTCTTAACATATGGATGTGAATCATGGACAATAGTTGTTGTTTATTGTTGCGTTCACCAGCTTTCAACTCTGACGAAGTCCCTGGAGACTAAGAACTGAATTTTGCGTGTTAATCCATTTTTCACTGGCAGCCGTGTGCACAGTCTGGACAGTATGGACAATAGGAAAACAAACAAGAAAATCACTGGAGGTTGTAGAAAAGTGGTTTTACAGAAGAATGTTGAGAATATCATGACAGCTGAGAAGAGTAATGAAAACGTTCTGAAAGAGGCCAAAGCAAAAAGAGAGCTAATTTCCAATTTTAGGAAGAAACAATCGTCATTTTTAGCCATGTAATGAGAAGAGAACAACTAAAATATATTGTAACAACTGGAAAAAAATAAGGGATGAAGAGATAGAGGCAAGCAAAGAGAAAAAATACCAGACAGCTTAAGAGAATGGTTTGGCAGAAGGTCAACAACAGAAATGATTAATAACTGTCGAGATTGAAAATTGTGGAGAGACATGATCACCTATGCCAGTAGGCCTGGTACTTGATGATGATGATATAGATCACAGATGAAAGGTGCTAGAAATATGGTTCACATGGTAGATTAATGTCTCCTATATAGATCACTGATGAAATGTGCTAGAAATATGGTTCACATGGTAGATTAATGTCTCCTATATAGATCATAGATGAAATGTGCTAGAAATATGGTTTGCATTGCAGACTAATGTCTGCTATATAGATCATAGATGAAATGTGCTAGAAATATGGTTCGCATTGCAGATTAATGTCTGTTAAGAAACTATTTTATGGTGAACTGTAAAAAGACATGGTGGAACAAAGCACTGTCCAGACGATGTATCCAACAAGGATAATTGAGTCTTGATGTTTGGAAGAGTATTGCTGTGAACCACTCATCATGATGCACCAAAACTGTTGCATGTATGGTAAGGTATGAACAAATAAGAATGAATGAGACTATCCTGAAATGATCAGTTATACTTCAGTCATCATCACCATTTAACTTCTCCCTGTTGAAACTTTGCTCCCATTACAGCTACACTGAAATTTTCTCTCTTCTATTTGAGATTCTCAGCAACAGCAACAGTAAATCCATTCTCATCTGTGATATCTTGCACCCACTCTCTTCTAGGTCTTCCTCTCTCATATTTCCCTGGAACTATGCTCTCCATAATTCATTTCTCTTGGCCCTTATGATGTTTTATATGACCAAATTATTTTAATTTCCTTGTATTTTTACCAACCAGTGTCTGGAATGTTCTAGCACAAATGAGAAGTTTCTCCATGATATTCTGAGTTTTCTCACTTAAGTTCAAATTTCAACTGATTTGTTGATAGTCCATGCTTCACTGCCATATGTAGTTATGAGAAAAATTGTTTGTGTTGCTATATCAGTTCCTGGCAGCATGTTGTGCATTTGTTTTTAACGAAACAGTACAACATATTTTTTAACAAAACGGTAGAACATTATTTTTGTCAGTAGGTCACGAACGTAGACATGGATGCAGCAGACACTTGTGAATGTCTCATCATTCACCTTTGAATTTACACTCACAGAAAATAATGTCAGTGTGGCCTTCATTAACTCAGACAGACAAACTGGCATGTGCTTGTAAACAAAAGTAGCAGAGAGGCTAGCAACAAAAGTGGATAAATCATTATTAAATATAGGATAAATCATTATTAAATATAGGATAAATCATTATTAAAGATAGGATAAATAATTATTAAAGATAGAATAAATTATTATTAAAGATAGGATAAATAATTATTAAAGATAGGATAAATCCTTATTAAAGATAGGATAAATCCTTATTAAAGATAGAATAAATCATTATTAAAGATAGGATAAATAACTAATATAGACAGGATAAATCATTATTAAAGATAGGATAAATCCTTATTAAAGATAGAATAAATCATTATTAAAGATAGGATAAATAACTAATATAGACAGGATAAATCACTATTAAAGATAGGATAAATCACTATTAAAGACTGTATAAATCAGTAAAGACTGGATAAATCATTATTAAAAACTGGATAAATCATTAAAGACTAGGAAAATCATTATTAAAGAGCAACAACTAAAGTACCTGACTGAAAAACAGAATAGAGACAGAATAAAATCTTACTGGCTATTTAAACATGTTCATTCCATCAATAATTTTATATTCAAATGATGTCAATCTTACTTTAGTCACACTTGATCTTGCTGTTGCAACTATATTCAGGCTAAGATTTTAATGACTTTTTATAGGGGAGGGAACAAAAAGAATTTTAAAAAAAAACAACAGAATGTCAATCAAACCTGACGATCCAACTCTGGATGAAACCAATCTGATTTACTAGTCAGTACAGGTTGTTCCTTGTAATTTTCTAAAAGGATTTAAATGAAATCACAAAGTGAGGATTTCAGCAAAGGACGAAGGTGAGCAACAAGAGCACAGTTTATCATTAACTCTGATAATCTTTAACATGAAATAGCTCAACTCTGATAATCTTTAACATTAAATATCTTAACTTTGATCATCTTTAACATTAAATAGCTTAACTCTGATAATCTTTAACATTAAATAGCTTAACTCTGATAATCTTTAACATTAAATGGCTAAACTATGATAATCTTTAACATTAAATAGCTTAACTCTGATAATCTTTAACATTAGATATCTCAACTCTGATAATCTTTAACATTAAATAGCTTAACTCTGATAATCTTTAACATTAAATGGCTAAACTATGATAATCTTTAACATTAAATAGCTAAAATATGATAATAATCTTTGATAAATTAGCTTCAGCATGAGCATGCGTATGTTGTGTGTATGTATGTACATACATACTGGGGCATGTTCAAAGACACAGCAGCCAACTAAAATTAATCTTAGAAGGGAAAATTGAGGGTAAAAGAGGCAGAAGCAGATCAAAACTAACATGAACGAGTAACATCAAAAGATGGAAAAGTCAGCCTTTGACAACCTGCACAATCAAAGCAAGAGACAGAGTGGAATGGCGCACCATGGTAGTGATGCTCACTCAGAAGAGGAACTTATGGTGTGGTACAATGCAAGCCTTGTGTAATGTGTGATGACACTAAATAAAATTATGATAACAACTAGACCATATTCCCCCTATTTTGATATATCAATAGGGTATTTTTTTAGTTAATGAGTGGAATAATAATTGAACTTTAAAAAATGAACTACCAAGAAAATCAACACAGTCATATCTCCTGAATCTTTCAGCCAGTTCCACTGGAGTTTCTTGATTAGCTCCACGTGAGTAGACAGCTGCACCAGCATTCAGCAAGATCTGCAAAACAACAAAATGAACTCAGAACAAACCATTGTGAATGGCAGTTGCTTCCTACAAACATTCCAGTTTTCAAATTGAGGAGATGTTATCAGGTAAAACAAGTAATTTTCAAACTTACAAAAATGTATAATTTGTGAGATTATCTATGACCAGCAACAATTACAAACATGATCAACAACTGACAGATTAGCTATGACCAGCAACAATCACAAACATGATCAACAACTGACAGATTAGCTATGACCAGCAACAATCACAAACATGATCAACAACTGACAGATTAGCTATGACCAGCAACAATCACAAACATGATCAACAACTGACAGATTATCTATGACCAGCAACAATTACAAACATGATCAATAACTGACAGATTATCTATGACCAACAACAATTACAAACATGATCAATAACTGGCAGATTATCTATGACCAGCAACAATTACAAACATGATCAATAACTGACAGATTAGATAAGACCAGCAACAATTACAAACATGATCAATAACTAACAGATTAGCTAAGACCAGCAACAATTACCAACATGGTCAACAACTCATTGAAGACTAAAGATGCAACAAAACATCTCCTTTGCACTAATGGAAGCCAAGAAGCACCATGAAAAAAGGAAATGTGCCGAAGGTTTGTAAAATATATAGTCCCCAACACCATATTCCCTATTCGCCACTTGGCGCGACGTGGGTACTTTACTTTTTTTTTGTACCAAGATATATCATTTTTACACTCTGTGTTCCCTGTGTTGTACCAAGATATATCATTTTTAACACTCAGTGCTTCCAGTGTTGTACCAAGATATATAATTTTTACACTCTGTGTTCCCTGTGTTGTACCAAGATATATCATTTTTAACACTCAGTGCTTCCAGTGTTGTACCAAGATATATAATTTTTACACTCTGTGTTCCCTGTGTTGTACCAAGATATATCATTTTTAACACTCAGTGCTTCCAGTGTTGTACCAAGATGTATCATTTTACAAATGCTGACAACTAACTACTAACCTGAACACAGTCCCTATGGCCATGCATGGCAGCTGCATGCAGGGGAGTATACCCAGTTTCTGGACTTCTGTCCTGTATACAAGAGTTGTCATGCGTTAATAACAGCACAATCGCTCTGGTTTTGTTGGCCATGCTTGCTTTCTGTGGAAGTTCATTAAACATTTGAATATCGCAAATATGATGCAATTAATCACATCAACAAATTATTGGAAGTTCATTAACAACTTGCATACAAATATGATGTAGACAATCAGGTCATGTTATTTACCTACTGCTATATGCAGATGGAATCATGGCTGTGCATCGTTTAGAGCTGCTTGGTAGTCGATCTGTCAACAGAATTTGCCAACATGCTTTGGCAGGAGCTGTAACATGAGTGGAATGTATGTGGGAAATTCCTGAATGCAGTGATTACATTAACAGAATAGAACCTGCAGCTGCCTGCCATGTGTCAGGCTTAGGGTGTGCATCATACAATTAAAAAAAAACACTCTTTTGGGTATGAATTTTTAGTTGAAAAAAGTAAATCTCTCTCTCTGTCTGCGATCAGGACTCAATCAGAGTAGGATTCCACTCTCACATGAAGACAGCTGTCTGTTTAAGTGAATTGATCGACCCCACAGACAGAACATCATAATTAGAGACTGTTAGATTCACTCTGATTGAATACCTGTTAAAACATTGCACTGTGTTCTGCGCCAGTGGCCCAGTGCATCCGATTTCAGCCAGCATTTTATTCAGGTTTGCTTTCCTTAGCCTTTGATTGCCCCAATCTTCCTGCAAGGCAGCAGATTGTCTTTTCTGTAGGGGGATTCTGCCCTTAGATGGTCGGCCCTCCCAGGTTTACGAGCACCATCTGCCTGAGTCACTAGAGGTGACTAACAAAGACATGCACACACAAAGATATGAGATGTGACTAACACTGACATGCACATAACGATATGAGGCATGACTAACACTGAACAGAAAAAATATCTACGTTGTAAACGACATGGACAACCATGTATCACCAAAATTTTGGACAATCATGTATTACCAAACTTTGGACAATCATGTATCACCAAAACTTTGGACAATCATACATTTCAAACAGACTATAAATATCAAAGCAAAGCAGTTACATGACATGAGTGCAGATGATCAAGAAAAATGTTGTTATAACAATTCTTTAACAGCGTTCGTGGTCTAGTATAACTTAGAAGGTCTAATCAGATGTTGCTGGCTTTATGTCTTGCCAAGAATGTTCAAGATCAATTGGCCATTCCATACCTAGATCTCTATCTATCTTTTGTTTGTACTGAAGTATTGTATATATCATCTATCTTTTGTTTGTACTGAAGTATTGTATATATATCATCTATCTTTTGTTTGTACTGAAGTATTGTATATATCATCTATCTTTTGTTTGTACTGAAGTATTGTATATATCATCTATATTTTGTTTGTACTGAAGTATTGTATATATCATCTATATTTTATTTGTACTGAAGTATTGTATATATCATCTATCTTTTGTTTGTACTGAAGTATTGTATATATCATCTATCTTTTGTTTGTACTGAAGTATTGTATATATCATCTATCTTTCGTTTGTACTGAAGTATTGTATATATCATCTATCTTTTGTTTGTACTGGAGTATTGTATATATCATCTATATTTTGTTTGTACTGAAGTATTGTATATATCATCTATCTTTTGTTTATACTGAAGTATTGTATATATCATCTATCTTTTGTTTGTACTGAAGTATTGTATATATTATCTATCTTTTGTTTGTACTGAAGTATTGTATATATCACCTATCTTTTGTTTGTACTGAAGTATTGTATATATCATCTATCTTTTGTTTGTACTGAAGTATTGTATATATCATCTATCTTTTGTTTGTACTGAAGTATTGTATATATATATATATATATATATATATATATATATATCATCTATCTTTTGTTTGTACTGAAGTATTGTATATATCATCTATCTTTTGTTTGTACTGAAGTATTGTATATATCATCTATCTTTTGTTTATACTGAAGTATTGTATATATCATCTATCTTTTGTTTGTACTGAAGTATTGTATATATCATCTATCTTTTGTTTATACTGAAGTATTGTATATATCATCTATCTTTTATTTGTACTGAAGTATTGTATATATATCATCTATCTTTTGTTTGTACTGAAGTATTGTATATATATATATATCATCTATCTTTTGTTTGTACTGAAGTATTGTATATATATCATCTATCTTTTGTTTGTACTGAAGTATTGTATATATATCATCTATCTTTTGTTTGTACTGAAGTATTGTATATATCATCTATCTTTTGTTTGCCTGAAGTATTGTATATATATCATCTATCTTTTGTTTGTACTGAAGTATTGTATATATATCATCTATCTTTTGTTTGTACTGAAGTATTGTATATATATCATCTATCTTTTGTTTGTACTGAAGTATTGTATATATATCATCTATCTTTCGTTTGTCTGAAGTATTGCCTATATCTGCAATGTCATTTCTTGTATCTATCTTTCATAAATTTTACTGCTTGTTTAATTCTTGCCATGGCCCATATAGTTTTGTCTATAGTGTTGTATCTGCGGGCCAATGGACTTTCCTCAATCTACTATATACACTACAGTCTTGAAGTATGTGTTCAGCAGTCTGGGGTGCCTGTACACATGTACATGTAGTTGAGGTGCTGATCTTGAATTTTGTATACATGTGACTATGGAGTCAAGTGTGTCCTGTTCTGAGGAGTATAATGACTTGTTCCCATCTATTCATATTATGAAAGGCATCCAGATTTGGGGTTTGTGTTCCTCTGATTGATTTGATTATCTGTTTTTTCTGATGGTATGTAACTGGTGCATCTGGTTGTATGACTAATGCCTCTTTCTTCGCTGGCTGGTCTGCTCTCTCATTTCCTGGTATTCCACAGTGAGATGGGATCCACTGCAGGGTGACCTTATGATGCTTGAAGAGTTCAGTCAATAAGGTCTGCAGATGTGGAAATTTTCTAGATTGTGGTGCCTGGAGTGCTGGTCTTGCATCTGTCAAAAACACTACAGGCTGTGAGCTAAGATTACTGTTCAGTAATTTTTCTATTGCAAACTTTATTGCTTGGATTTCTGCATTGTAATTGTGACAATATTTCCCTGTTGCTATTCCTTTCATATCCTTAGTGTTATTTGGGTACTCTATGTATGCACCTGCTCCCCCATTTTTTACTGAATCCTGTGCTGATTCATCTGTGTTCATGCAAACCCCGAGATCTTGTGGGTATTCTTCATCCAAGAAACAGAGTGATTGTTTAATGCTGTATTCTGTTCCACCAAAAGAAATGAAATGTACACATACTCATGCTCCAAATGCAGATAGTACAAAGGAAATAGTTTATACATTTTTCATGCTTAATAGGGAACTGGCACTAATGTAATCACTAAAGTCTAAGAAATTTGAAAACATATGTTGGAAACAAACCAATTGAAGAAGTTATTGAGTTATTTGAGGGTCATCATCATTGCACTTTGAACATGTCCATAGGTGCTCGGATCCACTACTCAGCAAGTCTCGCAATGTCCAGTGACTGACGACACCAGTTCTGTGTTGGTTGATTAGTCTTCTTACATGCCCACTAAGTATCTTATTTCTGACTTTGCCCATCTTAACTCCAATCTCATTCATCTGAAGGAGTGAAGTGGACTCAAGGTTGAATTCCTGTGCCCCACACACATCTCAGAGGGCATTGATGATGTCTGCCTGATCCATTGGTTGACTGTCCTCAACGATAGCACAGCTAGCCAATCTGTCCGCTCTTTCATTTCTACTGTACTTCAGCATGTCTTGGGATGTAGACAAAGGTGACTTTACGTATTTTTGACTTCTGGCTACCCCTTGCATGTGTACAGAGCCCGCCTACACTTTTTTATCATGCTCATCAAATCACTCAGTATGCAGGTGTGGGTGTAGGTTTGTGACTCTAACCAGATGAATGTCCTGGTCAGCGCCATCACCTCCGTCGTCATGCTACTTATGGTCATAATGTATGCACCACAGTTTTCATTGACTATTCTGCCTGCTGAGCATGCTGTAAATGCCGATTAACTCCTTTGGTGTCGTATTACAGATCCGTCTGTATAGATGACTGCAATTTTTCTCATGGTGTTATACTGGATGAGACAGTTGGCCTCCACATTGACCACGACTGAGTTCTGTTCCCTTTATTTCCTGTCAAGTATGACAATACACAAGAATGTCCCCCTGAATGACGTAGGCACCAGAATCCACTTCTTACCAGTGTTGATATTGGTAAGCCTACAGACATGTTTGATGACATCTTGTGCTTTTTTTGCCTCTTTTTAGCCTGACACCTTTCCCTGTTTTGAGCTCATGGTGCAATGGATGCTCTTTATCTGCACTTATCTTCAGGTATGCTCATACCTTCCAGAAATTTATCCTGTCATCCATGGTTGGAGAGTGAAGAAGATACCTCATTGCTACACAGGGAGTGTCCCTTGTACATCCCATGATAATGTGCATGGTTTCATTCTGTATTTTCTCCAGTCTCTCAACTTGCGTCGAGCTGACAGTAAGAATTGCCAGGGCATACTTAATTGGTGCGAGGACTAGTCCCTGAAATAGAAGGGTAAGTAGCCTCTGCTCGATGTTGGCAGCTGCCATGACCTTCAAAGCGGCTAATCCTTTGCAGGATTTTGTTATCACATGGTTGACATAGTCCCAAAAAATACAGGCTGTGATCAAACGCAACACCAAGGTACGTCATCAGCTCCCATTCATACCAACAGTGTTTCCGAGTTAACGATATGATTGTTAAGGGAGAACCATGCAACTGATGCTTTATTAGGATTAACCAATGCACCTGACACTCCACACCAGGAAGAGATGCGATCGAGTTCGTCTTGCATTGTGGAGGCGATTTCCCTTCTGTCTCTTCCCTGTTGATATACCAGAATGTCATCAGCAAAAGTCATAGTTCTTCTCCTCCCATCCAGCTGTTGTTCTGTGATCGTTATTGTGTAGACGTTAACTAGTATGGGTGACAATTGTGAGCCTTGTGACACCCTGAACAAATGGATGTTGGCTCGGATGACCAACTTCCACATCTGAGTATCACTTTCCTCTGAAACAGTGCAGCAGTTATCCATCTAATGAGGAAGGGGTGCACCACCAGGTTGAGGAGCATGTGCATGAAGTATTCAAATGGTACTCTGTTGTATGCATCCTCCAGATCTATAGCAGCAGTTCATGTCTCCTCTCGTCTGTGGAAGCATTCGAATATGTCATAGGTGAAGACTGCCGCATTGAGCCATTTCTCTTTGTTACATCTATAACCTCTGAGTGTGGGTGGGAATATATCTGTTTGTAGTTAGTTGGAGTCCAAGTTATAGTTGTAGTTAGTTGAAGGCCAAGTTATAGTTGTAGTTAGTTGAAGGCCAAGTTACAGTTGTAGTTAGTTGAAAACCAAGTTGTAGTTAGTTGAAGGCCAAGTTATAGTTGTAGTTAGTTGAAGGCCAAGTTATAGTTGTAGTTAGTTGAAGGCCAAGTTGTAGTTGTAGTTATTTGAAGGCCAAGTTATAGTTGTAGTTAGTTGAAGGCCAAGTTATAGTTGTAGTTAGTTGAAGGCCAAGTTATAGTTGTAGTTAGTTGAAGGCAAAGTTATAGTTGTAGTTAGTTGGAGGCCAAGATTGGATGTCATGGAGAGGGTTTCAAACATTGAATGAGGGCCAAGATTGGATGTCATGGAGAGGGTTTCAAACATTGAATGAGAGTTAAGATTGTATATCATGGAAAGAGCTTTTAAAAATTGAATAAGGGCCACGATTGGATGTC
Organism: Megaustenia siamemsis; assembly: GCA_032433765.1. Taxonomy (NCBI): domain Eukaryota; kingdom Metazoa; phylum Mollusca; class Gastropoda; order Stylommatophora; family Ariophantidae; genus Megaustenia; species Megaustenia siamemsis. The sequence continues at coordinate 65,338,313 of JAVIAB010000108.1, forward strand.
ATGGAGAGAGTTTTAAACATTGAATGAGGGTAAAGGTCGGATGTCATGGAGAGAGTTTCAAACATTGACTGACCACTCACCAAAATAGGTGTATCCCCATTAACATCTTTCATGTTTACATCAGCATTGTGGGACAGCAGAAGGGTAATGATCTCATCTAAGTCCAGTTCAGCTGCATCATGTAGAGCAGTGGAACCTAAATCAAAGATGGAAACATTTCTCTGACATCAATCATTATGTAGAGCAGCAGAACCTAAATCAAACATGAAAACATTTCTCTGACATCAGTCCTCACATAGAGCAGTGGAACCAAAATCAAACATGGAAAGCATTTCTCTGACATTAGTCCTCATGTAGAGCAGTGGAACCTAAATCAAAGATGGAAACATTTCTCTGACATCAATCATTATGTAGAGCAGCAGAACCTAAATCAAACATGAAAACATTTCTCTGACATCAGTCCTCACATAGAGCAGTGGAACCAAAATCAAACATGGAAAGCATTTCTCTGACATTACTCCTCATGTAGAGCAGTGGAACCAAAATCAAACATGGAAACATTTCACTGACATCAATCATTATGTAGAGCAGCTGAACCTAAATCAAACATGAAAACATTTCTCTGACATCAAGTCCTCATGTAGAGCAGTGGAACCAAAATCAAACATGGAAACATTTCTCTGACATCAGTCATTATGTAGAACAGTTATCAAACATGACAGACATTTCTCTGACAGCAGTCATCATGTAGTGCAGTAATCAAACATGACAGATATTTCTCTGACATCAGTCATCATGTAGTGCAGTAATCAAACATGACAGACATTTCTCTGACATCAGTCATCATGTAGTGCAGTAATCAAACATGACAGATATTTCTCTGACATCAGTCATCATGGTTATGGAAGGCCCCGGTATCACTGCAAACAAATTAAAATCCAATATTGCTCAACCTCCTGTGCCAGTGGAATCATCCAAATTACTATCTCATCTCCCAAACAAAGAAAGGTAGCTGTAGTCCCCATCATAGCAGTCTCAGCACACGCCAAAAGATGTAAACGAATGCCAAAAGGTGAAACAGCACAGAAAGTGAACACTGCCATCTGTTCTCCATCATACGATATCATCATTCATCGTAAACAATTGGAATATCGAAACACGATCAAAACAGATGAAACGCACAGCTCACGGTGTGCACAGAGCACTTAACTCAATAGCTTCTGCAACAAGCTGAACTTGGAATATGAGGATACTGCAACAAGGAACACTTTTCAGACATAGTCTTTAATGGTTCCTGCCGCCTATCCACCATATTGACCAGAAGTTCACATCCTGCTGAAAATGATGATCATCATATTTTTTTTTTAATGTATAGCGCTTGATGATGTTAGGACATCATTTTGATTCTAAATCCGAACATATGAAACACAGTTAGTCGTCAGATTATCGCCATCGCACATCAAACAACAGACTGTAAGATCTCCCTGCAATGTGAATTTGTGACATTATAAATCCCTCCTGACTAACATGAACCTCCAGGAGTCACGTCGGTGCTGCAAAGTCATGAATGAAACTTCATTTCGCCTTTCACTATTAGCATACGGCCGCTTTATGATGACGTAGCACACACACCAATGGCTGCGCTCATAAAATCTCGATTACTCTAATAAATGCAGCCAACAACACACAAAAAGATGATGCAAAATCTCTAAAGTGAAAACTTCAGTTGACTTAGCAGAGCAGTCCATATTAATGAGTTGTAACATGTAAATAATTGGCGTCAAACAATTCCAACAATGGAATTGTTTGACGCCACCTTGGAACAGCACTCAATGTGTTGACGTAAACAGCATATCAACTCTAGACAGGGGAAGGCCGCATTCACAAAATTGGACTTGACAAAGAGAAACATTGAGGTGTGTACGACTTAGCATCATCAGCGAAAATTTGCTAAGTGATCAGTCCTCATGTAGTGCAGTAATCAAACATGATTGATATTTCTCTGACATCAGTCACCATGTAGTGCAGTAATCAAACATGACAGTTATTTCTCTGATATCAGTCATCATGTAGTGCAGTAATCAAACATGACAGATATTTATATGACATCAAGTCCAAATGTAGAGCAGTAATCAAGCATGACAGATATTTCTCTGACATCAGTCCTCATGTAGTGCAGTAATCAGATATGACAGATATTTCTCTGATATCAGTAATCATGTAGTGCAGTAATCTAACAAAACAGATAATTATTTGACATCAAGTCAACATGTAGTGTAGTAATCAAACATGAGAAATAATTATATGACATTAAGTCATCATGTAATGCAGTAATCAAACATGACAAATAATTATATGACATCAAGTCATTATGTCAGTAATCAAACATAACAGATATTGCTTTTTCACTAAACAGCTGATTCACAGAACTTGTCTGTGCTTAGACACTTACTGATCTCTCACTGATATCTTCTCATACTCTTCAGATGATTGCAGTCCGTTCACTCTTGAGAATCATCTCCTAACGCAACAGGGTTTCTATAAAAACAAAGAGTTTTCAATTCTTTTCAAACTACTTCCGAGTATACTTTTCTCTACATATTTAAGGGGTCTCTTTTCTCTACTTTTTTCTATCGTCCTGGTCCCATCCCTCCACCATTTACTTGGATGCACATGTGTCACCTGCCTTCTAATTTCAGAAGCATTCTTTGCTGCTCTCTACATTCATGTGATTGTACCACCAAGTGGAGTCAGCTCATCTGACCTTCCAGTTCATTTCTGCTTTTTATTTAGCCGACTGGCCATGTGCTAGGAGTTCCTAATTGAGATATGTTTTATTAGTTTATTTGTACAATCTCCTGTCTTTCTATCTTGTCTCTGTTTATTGATGATTAGAAAGGTACCCTCTCCAAATGGTTTGATACAACTCTAAGCTTCACTCAAAAGAAACACCAACAAAGAATAATGTAAAAAGAAATTATAGTAGTATCATGAATAGTCAGAACAATGTTTAATTCTTACAAATTTCAATATTCTCTATACACTAAATCTTAATTAAATTCCGAGCCACTGTATCCATTCATTTCTGTTATTTAGTTAATATTCAGGTTAACATCAGAAGGCAGATAATTTAACAGGAGAGACTTGACTTTCCTCTTTTAAATAGACCAAACAATTTACTCTGAATATAGTTTAACGATCGAACTCTCTGACTTTACTAATCTTGGTTCAGTTCAGGAACACCTGTTTGAATTAGTTGCTATGGATAGACAGCACCCAGTGACTGCATCGCAATATCAGTCTTCATGATAGACAGCACTCAGTGACTGCATCGCAATATCAGTCTTCATGATAGACAGCACCCAGTGACTGCATCGCAATATCAGTCTTCATAACAGACAGCACCCAGTGACTGCATCGCAATATCAGTCTTCATGATAGACAGCACCCAGTGACTGCATTGCAATATCAGCCTTCATGATAGACAGCACTCAGTGACTACATCGCAATATCAGTCTTCAGGATAGACAGTACCTAGTGATTGCATCACAATATCAGTCTTCATGATAGACAGCACTCAGTGACTACATCGCAATATCAGTCTTCAGGATAGACAGCACCCAGTAACTGCATCATAATAAAATATTGTACTAACTAGCTATCTACATCAAATCTGGAATATTGTCCACCTCTTGGCTGCTTTTGTCTCCCTTGAGTGGAGCTAGGACTCACCTCTGCTAAGAAAGCCTTCCCTTCACCCTCTCATACTCTAACCGCTCATTTCCCAGCACTAAAACCTGTTTTCATTTAACGATTGTCTTAATCATTCACTGTTCTCCGTTTCCAAACATTTATGATTTATCTTATTCAATCCCTTACTAAGGTTTATTTTAACTCATCCCCTCTTTCTAAATCAACACTTTCTGATTCTACCTTTTTTACTCCTCAATGCTGTACCGGTTCCCAACTTTGCCTATATTTGTCTATTCCTGACTAACTCACATTATGTACCTAAAACTTTAACATGTACACAACATCAATAACTACAAACCTTTGGCATTTTTGGCATTTATATCTGGACAGAGTGGGAGATTCAATATTTGTTTGACCAGTTCTGTTTTACCTGCACAGAGTAACATACAACTCCTTTAAAACATATTACTATTGCTCTTTACAATTGAGACAACCATTTTTAACACAAATATGTGCATTCTTAAAAGGTGAATTAAAAAAATACATATCCCTATTTGAAATTTGGAAATGTGTATACTCTTTTGTCACTATTTTGAAACTAGCATTAGATAATAAGTGAATAGAACACACTTGTAGCAGTAAAAAAAAAAAAAGTAAAGTAACCCGTCACGCCAAGTGGCGTATAGGGAAATATGGTGTTAGTGACCCTATATTTTACAGACCTTCAGCACATGATTTTTGGGGTAATGTGGTCGGTATTATGCCCGTGCTGCTTTACTTTCCCAGAAAAAATCCGGTACCCATTTAAGGCTGGGTGAACCCGGAAGCTGTCGGTTGGGATCGAACCCTACCCCTTGTAGTCCAGTTCACTAACCACTGAGTTATTGCGGCTCCCTACTTGTAGTAGTGCAAGCATCAAATGAGAAGTGGAACCTCAATTTAGTAAAACACATACCCATCTCTTCTCTCTGTATGTGTGTCTATGTGTCTAAATGCATACAAGTGTTGACACACACAATGTTAATCAATGATCTATAAAAAAATAATGACATGACTGACATGGGTACAGTTAGAGATATTATAACAACTATCTAAGTTAAACATGTACCAATTCCTGCATTACTGAAGCCACCAGTACCATCTCCTGTGCCAGATATGCATTACCTTCAACCATGACCATAACATCAATCAATAGATTTGACTGTCATTACATACATCTCCTAATTAATTCTGCAAGCAAATTCATCAAACAAGACTAACTAATTCCACTTACTGTAAAAACATCATAAACATTCCTTGTTGTCATACATTCTCACATACCTGTATCCCCTTTGGTGGGAACATATCTGCCTCCACAGCTCTGTGTGTAACAAGTTGGTGGGTACATACCTGCCTCCACAGCTCTGTGTGTAACAAGTTGGTGGGTACATACCTGCCTCCACAGCTCTGTGTGTAACAAGTTGGTGGGTACATACCTGCCTCCAAAGCTCTGTGTGTAACAAGTTGGTGGGTACATACCTGCCTCCACAGCTCTGTGTGTAACAAGTTGGTGGGTACATACCTGTCTTCACATCTGTGTGTAACAAGTTGGTGGGTACATACCTGTCGTCACATCTGTGTGTAACAAGTTGGTGGGTAAATACCTGTCTTTACATCTGTGTGTAACAAGTTGGTGAGTACATACCTGCCTCCACAGCTCTGTGTAACAAGTTGGTGGGTCCATATTTGCGCACCTTAGGTGGTGGGGGACGCCCTTTGCAAATGCTGGTCAAGTGAGTTGGAAGCCTATCTCTAGTTTCTATATAATGCTCTATCAGCATATCTAGACCTGTGGGAGAGCACATCATCACATGAAAGCAGTGCATGTTTAAATGTAATAACAACTGCAGCGTTTGTTTATTGGACAAATTCTGTGAATGTCTTTTTGCATAGCGTTCGCCATTAAAGTGCGCGTGGATGTGTTGTGTCACTAGTTTACAGTAAGCTGCGATATCTGCATCTTTCGGACCTACACATCCAACTTCAGCATGGGCAAATTTCTAATTTAACAATGTTTGTCTGGGCGGTAGCCATTTCTGGCCCCCTCTTTTAGATTTGTAACAGACAAGGGATCTTTGACCCCTCCACTACCAAAGGATCTGTGACCCCTCCACTACCTGACTTTGTAAAAAGTGTACCTTCTGATATCTGACAAAAAAATGAGTGCAATAACATGTTTTCTTTAGAAGTGTACCTCTGGACCCATTGTATTTGTTTGTTTAATTTATGTTTTTTTTTAAACAAAATGAATGAAGAATGTAAATATGTAAACAATATGTCTGTGTGGTGATTTAGAAATAAGTCAATGCGAAATATCTGGCATTTTTCATCAGAAAAAATTTTAACTCTTTAGATGTTTTTGTCTTTGTTAATTATGTTAGAAAAAAAAAAAAAAGTCACAGCAACAGAAAAATACAATGACAGAGTGTATTTAATCATTTATGAACTTTATTTACTATTTCATTTATGACATTGTTATTCCAATGAGCTCAATTTGATTGATAGTTAAGAAGGGCACCACTTTCCACCTGACCCCATTGTTGTGAAAATGTTACAAAATCACCATTGATCACATTTTAAAGAATACAAATGAAAAAACTCAAAGAATAAAACTGATATCAGGGATACAATCAAGAGAAGTCATGGCAATAATTATTGGTTACATTCCATACAAATTGAATGATATTGCTTTAAAGTGAAGATGTATCCATTTGTCAGCGGTATACAGTACAGTTTTATGATGGACAAAAATATATGTCAGCGGGAGGGACCCCTTCAAATATATTAAATAGTAAATATTAACATATGAAGCCCTCAGTGGGATCACTGACAAAACATCATGACACTTAGGCACAATACAAGCCCTCAGTGGAAATACTGACAAAACATCATGACATTTAGGCCCAATACAGGCTTAATGTAGGAACACTGACAAAAATCATGGCATTTAATCCCAATACAGGCCTTCCATGGGAACACTGACAAAACATTATGGCACTTAGGCCCAACACAGGCTTAATGTGAGAATATAGACAAAACACAGAAACAGACAAAAACTAAAGAAATGAACTACATTGTCAATGGAATATATAAAAGCAGAACTAATAACTAAATACAAATAGGAAGGAACAAAATCAGATTAAAAGAATGATGGTAGAAAACTCTTTATACAAAGCTTTCTCAGGAGGAGACAATTTGATCACCAGAAGAAACCATGTGGGCAAGTTTCTTGACATTCCAGGGTATGGTGGGCCCACCTTGAAGGTCTTCTATGTTTCAGCTGAAAACTCACATCCTTGTTAGCAGATAAAAGATGACATTCTGGGCTACGCTTCTAACTGAATCTACTGTCCATAACTAGCCATAGAAAACTGTCACAAACCTACCAGAAATAATTGAGTGTTGTTCCCTTTCTGTGGTGTTGACAGTCTTAAGTGACTTCACTTAAATGTACACTATATACTTCACTTAAAATGTACACTATGTACTTCACTTAAAATGTACACTATGTACTTCACTTAAAATGTACACTATATACTTCACTTAAAATGTACACTATGTACTTCACTTAAATGTACACTATGTACTTCTCTTAAATGTACACTATGTACATCACTTAAATGTACACTATGTACTTCACTTAAAATGTACACTATGTACTTCACTTAAAATGTACACTATATACTTCACTTAAAATGTACACTATGTACTTCACTTAAATGTACACTATGTACTTCTCTTAAATGTACACTATGTACATCACTTAAATGTACACTATGTACGTCACTTAAATGTACACTATGTACTTCACTTAAAATGTACACTATATTCTTCACTTAAATGTACACTATGTACTTCACTTAAATGTACACTATGTACTTCACTTAAAATGTACACTATGTACTTCACTTAAAATGTACACTATGTACTTCACTTAAATGTACACTATGTACTTCGCTTAAAATGTACACTATATACTTCACTTAAATGTACACTATATACTTCACTTAAAAGTACACTATGTACTTCACTTAAATGTACACTATATACTTCACTCAAAATGTACACTATATCTATCTATCTATCTATTGACCTTTCGAGCCGTAACCGGCCCATAGGGCGTAGACCAAGATACACCTTCTCCTATATGAATTTTTGTTCTAGCAGTTTTCTTTTAAAGATATTTTATCAAATCTCGCCATCTGTCTCTGTTCTGTGCAAGCAGTTCTATCTCATTGAGGGAGCCGATTCCTGCTGCTCTTGCTTCTCTCATCAATGTTCTTCTCAGTGTCTCCCTGGGTCTTCCTCTTTTTCTTTTACCTGTTGTTTCCCATATGAGGGCTTGCTTTGCTATTCGATTATTATCTCTTCTCATCACATGTCCAACGTATGACCATCGTCTTTTCTTTATTACTGAAGATATTAGTGGTTGATTGGCGATTTCTCTAATTTCCTCGTTTGTTTTGAATTCGTTCCATTCTATACCAAGTATTTTCCTTAGACATTTATTTTCGAATGCGTTCAACTTTGTTTCTATATCTCTTGTTGTTTTCCAGCTTTCACACGCATACGTAAGGGTTGATAGTACATTTGATTTACACTTTAAGTGACACTATATACTTCACTTAAATATACACTATATACTTCACTTAAATGTACACTATGTACTTCACTTAAATGTACACTATGTACTTCACTTAAATGTACACTATATTCACTCAATCATGCCTCTGTACTCACTTCTATTGAGATAAACCTGTGTCATATGACATTTTTCATTTTCTGAAATGCTCTTTTAGCCTGAACTATTCTGCTTTTTATTTCTGTGATGCATCTTCAATCTGATGTTATTATTGTGCCCAAGTATTTTACGCTTGCACTTGTTTCAGATTTGTCCTGTTTATTTTTATAATACATGATGGTGATGATTGTTTCTTTGATATGATGATTACTTCAGTTTTCTTACTATTCAGACTGAGACCTTTCTTGCTGCTTTCTTTTACTATTACGTCTATCATTTCTTGTAGTTCATTCTCTCTCTCTGATATTAAGACTGTGTCATCCACATGACCTACATATACCTACATATATTAAATACCAAATCTGACTGTATGTACCTACATATATTACATATTAAACCTGACTCTGTATGTACCTACATATATTACATATTAAATATGACTCTGTATGTATATACATATATTACAAATTAAATTTGACTCTGTATGTACCTACATATATTACATATTAAATTTGACTCTGTATGTAACTACATATATTACATATTAAATTTGACTCTACCTAACCTATGTTACATATTAAATCTGACTCTGTATGTACCTACATATATTACATATTAAATCTAACTCTGTATGTACCTACATATATTACATATTAAATGTGACTATGCATGTACCTACCTACATATATTACATATTAAATCTAACTCTACATGTACCTACATATATTACATATTAAATCTGACTGTATGTACCTACATATATTACATATTAAATCTAACTCTATATGTACCTACATATATTACATATTAAATCTGACTGTATGTACCTACATATATTACATATTAAATCTGACTCTGTATGTACCTACATATATTACATATTAAATCCAACTCTGTATGTACCTACATATATTACATATTAAATCTAACTCTGTATGTACCTACATATATTACATATTAAATCTGACTCTGTATGTACCTACATATATTACATATTAAATCTGACTGTATGTACCTACATATATTACATATTAAATCTGACTCTGTATGTATCTACATATATTACATATTAAATCTAACTCTGTATGTACCTACATATATTACATATTAAATCTGACTCTGTATGTACCTACATATATTACATATTAAATCTGACTCTGTATGTACCTACATATATTACATATTAAATCTAACTCTGTATGTACCTACATATATTATACAAAGTAAATTATTAACTCTAGAAAACAGAACAACACTCCCAGCATTTCCACAATGTCAATGTACAACAGTCTCTATATTTTCCTTAAATTCAGTCTTCATTGTTTTATCATTGTTTAACCTATCAAAATACATGCAAGTAAATGCTCTTTTGGGAAACATATGGAAATCCAAAGAAATTAGGTTAAATACAAAAATACAAACGTTCAACTTAAATGTTAAGTCAGTCCTATTATATGGCTGTGAAACATGGAGAACAACAAAATTGACAATCATGAAGATACAGACTTTCATTAATGGATGCTAATGCAGAATAAAAGGATGGAAATGGCAGGACAAAATCATTAACATAAAATTATGGAAATGTACCAGTGAAATACCAGTGGATAAAGAGATACAGTGAAGACGATGGCGCTGGATAGGACACACACTGCGGAAGCCAACTGAGAGTATTACACAACAGGCCCTTTTTTGGAATCCTCAGAGGAAAAGACAAAGAGGAAGACCAAAGAATTCTTGGAGAAGACAGATAGAAGCAGAGATGAAGATGATGGGGAAGACATGGAATGATCTTAAAAGAATGGCAAAAAATAGAACGACTTGGAAAGTGTTTGTTGAAGACCTATGCTCCACAGGGAGCTAAAAAAAGGTAGAAGAAGAAGAAGAAGAAATGCTCTTATTATCACTTCCTTTTCCTTTGGCTTGAGCCTGGTCATTTATCAAAATTTTGTGTGCCATTTCTATCATGAGAATAGATTATGAGTGAGAACAATCAATTAATTGGTGCTCTTAAAGACTACAAATCCTTTCAAAGATTAAAGAATAGCTTGTACAAAGTAATTATAAGTTGTTAATATATAAAAACTAGAAACAAAATAGTTTGTGTCGCTACTTCATTGTGAAATCTACATTGTTTTACTTCAAACTGTGCCTAAAACAAGTTCAATATTATTATGTTTGACAAACAATTGATCTATGTGGAGAAATGCCCTCTTTAGTTTTCATAAACTTTGTATATCCAAAATTATCTTCTATAATCAAGAGAATAGAATGATCACATTTTGGCCATGTGATGAGAAAAGACAACATGGCAATCTCAAAACAGGCCCTCAAAAGGAAATCAGAAGGTAAAGGAAAGAAAAGGCTGACCTAGAGAAGCACTTAAAAAAAAAAAAACACTGAGGTGAGAGGTAAGAAAGCAGGCATCAGCTTCCTTGAGCAGCTCACCCAGAACAGGATCATGTGACAAGATACAATGTGGGGCCTCTGCAAGGTATGGCACTTGATTTATAACAAAGATCATCGAACATTAAGTCTACAACTTCTGTCCAATGTGCCATCTTCGGATCGAAAGAACAACAGGTAGACAGTTTGATATATAATATATGATTAACTGAAAACACTAAATATACACAAGTTTAAATTTCATGACGTTAGGTAGTTGACATATCCAAGAGAGATAATTCTGCCTAAACCAGCAAAATAATTCAGGAGTAAAAGAGTTAATAACATATGTAGCTACTTATTATATATATATTATCAATGAAGCAATGTACGTACCTACTGTTATATATATATTATACGTACCTACTGTTATATATATCTTTTATTTGCAAATGATCAGGCACTAATACATGAAACAACAGAAGACCTACAAGAACACTTAAACAAACTCAACAGCTCAGGCACAAAATACTACATGAAAATCAACGTCAACAAAACAGAAGTCATGAATGTCGACAAAAATAAACAGAACATCAACATAAATATAGAAGGCAGGCAACTAAAACAAGTAGAGGAATTCAAATACCTAGGAAGTCTAATGACAAATGATAATTCTCAAACAGCAGAGATAGAATCAAGATGCAACAAAGTTTGTCAAATCATTGGACAGTTGTCACCACTATTGTCCAACAAGGAAATAACTATGGAGGCAAAATGAGCACTATACAATACAATCTTCAGCCCAACGTTGTGCTACCAATGCCAGAACTGGACCCTAGATGCAAGAACAATAAGAAAATAACCTCTACAGAGATGAAATGTGTTAGACGAATGACAGGAAACAGTCTGAGAGATAAGATCAGAAATGAAGAACTGAGAAAAAAGCTAGGAATAGCCCCCGCCATAGAATATATAAGGAAACAACAGATAAAATGGTTTGGCTACGTGACAAGGCAGAAAGATCAAAACACAACACAACGAGCCTTCAACAAACGTTGTGAGAACACCAGACACAAAGGTCGACCAAGAAAAAGATGGATCGATGGAATATTAGAAACACTAGGAAACATAACAGCAGCAGAGACGAACAGAAGAGCAAAAGACCGCAAATTATATCTCCCCTTGACGCTGAATGGCAGATGAGGAAGGAAAGAAGAAGAAGAAGAAAGATATATAGATATATATATATGTATAATATATAGATCATTGTATTAAACGATAATTACATGAAAATGCCTTAAGGCTACAAAGACATACATTTAAAAAATTTCTAGTACCAACCGTGAACAACAGGGCCACCATCGATGCAATAATAGCACTCCTTAGCACGGTGAATGTAGAAGTGGTATTTGCGTTGATCGAAAATAAAGGACAAAGAAAAATTCACCTCAGAGGCTGTACTGTCACGAACCAAAAACATGCCATCACAGTTTTTGCCAGAACTTCGCTGCAAAGCTGAAATAAATAGGAAGTTCTGGAGACATTTCTGTCAGCACTATTCACTTTAACGAAATGAAATAAAGGTTGCAAATTGATCTCAGTACAGTTGGATCTACTCTACACAGTTAGATCTAATCTGTGCAGCTAGATCTAGTTTATACAGCTGGTTCTAATCTATACAGTTGAATCTAATCTGTACAGCTGGTTCTAATCTATACAGTTGGATCTAATCTGTACAGCTGGATCTAGTTTGTAGAGTTGGATCTAGTCTGTATAGTTGAATCTAATCTGTACAGTTGGATCTAATCTGTACAGCTAGATCTAATCAATATAGTTGGATCTAATCAGTACAGTTGGATCTAGTTTGTAGAGTTGGATCTAGTCTGTATGATAAAAAAAATTGACATCTATTGTTGGCAGTTATCTCAGCTTCCTGCAGTTTTGTTTATGATCAAGAATTGACATTATTGTTCAATTTCAGAGCTAATTTAACACACAAAAATAGATAAAAAGCTACAATAATTGACCAACCTTCAGTCAAGATTTTTTCAGCATTGCTGCGAGACATTTTCCCATGATACCACATTTTATTCAAGTCTGCATTCTCACATTTGTCCTTGTCCTTCTGAAGAGCAATGGTGATGCTACCTGTTGTCAACAAATTATCCAGGTAAGGATCGGCTTTGCCTGACATGCTGAATACTTAAACTGTTGTACAGCTCATTGACACAGTTACTGGGCCCTATACCTGCAAGAGAACAAGAAAATGTCAAATAAAGATTAAGTTCAACTGATTATTTGATACTGGAGAATAAAAACAAGGACGGAGGACATCTGTCTTATATTTCTGTCCATCATTTTCTAATTTCAGTTTCTACACATGTATTCTCCATATCTAGAGACCATCTTTCATTGCAATACTGACTCACTAGAAATGGCAATAAGTTCTATTCTTGTAACAGCCATTTCACTATCTGAGCATTGTTATTTTCATCAAAACATCCCAGAATTCTTCCACTATTTGTTTATTTCTTTTGCTACATACATTTACTGTTGCTATATCTCTTTATATTTATATTTGGTTCATTGTACATTAGGGTCTTAGTTTTCACTCCAGAGAGGGGATAATCTTGAGGTTGTTGTTGGACAGCTGGCCATTGTTGTTGGACAGCTGGCCATTGTTGTTGGACAGCTGGCCATTGTTGTTGGACAGCTGGCCATTGTTGTTGGACAGCTGGCCAGTCAAAAGGAGAGAAAGTGCTAAAACACATGGTAGCTAGACACAAAGATCAACTTACAACAACAATAAAATGCACACAAAGAAAAATATTGACTTCACAGACACTCCAATGAACTCTTCAACATATTAAAACAATGAAGCTCGCTCAGCCTTCCCAAATATAATAATAAAGTAGCCAAAGAAACTATTCTTAGGAGATAGACAAAACTATAAACAAATTGATCAAACAGCCTTGACGCAGTTATTTATCATTGATGGAGATAGTTAACAATATTTAATATTTTATATATAATACATCATGTTGGGCCATTTATCATTGATGGAGATAGGTACAAATATATAATATATTTCTATAATACATCATGTTGGGGCCATTTATCATTGATGGAGACAGGTACAAATATATAATATATTACTATAATACATTATGTGGGGCCATTTATCATTGATGGAGATAGGTACAAATATATAATATATTACTATAATACATCATGTTGGGCCATTTATCATTGATGGAGATAGGTACAAATATATAATATATTACTATAATATATTATGTTGGGCCATTTATCATTGATGGAGATAGGTACAAATATATAATATATTACTATAATACATTATGTTGGGCCATTTATCATTGATGGAGACAGGTACAAATATATAATATATTACTATAATACATTATGTTGGGCCATTTATCATTGATGGAGATAGGTACAAATATATAATATATTACTATAATATATCATGTTGGGCCATTTATCATTGATGGAGATAGGTACAAATATATAATATATTACTATAATACATCATGTTGGGCCATTTATCATTGATGGAGATAGGTACAAATATATAATATATTACTATAATACATCATGTTGGGCCATTTATCATTGATGGAGATAGGTACAAATATATAATATATTACTATAATACATCATGTTGGGCCATTTATCATTGATGGAGATAGGTACAAATATATAATATATTACTATAATACATCATGTTGGGCCATTTATCATTGATGGAGATAGGTACAAATATATAATATATTACTATAATACATCATGTTGGGCCATTTATCATTGATGGAGATAGGTACAAATATATAATATATTACTATAATACATCATGTTGGGCCATTTATCATTGATGGAGATAGGTACAAATATATAATATATTACTATAATACATCATGTTGGGCCATTTATCATTGATGGAGATAGGTACAAATATATAATATATTACTATAATACATCATGTTGGGCCATTTATCATTGATGGAGACAGGTACAAATATATAATATATTACTATAATACATCATGTTGGGCCATTTATCATTGATGGAGATAGGTACAAATATATAATATATTACTATAATACATTATGTTGGGCCATTTATCATTGATGTTTCCATTATCTTGTCAGTTAGTTATATCAGAAATATAACCGGAACATGATTCTTCTACGAAACACTCAAACTGATTAGAAACATCTTAAAATGTAACAACATTTGTAGTTACAAATTTCATATCAGGAACTGTTAGATTTATCAATTTTTGAAATCTTCAAAATTAAATGAAGCTAGAAGATTCATATCTCATGTCACAAAGGGACACCTCTCCTATAAAATATTTATCTCTAGAATTGAGGAAAATACAATCAAACAAAGTAAACTTTTCAAACAAAAGTTGCTATGTTTCTAGAATTATAAAGCTAAGATTATAACAGCAAGCAGGCTTGTGGCCAAGAAACACAGGTCAGAAAAATGTCAGTAGAGAACTGCAGGCAACAAACACAGTCTACATAAAATAATACTTGTAGACTTTTTGAGAAAAATCTGGCCAGTTTATTTCAACAAGGAAGGAAACAGATTTATGGGGGACAAAATGTCTAATACAGGAAGAAACTACTCATCTCAGGAAGACCTACCAGAACATTTAGGCAAACTCAACAGCTCAGGCACAAAATACAACATGAAAATCAACATCAACAAAACAGAAGTCATGAATGTCACCAAAAATAAACAGAGCATCAACATAACTATAGAAGGCAGGCAACTAAAACAAGTAGAGGAATTCAAATACTTAGAAAGTCTAATGACAAAAAATAATTCTCAAACAGCAGAGATAGAATCAAGATGCAACAAAGCTTGTCAAATCAATGGACAGTTATCACCACTATTGTCCAATAAGGAAATAACTCTGGAGGCAAAGCGAGGACTATACAATACAATCTTCATCCCAATGTTGTGCTACCAATGCCAGACCTGGACCCCAGATGCAAGAACAATAAGAAAAATAACCTCTACTGAGATGAAATGTGTTAGACGAATGACAGAAAACAGTTTGAGAGATAAGATCAGAAATGAAGAACTGAGAAAAAAGCTAGGAATTGCCCCCGCCATAGAATATACAAAGAAACAACAGATAAAATGGTTCGGCCATGTGACAAGGCAGAAAGATCAGAACACAACACAACAAGCCTTCAGCAAACGTGAGAATACCAGACCCAATGATCAACCATGAAAAAGATGGATCGATGGAATATTAGAAGCACTAGGAAACATAACAGCAGTAGAGGCGAACTGAAGAGCAAATGACCGCAAATTATGATGTAGAGACTTTTAATTAGGTTGGTTAGATGTTGGCTTACTCCGTATGTTGTTAGTATCTCCCACAGTTGTTCTCTAGTTGAAATCTACCGCAGCACAAATCTCCAATATTTAATTATTGAGTTATTTGCGGGTCATCATCAATGCACTCCGTGCATATCCATAGGTGCTCAGGTCCCCTCCTCAGCAAGTCCCGCAGTGTCCAGCAACTGACAACTCCAGTTCTCTGTTGATTGATAAGCCTTCTTATACGCCCACTAAGTTTCTCATTTCTGGCTGTGCCCATCTTAACTCCCATCTCTTTCATCTAAAGGAGTGACGTGTACTCATGGTTGTTGAAGTCCTGTGCTCTTCCCAAATCTCGAAGGGCATTGATGATGTCTGCCCAATCCATTGGTTGACCAGCTTCAACGACAGTGCAGCTAGCCAACCTGCCCTCTCATTTCCCCGTAAACCCACATAGCCAAGGATGTAGAAAGAGGTGACCCAACGTATTTTTGACTTCTGCAATGACTCTCCCCATTGCATGCGTACAGAGGCCACCTACACTTTTTTATCATGCTCATCGAATCACTCAGTATACAGGTGTGGGTGTAGTCTTATGACTCTAACCAGATGAATGCTCTGGTCACTGCCATCACTTCCATTGTCATGCTACTCGTCAAAACATATACACCACTGTCTTCTTTGACTATTCCAACTGATGAGCATTCTATAAATGCCCATGCTCTCCTTTAGTGTCATATTACAGATACGTCTATACAGATTACATCTTCCTCATCGGTGTTATCCCAGATGAGACCTTTGACCTCCACATTGACCAAGACTGAGTTCTGCTCCCTACATTTCCTGTTGAGCGTGACAATACATGAGAGTGTGCCCCTCAATGATGTAGGCAATGGTATCCACTCCTCATTAGCGTTGATAATGGTAAGCCCACAGACCTGTTTGATGACAGCTTCTGTTCAGCCAACCCATGATTTGCCTCTTTTTAGCCTGTCACCTTTCCCTGTCTTCAGATCTTGGTGCAATGGATGCTTTTAATCTGCACTTATCTTCAGGTATGCTCTTGCCCTCCAGATCTTGATCCTGTCATCCATGGTTGGAAAGTCAAGAAGATGCCTCATTTCTTCTCAGAGGGAGTGTCCCTCGTACATCTCAAGATAATGTGCATAGCTTCATTATGTATTTTCTCCAGTCTGCCAATCTGCATCGTACTGACAGTGAGAAGTGCTAGAGCATACTTGATTGGTGCTAGGACTAGTCCCTGGAACAGAAGGGTAAGCAGCCTCTGCTCAATGTTGGTAGCTGCCATGACCTTCAAGGTGGCTAATCCTTTGCGGGCTTTTGTTATTACATGGTAGACGTGGTCCCTAAAACACAGGTTGCGATCAAACTTGATTCTGAGGTATGTCTTCAAGCTGTCCCTGATCACCTCATCAGCTCCCATTCGTACCACCAGTGTTTTCGCATTAACGATATGATTGTTAAGGGAGAACCATACAACTGATGCTTTATTACGATTAACACATGCACCTGATATTCTACACCAGGAAGAGATGTGATTGAGTTCATTTTGCCGTGTGGAGGCAATTTCCCTTCTTTCTCTTCCTTCTCAATATACCAGAATATCATCAGTAAACATTATAGTTCTTGCCCTCCCATCCAGCTGTTGTTCAAATAGAACTGGTGACAATGGTGAGCCTAGTGGCAGCCCTGGACAAACAGATATTGGTTCGGATTACCAACTTCCACATTTGAGTATCACCATCCTCTAAAACAGTGCTGCAGAGATCCATCTGATGAGGAAGGTATGCATCGCCAGTTTGAGGAGCATATGCATGAGGTATTCAAACGGTACTCTGTTGTGTGCATCCTCCAGATCTATAGCAGCAGCACATGTCTCCTCTCATCTGTGGAAGCCTTCGAAGCCATCACAGGCGAAGACTGCCGCATTGAGCTATGTCTCTTTGTTATATCTATAACCCTGAGTGTGGGTAGGAATTTATCTCTTCAAGGTAACAGGTGAGTACATGGGCAACTATTTTCTCCAGTAGCTTGCCCACAGTGTTCTGCATCATGATGATTCTGCAGGAACTGATCTGAGAATGGTCCTTGTTTAGCTTCGGTAGCTGTAGTAAGTAGCTGTGTAACCACTGCTCCTTAAGGCCACTCAGAATCTTCTTCTTCTTCTACTACCTTTCAACTCAAAGTGGAGCATAGGTCTTCAACAAACACTTTCCAAGTTGTTCTGTTTCTTGCCATTCTTTTAAGATTATTCCATGTCTTCCCCATCATCTTCATCTCTACCTCTGTCTTCTCCAAGAATTCCTTGGTCTTCCTCATTGTCTTTTCCCCTGGGGATTCCAAAAAAAGGGCATGTTGTGTAATATTTTCAGTTGGCTTCCGCAGTGTATGTCCTATCCAGCGCCATCGTCTTTGCTGTATCTCTTTATCCACTGGTATTTACTTAATTATTTCCATAATTCTATTTTAGTGATTTTGTCCTGCCATTTCCATCCTTTTATTCTGCGTAAGCATCCAATAATGAAAGTCTGTATCTTCATGATTGTCAATTTTGTTGTTCTCCATGTTTCACAGCCATATAATAGGACTGACTTAACATTGGAGCTGAACATTTTTATTTTTGTATTTAACCTAATTTCTTTGGACTTCCATATGTTTCCCAGTGCAACAAAAGCTCCTCTTGCTTTTGATATCCCTATTTTGGTATCATTTTCTGTTCCTCTCTTTTTATCTACATTACAACCCAGATATATGTAAGATTGTACGTCTAGTAGAGGTATTTCTCCTAATTTTATTTGGTTATTGCCAACTGCATTAATTCTCATAATGTTGGTCTTATCTCTATTACTCTTCAGTCCTAGCTGTTGTGATCTTTCATCAAGTATGCTCATTTTATCCTACATCTGTTGATGGCTGTGTGATAGGAGGATATCATCAGCAAAGTCTAAATCATCAAGTTGTTTGGTCAGTGACCACTGGATCCCATTTCTGTTATTTTGAGTTATTTTCATAATCCAATCTATGGCCAGTAGAAAGAGAAATGGAGACAGAAGGCATCCCTCCCTTACTCCTGTTCTTATTTCAAATGCTTCTGTAAGCTGCCCTTCATGCACCACACTACATTTCATTCTTTCACACATTGTTTTTATCCCTTATATTACTAAGCAGATTTCCTTTCTTATCTTTGATAAAGGCGTTGATCTGTTTGCATTTTCCACTTAATTTCTTCATGCAGTTCTACAGTTCTTTCATATTCCCTTTATTTGCTGCCTCCTCTGCCTCTTTAGCTAGTTCATCTATATATTTCCTCTTATCCTTTTAATGCATCTTCTCACTTCTTTGTTCACCTCTGTGAAAGCTTCTTGTGTCTTGGCTTTATTACTTCTTGTTTTGCTTTTATTTATGTCTGCTTTCTCGTTCTTTCTTTCTTTAGTTTTATCCAGGGTCTCCTCTGTCATCCATGCCTTATTCTGGCATTCTCTTTTCCCCAGTGTTTCTTCACATGTCTCTTTCCATATATCCTTTACCTGTTTCCAATGATCTTCTATATTTATTGTATTTTCTAGTTGTTGGAGGACTTGGTATTTGTTTGATATTGTGACTGCGAATTTATCTTTAATTCCTTGTTCTTTAAGAAACCCTACATTGAAATACTTTCTACCCTTATTCGTTGTAGTATATCTTTTTAGTTTAAGTTTGGCTATCAGAAGATGATGATCTCAAGCTACATTTGCCCCTCTATATACTTTTACATCCTGTAAGGATGACTTGAACTTATTTTTAATACATATGTGATCAATTTGATTTTCCATACTATGATCTGGTGACACCCATGTAGCTTTGTGTATCCTTTTATTTTGGAATATTGTTCCTCCTAGGCTCACTTGATTAAGGGCACAGAAATTCACAAATATCACTCCATTCTCATTTATATCTCCAAGTCCATGTTTTCCCATAATCTCCTCGAAGCCTCTGTTATCTGATCTTACTTTAGCATTTAGATCTCCCATCAAGATTATAATATCCTTGGCTCGTCTTTCATCCATCTGACATTGTAACTGTTTATAGAAATCATCCTTATCATTGGTTGTATAATGTGTAATTTTATTTTATTTTTTGTTGTTTTAAATGTTGCTCTCCTTAGTCTTGGCCCTACTGCTTCCTATTCTATTAGTGTCTTCTGTGCATTCCTTGAGAATATTATAGCTACCCCTTCACTATGTTGTGCTCCAGGTTCCTGGTGTCCTGATGATAAAATCATCTTTTCTGTATTTAGTTTTATTGTTTCCGTTCCTAGCCATCTTGTTTCACACATTCCCAGAATATCTATTTTGTAATTTTTCATTTCTGCTGCTACCTGTGCAGCTTTTCCTTGTTCGTTTAGGGTACATACATTCCAGGGGCCAATTCTGGAGGATTTCCTGGTAGACAAAAGGTGAGTCAGCAACCCAGACTCCTTACGGCTTTCTCCAGCTTGCGTCATATGTCTCTTAGACAGAGGGCATTTATCTTTCCTGGATGGCTGATTTACTTTTATTCTTTTCTTTGACTTGCCCATGTTTGTGAAGTTTTTTTCAGCTTATTTTTTACAGTATGGATCACAAGTCCCATGCCCAACCCTCCTTTCTCACCTCTTACGAACATGCCTGGTAGGGTACAGCGCCACTATTCTTTACTCCCCTTTCGGGCCCTGGCACCCCATGGGCAGGCCACTCTGAATGCTGGCATTAAACTCTTTGGCAAGTTTTTTTCAAGTCGCTGTCAGCTAAATTGCCAATGTCATCATGCCGAACACCATCTGGACCAGGAGCAGTGTTGTGTTAACTTTTAAGTGTTGTGCATATGGAATTGGTTGTGATCATGAGATCTTCTCCCAGCACTACCTTCTTAAACAATTCTGCGAATGGCCCCTGTATCCTTTTTCTTACATCCTCATTTCTTTGGTCAGTTTACTCAATGTAGTGGGCAAGCAGGGCTTTCCCTTTGCTCTCATCAGATTTGTGCCATATCTGGCCTGTGCTATGGAAGTCTGGTATGCCTCTGTGTCATGTTGTGCCATTCATGCTCTGATGAAGGCACTAGAATGTCTCTTCTTCTTCTACCTTTCAGCTCCCTGTGGAGCATAGGTCTTCAACAAACACTTTCCAAGTCGTTCTGTTACTTTTTATTCTTTTAAGA
Source organism: Megaustenia siamemsis (assembly GCA_032433765.1). Lineage (NCBI taxonomy): Eukaryota > Metazoa > Mollusca > Gastropoda > Stylommatophora > Ariophantidae > Megaustenia > Megaustenia siamemsis. Next base: position 65,359,728 of record JAVIAB010000108.1, read on the forward strand.
TCATTCCATGTCTTCTTCCCTACCATCTTCATCTCTGCTTCCATCTGTCTTCTCCAAGAATTCCTTAGTCATCCTCTTTGTCTTTTTCCCCAGGGATTCAAAAAAAGGGCCTGTTGTGTAATACTCTAAGTTGGTTTCCGCAGTGTGTGTCCTATCCAGTGCAACCGTCTTCGCTGTATTTCTTTATCCACTGGTATTTGACTGGTACTTTTCCATAATTCTATGTTAGTGATTTTATCCTGCCATTTCCATCCTTTTATTCTGCTTAAGCATCCATTATAGTAAAAGAAACCAAAAATAAAGGACTCAGCCTTAATAGCAAAAAGACAGAAGTAATGGTAACAACAAAGAAAAAGACATCATCTCAGTGCAAAATAAAGACAAGTGGAACAATATTGAAACAGGTAAATGAATTTAAATATTAGGGAATTTTGTTAACCTCAGACGGAAGATGTACAACAGAGGTGAGATGCAGAATGGCTCAGGCAAAAGCATCTTTCCAAAAAATGAGGAAGATACTATGCAATCCATTTTTGACAATAGAAACAAGAAAAAGATTTCTTAAATGTTATATAGAGCCAGTCTTAACATATGGATGTAAATCATGGACAATAGTACAATGGGCAAGAAAATCACTGAGTCTGTAGAAATGTGGTTTTACAGAAGAATGTTGAGAATACCATTGACAGCTAAGAAGAGTAATGAAACGTTCTGAAAGAGGCCAAAGCAAAAAGAGAGCTAATTTCCAATATTAGGAAGAAACAATCATCACTTTTTGGCCATGCAATGAGAAAGGAACAGCTGGAATATATTGTAACAACTGGGAAAATTGAGGGACGAGGAAATAGAGGGAAGCAAAGAGAAAAGATACTAGACAGCTTAAGAGAATGGCTTGGCAGAAGGTCAACAACAGAAATGATAAATAACTGTCGTGATCAAAAGTTGTGGAGAGACATGATCACCTATGCCAGCAGGCCCGGTACTTGATGACGATGAAGCATCCATTAATGAAAGTTTGTATCTTCATGATTGTCATTTTTATTGTTCTCCATGTTTCATAGCCATATAATAAGACTGACTTAACATTGGAGTTGAATATTTTTATTTTAGTATTTAACCTAATTTCTTTGGACTTTCTTATGTTTCCTAATGCAATGATTGATTGATTGATTGATTGCCACAAGTTGATACGAGCTTGCTGTTCTTTGACTCATTAGATGTGGCGAGTTGTAAAGTCCTAATGCAATGAAGGCTCCTCTTGTTTTTTTTTTATTCTTATATTGGTATCATTCTCTGTTCCTCCCTATTTGTCTATATTACTGCCCAGATATATGTAAGATTGTACATCTAGTGCAGGTATTTCTCCTATTTTCATTTGGTTATTGCCAACTGTATTAATTCTCATAATGTTGGTCTTATCTCTATTTTCAATCCCTGCTGTTGTGATCTCTCATCAAGTATGCTCATTTCATCATCTGTTGATGATTATAGCAGAGGATGATAGGAGAGCTATGTCATCAGCAAAGTCTAAGTCATTAAGTTGCTTGATCAGTGACCACTGGATTCCATTTTTGTCGTTCTGACTTATTTTCATAATCCAATCTATGGTCAGCAGAAAGAGAAATGGATATAAAAGGCATCTCTGACTTACTCCTGTTCTTATTTCAAAAGCTTCTGTACGCTGCCCTTCATACACCACACTACATTTCATTCCTTCATACGTTGTTTTTATCAGGTTAATAAACTTTACGGGGATTCCATAATGACTTAGCAGCTTCCAAAGCATTCCTCTGTCTAAACTATCAAATGCCTTTTCGTAATTCATGAATCCGATATAAAGTGGGGACTGTAGTTCTAAGCTTTGTTCAACTATTATATGTATGTTCTTTATTTGACCAGTGCATGAACTGTTTTTCCTAAAACCCATTTGTTTATCTCTCAAATGTTTACATAGTACATTAACTTCAAGAAATAAGGATAATTGTTTTTGCTTGCATACTTTATATCTGTAGAAAAGCCCTGACAGACTGAATTCTGTCAAAATTTTTCCTATTTCTTATACCAGCAGCCGTATGCTCAGGTGACCCCTCCCCCCCCTTTTTCCCCATACAGGCAGATAATCTCTGACTTCAGAGCTACTTTCATGTTTTAACCATCAAAAGTTTTGATATTTAGGGAGATTTTTCTTATCACATTTTTGCCAGGGAGTAGTCATTTTTGGCAGATTCGACTTCCAAATGCAAAGTATTCTTTAGCATACACAAAATGTCCCCAGGACCTTCTGCTTTTTGCCATTATCTGAAAGGGCTACACATCACATCTCTCTACCCATACCAAGGGAGGGCAGAGCAGAGCCATGAAGAAACCAGATTCAATTTTTGTTGTTCACATTGCCACTACATGTGGTCAGTGGGAATCGAACCAGCACCTTTTAGTTCTAAGGCCACCTCTATGAGACAATAGACCACCCAGCTCCCACTTAGATTATTTATTAATTATTAGACAGCGTGTTAGTTGAAAAAAGCATAAATTGATAAATGATATTAAATGTAAATGAGAGACAACTCACAAGTTTCACTGGATCCACTAGATTTTCAGAATTATTGAACGAATAGTGAATGGCTGACGATAAAATCAAAGATTTTAAGTTTAACTGGATTTAGGAGGAATAAAATAGGAAAACGCCGTTTTGGTTTTTTTTTTTTTTTCAAATGTGTTAAACCTTTGATTGTTTGTTTTGATTTGAAGGTAATTTATTGTAGTTCAGTCAAGTCAAGTAATTATTAATTATTAGATCAAAAATAATAATATATAATCATAATGATAATGATTTGTTTCATTTTGTAAATCCCACATTATATTTACGAATATCCACATACGAGAAACACTATCGGTGCCAATTATAAAACATTTTTTAGATATTTAAAAAAATTGAGGATGTAGACCTGAAGGTTAAATCTTATCGTGCACATCGATAACTTGTGACAGTTTTGTTATTGTTTCACTTCCTCGTCTAATCCTCTACTTCCGGATTATTACAGTTGTCCCCCTATGAACAATTTTCGTCGTACCGCTTTATTTTCGCATAATTATATTATCATGAAATATTTTTTGCAGTTGGGTTATGATAAAAATCACTGCACTTCGGATACATCTATAGGTGCGTCAATCTTCTTCTGAAAATGTTCATCAGCATGCAGCGATTAACTGTGCCACTTCGGTGTTAGTTAACAATTCCTTTCAACGCCCCTCGTAGGAGGCAGGAGAGATGGACGCAGCCACCCTGGTGGAACGTAGAAGTCGATGAAGCTTGGCGGTACAAGAGACAAACGGCCAAGACATGGCAGAAAGCCAGAAAGAATGGAAGAACACAACCTGAGCTCTTGAAGCGTCTGAAAGAAGAGGTCGACCAAAAAATGAAGCACTTTAAACTAATGCTAAGGATGCTAAATGGGATGACTTTTGTAAAAAAAAGTGTGCTCAGAAAAATCGCTAGCCACATTCTGGCGCCTTCATCGGAGCATGAATGGCACAACATGACACAGAGGCATACCAGACTTTCAGAGCACAAGCCGGATATGGCACATATCTGATGAGAGCAAAGGGAAGGTCCTGCTTGCCCGCTACATTGAGCAGACGGACCAAATAAATGAGGCTGTAATGATGAAGACTCGGGTGTCCCTTTCAGAATTGTGTGAGAATGTAGTGCTGGGAGAAGATCTCACAATCACAACCGATACCATTCGGACAACACTTAAAAGGTCACACAACACTGCTCCTAGTCCAGATGGTGTTCGGTACGATTTAGCTGACGGCGACTTGACAAAACTTGCCAATGAGTTTAATGCCAGCATTCGGAGTGGCCAGATTAAGGAGGCGTGGCTACACAGCTACTTACTACCGCTACCGAAGCCAAACAAGGACCATTCTCAGATCAGTGCCTACGGAATCATAACAATGCAGAACACTGCGGGCAAGCTGCTGGAGAAAATAGTTGCCTGTGTCCTCACCTGTCACCTTGAACAGAAACGCGCATTCCCACCCACACTCAGAGGTTATAGATATAACAAAGAGACATTGCTCAATGCGGCAGTCTTTGCCTATGACGTCTTCTAAGGCTTCCACAGACGAGAGGAGATATGTGCTGCTGTTATAGATCTGCATGATGCATACAACAGGGTACCACTTGAATACCTCATGCATATGCTCCTCAAACTGGCGGTACACCCCTTCCTCATTAGATGGATCGCCGCGGCACTGTTTCAGAGGAAGGTGAAACTCAGATGTGGAAGTTGGTCTTCCGAGCCAACATCCATTTGTCCAGGGCTGCCACAAGGCTCACCATTGTCACCAGTTCCATTTAACGTGTACACAATAACGATCACGGAACAACGGCTGGATGGGAGGGGAAGAACTATGACTTTTGCTGATGATATTCTGGTATATCGACAGGGAAGAGACAGACGGGGAATCGCCTCCACAATGCAAGACGAACTCGATCGCATTTCTTCCTGATGTGGAGTTTCAGATGCATTGGTTAACCCTAATAAAGCATCAGTTTCATGGTTCTCCCTTAACAATCATATCGTTAATACGACCACACCGGTAGTACGAATGGGAGCCGATGAGATGACCAGGGACAAGTTGATGACATACCTCGGAGTTAAGTTTGATCGCAGCCTGTGTTTTCGGGACCACGTCAACCACGTGATAACAAAATCCCGCAAAGGATTAGCCACCTTGAAGGTCATGTCAGCTGCCAACATCGAGCAGAGGCTACTTACTATTCTGTTCCAGGGATTATTCCTCGCGCCAATCGAGTATGCCCTGGCAATTCTTACTGTCAGTACGACTCAAATTGATAGGCTGGAGAAAATACAAAATGAAGCCATGCGCATTATCTTGGGATGTACAAGGAACACTCCCTGTGTAGCAATGAGATATCTTCTTGACTTTCCAACCATTGATGACAGAATCAAGATCTGGAGAGCACGAGCATACCTGAAGATTAGTACAGATAAAGGGTATCCATTGCACCAAGTGCTCAATACAGGGAAAGGCGCCAGGCTAAAAAGAGGCAAATCATGGGTGGGCCGAGCAGAAGATGTCATCAAACAGGTCTGTGGGATTACCAATATCAGCGTTGGTGAGGAGTGGATACCGGTGCCTACGTCATTCAACGGGACTTTCTCGATTATTGTCACACTCGACAGGAAAAGTAGGGAACAGAACCCGGTCGTAGTTAATGCTGAGGTCAACGGTCTCATCTGCGATAACACCGATGAGAAAGATGCAGTCATCTATACAGACGGATCTGTAAGACGACATCAAAGAAGTGCATGGGTATTTACAGCACGCTCGGCAGGCAGAATAGTTAAAGGAGACAGTGGTGCATACGTCATGACCACGAGTAGTATGATAATGGTGGTGATGGCAGTGACCAAGGCATTCAAATGGTTAGAGTCACAAGACTACACCCACGCATGCATGCTGAGTGATTCGATGAGCATGATAAAAAAAAAAGTGGAGGCAGGCTCTGTACGCATGCAATGGGTAGAGTCGTTGCAGAAGTCAAAAATACGTAAGGTCACCATTGTCTATGTCCCTGGACATGGGGGAGTACGGGGAAATGAAAGAGCGGACAGGTTGGCTAGCTGCGCTGTCGTTGAGGACGGGCAACCAAAAGATCGGGCGGACATCATCAATGCACTCCGAGATGTGGGAAGAGCATAGGACTTCGACAAACACAGATCCACGTCACTTCTTCGGATGATGGAAATGGGAGTTAAGATAAGCACAGCCAGAAATGAGAAACTTAGTGGCCGTGTAAGAAGACTTATCAACCAACATAGAACTGGAGTCGTCAGTCGCTGGACACTGCGGGAATTACTGAGGAGGGGATCTGAGTACCTATGGACATGTTCGGAATGCAATGATGATGACACGCAAATAACTCAATAACTCCTTTCAACACAAATGACAACATTATTCTGTTCGTGCAATGCCAATTTCACCCCCTACTCTCGCAATCTAAACAGCGACATATTACACTTTCTTCAAAGTCCTTTTTTCCTACCCATATCTCTGAGGTTATTAATTATATCTGCCCTATTCATCGTCATATTTCTGTTAAGCATGGTCTGTGTTCTGAAAATCTGGAATTACCCGACGGTACCGTTCTTTTGTTTGCCACATTCTGGCGCCTTCATCAGCGCATGAATGACACAACACGACACAGAGGCATACCAGACTTTCAGAGCACAGGCCAGATATGGCACAAATCTGATGAGAGCAAAGGGATGGCCCTGCTTGCCCGCTACATTGTGCAGACTGACCAAAGAAATATGGCTGTAAGAATGAGGATACGGGGATCGCTGTCAAAATTGTGTAAGGATGTAGTGCTGGGAGAAGATCTCACAATCACAACCGATACCATTCGCACAACACTTAACAGGTCACACAACACTGCTCCTGGTACAGATGATGCTAATTTGCATATGTAGTCCATGTATGTAATAAACAGTAGGGAGGATAGTACGCACCCTTGTCTTACACCTGATCTAACTTCGAAGTGGTCTGTGTAGCTTGCTGCTGTTCTGATTGTGCAGCTGCTGTTGATGTAGAGACTTTTAATTAGGTTGGTTGGATGTTGGCTTACTCCGTATGTTGTTAGTATCTCACACATTTGTTCTCTATTTAACCTGTCGGATGCTTTTTCCTGGTCAATGAAAATTTTGATTGTGTTCTGTCCTCTTTTCTGCTAGCTGTTAAGATGAATTGAGCGCCAGTACATCCTCTTTTTTTTTTTTTCGCAACACCATTTGAGAATCACTTAATTGTAGTTCTATTATTGGTCTCAGCCTTTTCCCCCAATTTTGACGTATAACTTTTATATATGGCCGAGAAGCGATATAACTATATATTGCTTGCAGTTTCTTTTCTCTTTCCATATTGGTACGATAACTGTATAAAGGACATAATTATATGGATTAAGTTATTTGTTTGGAATACACCCAGATGGAACTATAACCCATGAAAAGGGATACAACATGGTTTATAGGATACAATTACTTCTCTTTTGTCCAGATAATTTTTGACAAATTAATAGTAATTTAAAGTACATAACTATAATTGTTTTTTCTCATGTAAGAATACTGGCATTATAGTTTATAATTGTTGTAGATTATCTTAATAGAGATAAGTTATATAGGACTGTTGTTATGCTTGTGCTTGCGTTCGCCCGATGACTAAATGAGTGTACCTCTTCATCATCCGCCCTTAAATGGACGCTAAGTGGGCGTGTCTGCGTTGTGTTGTGATTTACAGTATAACTGTGATATTTGTGCCTTTCGGCCCAACACATCCGACTTCAGCACGATATTTTTGAGTATCGGGCTGTCTTCCCTCTTCGATCCCTACTCTCTTGGCCAGACTAGACAGGTTAGTCTGTTACTAGAGGCACCACGGACAGGTGAAGCCGGGTCTGGATGGTTCTGGTTCACCGATCCTGGCGCAAGCCATCAGCTGTGGTTCGCTGACAACTTCCAGCTCTGGTGCTGTGAGGCGCGCCTTCGTCTTCTATTGATTTGACTATTAGACTATTACTTTGGTTGTGAATAGTTTTTTTTTTTTAAGTTAGGGGTAAAGGGAGATAATTATCATCATCATCATCAGAATAAAAGATATCTATAGAATGAAAGATAAAATTAGAAATACCACAGACAATATTTATTAAGAAATGTATCAAATAAACAACGGTGTTAATCTCTTGAGCGTATCCAGATCAAGAACATTAATTTTGGAATTAGATTAATAATTTAAATAAATCCATCCATCCATCTATTGACCGTTCTAGCCGTAGCCGGCCTATAGGGCGTAGACGCAGATACTTCTCTTATCTAAACTTTTATTCTAGCAGTTTTCAATCCTTTTAAAGATCTTTTATCAAATCTCGCCATTTGTCTCTGTTCTGTGCAAGCAGCTCTATCTCATTGAGGGAGACGATTCCTGCTGCTCTTGCCTCTCTCATCAATATTCTTCTCAGTGTCTTCCTCTTTTCCTCTTACCTGTTGTTTCCCACATGAGTGCTTGTTTTGCTATTCGGATATTATCTCTTCTCATCACATGTCCAACATATGGCCATCGTCTTTTCTTTATTACTGAAGATATTAGTGGTTGATTGGCGATAGGTCTAATTTCCTCGTTTGTTTTGATTTCGTTCCAAGCTATATCAAGTATTTTCCTAAGACATTTATTTACATTACATTTTCATTTACATTAGTCATGGATCTCTTAGCTTCTCTTATTTCTTTGATGTATTTCCATGTAGTGCCTTAAATCCAAGCGCGTTTTTCCATTTTCTTCAGTCCGGCACTTGATTCTGCTACTGTCGTTAGTATTTTGCTCTGTGAGCCCCACATTTCATTGATATCTAAGTCTATTTCACCGAGCGCTGCATAACAATTACTTAGTTCTATGTTAAAATTGTTCTTGATGTCTTCATCTTTCAGTTTACGACTATCAATTTTATGTGTAATTGATCTCTTCTGTTGGCTTCTAAATTGTAATCTTATTTTCCCAATGCACAGGTTGTGGTCACTATTAACATCAGCACCTCTGTATGCTCTTACATCTATTAATGATGATCTGAATTGTTGTTTAATACATAGGTGGTCAATTTGATTTGATGTTCTATCATCAGGAGATATTCATGTTGTTTTGTGAATATTTTTGTGTGGAAATAATGTCCCACCTATAACTAAATTTTCTATTAAACATGATTCTATTAATCTTTCTCCATTTTGACTGGTAGTATCACAGCCTTCTCTCCCCATTACATGTTCCACTCCTGCGTTGTCTTTTCCCACTTTGGCATTGAAATCTTCCATTACAATTAAAAGATCGTGTTTTGGTATTTTGTTTATAAGTTGTTGTAGTTGGTTATAAAAATCGTCCTTAACTTCATCATCAGCTTCGCTTGTAGGCGCATAGCATTGAACAATTGAAAGTCTTCCATATTTTGTTTTGTAACGTGTTCGTATCAGACGGCTATTTACTGGTTCCCATTCTAATAAACTTCTTGCAGCTATGTCTGTCATCATTATGCCTACTCATTCACTATGTCTGTCATCATTATGCATACTCCTTCACGGTCTTGTCCATCTTCCCTTCCAGAAAGAAAATACTATTTTATTATCAACAGTTTTCCCACCTGTTCCAAGCCAGCGCATTTCGTTTAATCCTAAACTATCTAGATCGTATCTATCCACCTCGCTCGCGACTTGTCGACGCGGCCATTGTTCGTACATTCCAGAATCCTATTTTTGTTGTTGTTTTAGGGCCAAAAAAAACTATCACTATTATCTACTGCTAATTTACACATTCTGTATCAGGTCTACATTTCATTAACAAAATTGCTTTTGCAATAGCGGCTTGTTAAACCACTGATAAACGGTTCTATGCCAAGCCGGAACGGTTGGATACAAAATGAATAATTTCAATGCACTCAAATAAATGTCATGTGTACAACCAATGATCGAATAAACTTGTATAAGCAAAATTCACAGTCATTGATTATTGACGTCATGAATCCATGTCATGACGTTTTTTAGTACGTCGTGTTGATCTATGTGTAATAATATTAATGAAAATATCCCAACTCTGTATCATCAAATAGTTGGTAGCAGTTCCCAGTCTAAAGATATGAATATGGAGAAAACTAAGACGATATTATCACATCTTTCTTATCCTTAATACTGATAATATTTTATAATTTTTATGACATTTTATATATATTTTTTAATGTTATTTATTTATTTTTTTGGTGGGGAGGGTGGAGCCGCTGGGTAGTCTTGAGGTACGACATCGGTCACAGGACAGGAAGGATCCCGGTTCAAAACGCACCAGAAGCGGCGGTAATTTGTCAAAAATAGGAACAAATAAATCCGTGGTTTCTTTATGACGTTACTCTCCCCTGATCGCTTGTGCCGTGAGACCCGATGTTTCGCCCTCTCGGATAACGGCAATCAACAGGAAGTGTCATGTGTGTTGTGCACACGTGCACATTAAGGACTCCTTGGCAATTAAAATCCAAAAGAGCAGACCATAAGCGTGTGCCGCTGCCCGGGCAATATTGTCAACAGAAACCTACCCACACCACGGATCCCAGGCCGTGCTACGGAGTTCGTGCACGTGGACCAGGATTCTCGGATTTTCTCGAAGGTAATATCGGGGCACCTATGGGTTCGTCCGGTGTGCAGTGGTGATGATCCTAAAAACAAGCAAACAAACATTTGTTACACTTCTAAACAGATTGATAACATTTCATTACACTTCTAAACAGACTGATAACATTTCATTACACTTCTAAACAGACTGATAACATTTCATTACACTACTAAACAGACTGATAACATTTCATTACACTTCTAAACAGACTGATAACATTTCATTACACTTCTAAACAGACTGATAACATTTCATTACACTTCTAAACAGACTGATAACATTTCATTACACTACTAAACAGACTGATAACATTTCATTACACTTCTAAACAGACTGATAACATTTCATTACACTTCTAAACAGACTGATAACATTTCATTACACTACTAAACAGACTGATAACATTTCATTACACTTCTAAACAGACTGATAACATTTCCTTACACTTATAAACAGACTGATAACATTTCATTACACTTCTAAACAGACTGATAACATTTCATTACAATACTAAACAGACTGATAACATTTCATTACACTTCTAAACAGACTGATAACATTTCATTACAATACTAAACAGACTGATAACATTTCATTACACTTCTAAACAGACTGATAACATTTCATTACACTACTAAACAGACTGATAACATTTCATTACACTACTAAACAGACTGATAACATTTCATTACACTACTAAACAGACTGATAACATTTCATTACACTTCTAAACAGACTGATAACATTTCATTACACTACTAAACAGACTGATAACATTTCATTACACTTCTAAACAGACTGATAACATTTCATTACACTTCTAAACAGACTGATAACATTTCATTACACTTCTAAACAAACTGATAACATTTCATTACACTTCTAAACAGACTGATAACATTTCATTACACTTCTAAACAGACTGATAACAATTCATTACACTTCTAAACAGACTGATAACATTTCATTACACTTCTAAACAGACTGATAACATTTTATTATATTAACTCTCCGAACTGTCGAAAACGTGTTCAGGAAAACTTTCAGAAATTGAACGATAACTGAAGGTCACATGTCACTGGCTATAGTTTTTTTTTTTATTGACATTTGATGAATGATATATCATTTCATAATAAAATAGAAATCAATTAGATAATTATCCATAAGACCTGAAGCACTTGTGAGGCACCTGAACGTTGCAAGTGCTAATGATGAAAGATGACTTTTGTTCTTGATGCTGTGTCCAGACGAGGGTGGAAGATATATTTCTGTTTGTTTACGATGTCTGGGCCGCCAATAATATAGAGATAGAGCTCTGCGCCAGGCCTATCTCATGTTCTCTTTGATGCGATCCGAAGAAGGGATGAGATCATTTACGTTCGGGACTTGAGTCGCGGTGGATGTCAGAAGACAGACAGTCTGAGTTCACTCTCGTAGCGCCTCGACTCTCCCCAGTCCCACTCAGTGAGTGAGCTGGACGAGAGTGTCACAATCGAAATGAGGTATTCACCGGCGATGTAGCTGTGACGCAGGGCCGGCTCGATGTACTGGCAACTTGGGTAGTTGACCGGGGCGGGTCATGTACTTAGGGGCACCATCAAGAGTCTTCCACATTTTTAGTCTTTTCCATGTGAAGATTGTAGTAAAGAAAGGGCGGTGAAGTTCAGCTTGTCCATGGCGCCAACAACCACAGAGCCGTCACTTCTGTGAAGTCCATGATTTGATAACGATGTCACAACGAAACGTGAAGTCAATTACACTCCCAACTGACAAGGAGAATTGAACAGTCCACCAGCCCGTCACAAATTAAGCATCCACAAGATGCAGTTCTACAGGGTGTTTATAAAGTCTCACTACACTTGGTATCTAGGTGAATTTGAAAAAAAAATGTTTATGACGTCATCACAATATGTGCTCCCACTGTCAATGAAATTTGTTGAATAAGTTTATTGCTACTGGAAATGTGGAAGATGCTCCACGATCTGGTAGGCCTGCTGTGAATGATGAAATATGTTTAGATATCCAAGACAGAATCCTTAAAAGTCCAGACAAGTCATTAAGAAAACTGTCGCAACAAGTGAACTTACCATTGAGCACATATTGTGATGACGTCATAAACATTTTTTTCAAATTGACCTAGATACCAAGTGTAGTGTGACTTTATAAACACCCTATATATATTTAACACCTGAGCCTATTTCAATATTTCGGGCCGTCCTGGTGTCGACAAGGTCAGTGTTACTGGCATAACTTCATGCTCCTGAGATGAACGCAGTCGTTTCGCTCTGGAGAACACAGCTTTATATATATATATATAACCCAAGTGGAATAATCTCTTTTATTTATAATGTCCCTTTGTTACAATATATTCTCGTGTTTCAGGCCTCTGTTCTATACGGGGTTTTAGAATCGATCTCAATCGTCTTTATTAGCTCAATGAAGTCAGTCTCATTATGAGTGCATTTTCATGATTGCACTAGATGGCTCTGACTATTGTTTACATTTTTTTTACTCGTCCTTTTTGAAGATCACTACGGTTAAAACTTTGCTTCTTTTTTTTTTCTAAAGTCTTGTCTTGTTTGTAAAGCAAAAACATCCTAATTGCTGTCTTATATTGTACCTAATCCAGCTGCCGCAGCACTAGATAGTTTTAAGGAAAAAGAGAAAAACCGGAAGTACAATCTATCCGAAGTGAAGCAAGTTTACAAGGAAACGTTCACAGCCGATGAAATACAAGATGTTTGGATCTTGACGTCTGGACGATGGACAGCCTGGCAGTTCATCGTCTGTTCTTTTGCAGAGTTTGCTGAAGCACTTGATGCTATATCTGTTATAGATAAAGATGTTTGAGTACTTGGTACTGTATCTTTGCTTTAGTCAATGTCGGAGTTCTTAATATAATATTCTTCTTTCAGACATAGAGTAGTAAAAGACTTGAAATCGTATCTGTTTACTGACATGGTAATGAAGTACCATTATCGTCTCTTTGTGACGACAGCGCGTGCTGGAGACATCGTGTCATTGTTGAAAGTAGACGAACTTGGCTGCACAGCCAGAGTTCAGGCCTCTTGTCGTTATATTTCGCATCTCACATAACGAGGCGGGTCAGTGACCTAAACTGTAATCAAACTGTCACTACACCATGACGTCACATCAGTCCAGCATGACGTCACATCAGTCCAGCATGACGTTAGGTCAGTCCAGCATGACGTCAAGTCAGTCCAGCATGACGTCAAGTCAGTCCAGCATGACGTCAAGTCAGTCCAGCATCACACCGGCCTTTGACCCACTATAAATAGATTTAGATTTTCTGCGTCACATTTTGTTCATCGAATTTTCGGAAAACTGGTTCCATCAGCATAAGCAACGTCCCCAGGTGGACCATGGCGCCAACATAATGAAGAGGAATCACAAATCCATTAGTTGCATCGTACATGGCAGCTGTGGATACATACATCCATTAGTAATATCATACAGGGCAGCTGTGGATGCATACATCTATTAGTAACATCATACAGGGCAGCTGTGGATGCATAAATCCATTAGTGACATCATACAGGGCAGCTAGGGATACATACATCTATTTGTGACATCATACAGGGCAGCTAGGGATATATACATCCATTAGTGATATCACACAGGGCAGGGTTGGATGCAGAAATCCATTAGTGACATCATACAGGGCAACCGTGGACACATAATATACATACCAACAGGAACAGAAACATTAGTTGCGGGTAGATACAAAAAACTGAAAACGAAAAACCAAAACAAGGAATCAAAGCCTCTGAAGATAGTTTCTCATTGAAAGATGAGAGCATCAATAGAAAGTTGAACCTTTAACTCTAACCGCTATGCTGTACTTGGCAACTAGATGAGAAGAACATAGATGAAATATGGAAATTCTACAGTACAAATCTAAGGACATCAGCAGAATTAAGTGTTGGACAGAGGACATTTGGATGAGCACGGATTTCTGGGAATACATGGAAGCATACACAAGAGAAGCGATAAACAAAGACGGCTATGAAGACTAAAGACAAATCTTGGAAAAAAACCGGACAAAAGCAAACATACAAGGAACTAGATAACAAAGTAATTGTAATAGTTTGGTGATTTATCTTTCTTGTTTATATTAGACTTTATATCTAGAGTCACGTCACAATGATCGCAACGTAGTCAACACAATCATCACAGCTTATTCAGTCATAATTCATAATCAAGTTTATTGAGCTTTAACTTGGCACGTGAGACATAATAGTGGAAGCACTTTTAAAAAAAAATATATTCATCATCATCATCATCATCATCATGTACCCTGCCGGTTGGCGTAGGCGATCATGTCCCTCCACAATCTTCTATCTACAGTGCATCGTATCAGTTCTGTTGTTGACTGTTTTCCATGCCATGACACCAAGCTATCCAGTACTTTCTCTCTTTGTCGTCAGCGATCTCTCTTTCCTTTTATTTTGCCAGTTGTAACCAAGTATTCCAACTTTCCTCTTCTCATGATGTGCCCGAAAAATGTTGATTGCTTCTTTCTGATGTTTTTTTAAGAGCTCCCTTTTTGTGTTGGCTTCTTTGAGAACTTCCTCATTGGTCTTTTTATCTGTCCAGGGAACTTTCAACATTCTTCTGAGAAATCCCATCTCTGTGGCCTCTAATCGTCTTTTCATTTGTTTGTCTACTGTCCATGATTCGCTTCCATAGCTCAGAATTGGTTCTATTTGATATATATTTCTATATATATATATATTTATTCTATTGACTATAATTGTCCTGTTTGGTTGTTAATTCGTATAGCTGCTGTTTGTTGCCAGTACATGTTTTTTTTATGATTCGCAGATCCTTGCCATCAATGTTTAATTTCTCCAGCATATTTATTATTTCCACATGCTTTACTTTGTCAAATGCTTTCGTGTAGTCTATAAAGCATATATATAGATCTTTCTTTACCTCTATAGATCTTTCTATCAATGTCCTTAAGATGTATATTGCATTATTGGTGCCCTTTCCTTCCACAAATCCACATTGTTCCTCACTTATTTCTGGTTTTATTTTGTTCCTTACACGTCTCATGATTATTCTTAGTAATATTTTAGTCATATGGCTCATGAGACTAATAGTGCGATGGTCTTCACAATCAGTGGCGCCTGACTTCTTTGGTATGGCTATAAAGATAGATTTTAGTAGATCCTCGGGTATGTGTCCAGTGTTATATATGTTATTGAGTAATTTTTTTATGACTTGTACTCCCAGCTCTCCTAATGCATTTATCTCTGTGAAGCCCCCATTAACGTCGTTTGCTGTAAACAGAAGGTTGTGATTTGTCATGATTATTCCAGGCAATTTAAGAAGGTAGTTTTAGTATTACTATTCTTTATTCTGGGCAATTAGAGGTTAACACCGTGTAAATACTGAGTTGTCCTCCCGTGTGTCTTGTCTGTGACAAGTAACATTAAATCTTTCTCACAACTTACTGACGACTTTGTTCTCTGAAGCACAACTTTGAAACACTCTTAAAAACACTTTCACAATTAAATGTTCTCTAGTTCTAATTCACATGTTCTGTCTACTGCTCAACTAATTGTTACAACTCTAACTCTATGGCTTACTACTTCTTACTACCTAACTCTCTTATCTGTTCCTTACTAACTTGACTGAATTATGTACCTAACTAACTGACTTCCTTGTCTGTCCTGACTGCCTTCGACAGTTCAGCCGAAGCCGTACTAAGCTTAGTAGTTTACATTTCTGATTCGTGACTAGCTGTCTTCCTCCTAACTGCATGACTTATCTTGCGTGCTTATGTTTTTATATTGAAGTTTTTTTAATATGCCGCGCTATACGTCCGTGGTAATCAGCGTCCAATAGTTTGTCGCCAAGATGTTGCGAGATGGCAACTTGCAACCCCATCGACCAATCAGAATTCGCCATCCCGAATTACAGTTGACCCAATGTTGACCTATGTCTCAGAATTGTCAAAACAAGCTGTTTGTGACTCCAGCGTAACTTCTGATCAGCTTGACCTCTCCAGAGTTTTAAAATAATGATGTTTATTTCATGACTTTGACCTGTCCTGGAAGTTGTTTGTCAACCTATTTACCTGATGGGTCAACCTATGTGTTGACTCACACTTTTACAATAACTGCTAGAAAAATGTCCATTCTCCCGACACTTGTGTCTGACTACTACCCTTCCTTCATCCCCACCTTAGTCCTCGGCTATGTCCACTATTCTTTATGAACTTTCAATTGCTTACGTACAATCACTAACTACAGGCGCGACATCTATTCTATACCACTGTTAAAAACTGTTAATAAATGGGTCCTGGCTGAGTTACCTTACTCTTGCTTTAATTCACCTATTCTGTTACAGTAATAAGCTAAGCCAGAAGAGACAGGAAAACCTATATAGATAGCCTGACAATAAAGGTGGAGAGAGCAGCAATGACAGGTGAAAGTAAAACTCTTCATAATGTACATAAGTTGCAATTGAACACCTTGACATCTAGTGGGGCACCTGTTATGAACAAACATGGAACTAAATTAACATCTAATGGGACACCTGTTATGAACAAACATTGAACTATGTTAACATCTAATGGGGCACCTGTTATGAACAAACATGGAGCTATATTAACATCCAGTGGGGCACCTGTTATGAACAACATTGAACTTTTTCTTCTACCTTTCAGCTCCTTGTGGAGCATAGGTCTTCAACAAACACTTTCCAAGCCGTTCTGTTTCTTGCCATTCTTTTAAGATCATTCCATGTCTTTCCCATCATCTGCATCTCAGCTTCTGTCTGTCTTCACCAAGAATTCCTTGGTCTCCCTCTTTGTCTTTTCCCTGGTGGGGATACCAAAAAGGGCCTGTTGTGTAATACTCTCAGTTGGCTTCCGCAGTGTGTGTCCTATCCAGCGCCATCGTCTTCACTGTATCTCTTTATCCACTGGTATTTGACTGGTACATTCTTTTTTATTTATTAGTTTATTTTTTTTTTGTCGGTTGTACACATGATGTATAGTGGAGTACATCTAATAATTCTAAAATCAACGTTCTTGATCTGGATGCGCTCAAGAGGTTAACACCGATATTTATTTGAGAAATCTTTTAGTACCTATTGTCTGTGACATTTCTGACTCTAATTATATCATTCTATCAAATATTACCACTCATCTTGCTTGACACTTGCTATTCTATATCTATGTCTTGCCTTATTCAATGCTACACTTAATCTACTTGCTATTGTTCTCTGGAGCACACAACTTCTGAATCTAATTTGAAACACTTCTCTACTAAACTATGTCTAATCTAACCTGAAACACTTCTCTACTAAACTGTCTAATATAACTTGAAACACTTCTCAACTAAACTATGTCTAATCTAACTTGAAACACTTCTCAACTAAACTGTCTAATCTAGCTTGAAACACTTCTCAACGAAACTATATCTAATCTAACTTGCAACACTTCTCTACTAAACTATGTCTAATCTAACTTGAAACACTTCTCAACTAAACTATGTCTATTCTAACTTGAAACACTTCTCAACTAAACTATATCTAATCTAACTTGAAACACTTCTCAACTAAACTGTCTAATCTAACTTGAAACACTTCTCTACTAAACTATATCTAATCTAACTTGAAACACTTCTCTACTAAACTATGTCTAAGCTAACTTGAAACACTTCTCTACTAAACTATGTCTAATATAACTTGAAACACTTCTCAACTAAACTATGTTTAATCTAACTTGAAACACTTCTCTACTAAACTGTCTAATCTAACTTGAAACACTTCTCTACTAAACTATGTCTAATCTAACTTGAAACACTTCTCAAATAAACTATGTCTAATCTAACTTGAAACACTTCTCTACTAAATTATGTCTAATCTAACTTGAAACACTTCTCAACTAAACTATGTCTAATCTAACTTGAAACACTTCTCAACTAAACTATGTCTAATCTAATTTGAAACACTTCTGTACTAAATTATGTCTAATCTAACTTGAAACACTTCTCAATTAAACTGTGTCTAATCTAACTTGAAACACTTCTCTACTAAATTATGTCTAATCTAACATTAAACACTTCTCTACTAAACTGTCTAACCTAACTTGAAACACTTCTCTACTAAACTATGTCTAATCTAACTTGAAACACTTCTCTACTAAATTATGTCTAATCTAACTTGAAACACTTCTCTACTAAACTATGTCTTCCTGACCTATCTCTGGATCTTCTTCTACATCTCTATTTGATAAAAAAAACAACTAATTAACTGTGTGGAGAACAGGCAACTATTTGCAGTGCTGCGGTAAAGCTGGTAGCAAGGAGCCAGTAGTGTCCTGTGGTATACACTCCAAGGTATGGTGACAGCTTTACAAAAAACAAACACAACAAAATACTGACGTTTCGGCCTGCAGCCTTCTTCAGAAGACGGGGATAACGACAACAAATGGTGAGGCACAAATATCTATAGCTACATTTAGGATGATAAAGTTAGGGAGAGGTGGGCAGAGAGATGAGAGATAAGATGGTGAGATAAAGAAGAGATGTGTCACATGTGGGAGGATAGGTGAAGTATAGAGATATAAAATCGTAAATATAGAGAAATGATGAAGAGCTGAAAACTAAAAACACAAGGAATAGAATGTTAAAAGTATATTATATATGAAAACCTATTTTAAAAATATATTTTAAATGACTTAGCTGGAGTAACATGGCTGTCTCGAGTGGGAGAATGCATCCAAATAGACAAGCAACATGGGGAAATAGTCACGTGGTATGACCGAGGGCAGTTAGGCGAGACACATACCAGGGCCAGGGGTCGTAAAATTGGCCAGGCAACAGGAACAAGGAATCAATTCAGATGAAGAGGTATGTTTGCAGCACTCGGAAAAAAATGACAAATAATCAACAACAGAAAAAATATGGACCGAGGCAGGATCGAACCCGTACTCAGTGGCACAGCGCCTTGCCACGAAAAGGCGCTGTGCCACTGAGTACGGTTCGATCCTGCCTTGGTCCATATTTTTTTCTGTTGTTGATTATTTGTCATTTTTTCCGAGGGCTGCAAACATACCTCTTCCTCTGAATTTATTCACTGAATATCGCCTTGGAAGTTTCCCTCTATAATAATATTCATTTATTATTATTTGTCTCCAACAGGAACAAGGCCCGGGGGCTATATGGGTGATACGTTGGTAAAAGAAGAACAGGTGGAGAGAGACGTGCCCTCTAGACAGGTTCGTAAACAAAAGACGTTGGGCAATGGAATTATATAAATATATAATAATAAATAATAAAATTAATTTATTTTTAAATTCACCAATGAGTGATTAGAATAACAAATGACAGTTTTAATTTATGACAGAAAATGATAGTTTTGGTAACTCTGTGCAGTTTACATACATTTTTGAGTAAAATATTAAACTCGGGACAAAAATAGAACCCCGTGTAAAATATAACAGCTTCTAGAATGGCAAGCATTTGTGAACGCAATACGATTTCAATATCCTTCTTTTTTCCGCAACCTGTTTTCTTAATATATACAAAATTAGTTCGGTATTTGTGTGTGCGTGCGTGCGTGCGAGTGTGTGTGTGTGTGTGCGTGCGTGTGTGTGTGTGTGTGACACTCATGCTACGTCCTCTAGCCTGGTACCTCCACTCATGCCACGTCCTCTAGCCTGGTACCTCCACTCACGCCACGTCCTCTAGCCTGGTACTTCCACTCATGCCACGTCCTCTAGCCTGGTACCTCCACTCACGCCACGTTCTCTAGCCTGGTGCCTCCACTCACGCCACCTCCTCTAGCCTGGTACCTCCACTCATGCCACGTCCTCTAGCCTGGTACCTCCACTCATGCCACGTCATCTAGCCTGGTACCTCCACTCATGCCACGTTCTCTAGCCTGGTGCCTCCACTCACGCCACATCCTCTAGCCTGGTACCTCCACTCACGCCACGTCCTCTAGCCTGGTACCTCCACTCATGCCACGTCCTTTAGCCTGGTACCTCCACTCACGCCACGTTCTCTAGCCTGGTGCCTCCACTCACGCCACCTCCTCTAGCCTGGTACCTCCACTCATGCCACGTCCTCTAGCCTGGTACCTCCACTCACGCCACGTCCTCTAGCCTGGTACTTCCACTCATGCCACGTCCTCTAGCCTGGTACCTCCACTCATGCCACGTTCTCTAGCCTGGTGCCTCCACTCACGCCACATCCTCTAGCCTGGTACCTCCACTCACGCCACGTCCTCTAGCCTGGTACCTCCACTCATGCCACGTCCTTTAGCCTGGTACCTCCACTCACGCCACGTTCTCTAGCCTGGTGCCTCCACTCACGCCACCTCCTCTAGCCTGGTACCTCCACTCATGCCACGTCCTCTAGCCTGGTACCTCCACTCATGCCACGTCCTCTAGCCTGGTACCTCCACTCACGCCACGTTCTCTAGCCTGGTGCCTCCACTCACGCCACCTCCTCTAGCCTGGTACCTCCACTCATGCCACGTCCTCTAGCCTGGTACCTCCACTCATGCCACGTCATCTAGCCTGGTACCTCCACTCATGCCACGTTCTCTAGCCTGGTGCCTCCACTCACGCCACATCCTCTAGCCTGGTACCTCCACTCACGCCACGTCCTCTAGCCTGGTACCTCCACTCATGCCACGTCCTCTAGCCCGGTACTTCCACTCTTGCCACGCCCTCTAGCCTGGTACATCCACTCTTGCCACGCCCTCTAGCCTGGTACATCCACTCCTGCCACGTCCTCTAGCCTGGTACCTCCACTCATGCCACGTCATCTAGCCTGGTACCTCCACTCATGCCACGTTCTCTAGCCTGGTGCCTCCACTCACGCCACATCCTCTAGCCTGGTACCTCCACTCTTGCCACGCCCTCTAGCCTGGTACCTCCACTCTTGCCACGTCCTCTAGCCTGGTACCTCCACTTTTGCCACGCCCTCTAGCCTGGTACATCCACTCTTGCCACGCCCTCTGGTTCGGGGTGTGAATGCGCTCGACCTCGTCTGCTGATCCATCTGCATCCGGTTGGAATAGAGCGACAATCTTTGACAAGATAATTGGGTAGAACAGGCTCGCAAAGTCTGTATGGTCAGGAGAAGCTAGTAGACATATGAAGTCTTGTGTTGCTCATCACTGCACCATTTTGACACCACCAATTTCAATAATTCTATTAAGCCAGAATTATTCTGTGGCTTGTAGCCTAAGCGATCTGTACAGGGTCTACAATTTCCTTTTGGCATAACCTTAGACACGGCCCTGTTTGTGCTTGCTGAGTGCTACAGGGAAAAAAAAAAACATACGATTGTATGTTACAGCTTAATAAAAAACGGGACAAAATAAAATAACTAAACGCTTCGATTACAAAGCCTTCAATAGTGAACAAGAACATTACAATAGTAGTATGGGTGGCTGTATACCATAAAAAAAAGTGCACGTACATGCACCGAAAATGCACCAAAGACAATGGATTTTGCACCGTGCAATGGTGCCAAAAAAAAAAATTCGCTATTTTTTCGAAATTGAATATTTTTTCGGTAATTTTTTTTTGCACCATTGTGCAAATAAATCGGGAATTATTTATCATTTTCGATATCTCATCCCTCCTGAATATACGAGACAGAGCTATAATTAGCCTTATTGGTGAGAGTCCTCCCGTAGGCGGAGTTTCCTAAGTAAGAGCTTCATCGTATCGCTTACTATAGATTGATTTTCATCTAGATCATCAGCCCTCCTAGCGCCAGAAACTATTTCTCCAAACTTTTTAAAACAACTAGACGGTTGATATTCTATCACTTAATAATTATTTTTTTTGTTGATACCTCTAGCCCATGATCTAAATACCCTTTTAACAGTGGTGTTACCAACAAAATTTTTGTTCCCCGACATAACTACCGATTAGTGTGCGACGAGGGGTTGACAACAAGTTATGATTGAGGGCATATTCATCCATAAACGGTCCAATATTTTTTTTAAAATTGGGGTCATCTCACTGAATTATCCCTTCAAACGGTCGGGAAAAGTTAGGCGAAAAAACAGCTCTGTCTCGTATATTCAGGGGGATGAGATATCGAAAATGATAAATAATTCCCGATTTAAAAAGATGACTGAAGTTGAGATGGAGAAAAAGAAGACTGCTTGGGACTTTCCCCTACAAATCGGTTTCTTCGTCTATCAATATACGAAACTTCGTATGTTAGATTTTTATTTCGAGTTCTTAGCTAAGTTTGTAGCCAGGTCCGACTTTCATTTATGTGAAACAGATAGTGATAGTTTATACTTGGGTTTAAGTGCACCTAAGTTGGAGGACATAGTTAAGGCCGGTATGCAGGCTGAGTTTAACAGAGAACATAAAGACTGGTTTTCTGCTGAGTTTTGCGATGAGCATGTTAGCAAGACAGACTGTATCTAGTAACAGACCAACCTGTCTAGTTTGGTCAAGTGAGCAGGGCTTGAAAGGGAAGGCACCCCGAGAACGATCGAGGCAATGTTAGAGAACGCTCGAGGGAGAAATCGATCTCCCTCTGTCGTTTTTCAGAAAAAGTTGGTGTTCAAAAGGGGTACGCAAACACTGAACCAACAAAGATATAACTTGATCTACCAACTTTCTGAGACCGTAATTATTTAAAGTTACTCTTAGATTTCCAAAGTTAGCTGATTTACAAACCGGTCACATTACCCACCTTACTACAAAACACGCCAACCGCTATGCCACATGATGATGATGATGCCGACGACGTTAAGTCACCATGTCAGCGATAGTAAAAACTTCGACACTAATTACACCGACAACATATTTACACCCCGTGACGAACAATCAAAAGGGAAAACACCTCTTTTCTCCATTTTTTAGAATCATCACAACCACCACTTCGTTATTTAAATTTGCACACCTGGCCTTATGGTCACCCGATAACAGCACACTAACAGCAGATACCCTAAGATATAATACTCAACCACGTCCACTTACACCCCTTCCCCTTCTCACTATTTAGAGTACGAGATCGAAAGTTGTGGCGAGACATGTTCACTCTACACCAACGGGCTTGTGTTGAGGGGAGGGGGACGGTATGGTGACCCATATTGATGATGATACATGACGACGACGACGATACTTTATATTATCAACACGGAATGTTGACGGGGCGAAGGGGGTATAATTTCTCTGTGATACAGGTGATGATGCTGTGGAGGGGAGGGTATGGTGGCACATATTGATGAGGGACGGAACATGTTGATGATGAAGTGATGATGCTGATTACACATGGTAGTGGGTCATGAAGAGATGGTGGGTACATGTTGATGATGGTACTCCGAGATAAGCCGCCGAGCCGACATGACACATGATGATGTTAAGTGAACAATCAATAAAATCTCTCCACCCGCGAGACCAGTGTTCAATTCCCCACCCGGGAGCTTTTCATTTTTTCCATCAATAATTCTGAATTGTTAAAAGTTGGATAGAATTATTTTTTTTTTTCATTTCTGTTGTTGACCTTCTACCAAGCCATTCTCTTAAGCAGTCTGGTATTTTTTTCTGGGGAGGGATAATATTCATTTTAATATTCTTAAATATTTTTTAAGACCACGCGAAAACGATCGACGAGATAATCCGATAAGCCCCACCGCGCCGGCAGCTATTTTCCCGAGAGAGACAGAGAGAGAGAGAGAGAGAGAAATGGAGACACTAATAATCGGCTTGATACTTTGTGTGGCATGATGATGATAGGACATGAAGGGTACATGTTGATGATGCTGTTGAGGGTGGCACATGATGATCACTAAAAATGTAGACACTAATAACACCGACAGCATATTTTCATCCGCGAGACCGCCCTGAAGAGAGAGAGAGTCACTATTTAATGTTAGCACACCTTACTACAAAACACGACACATGATGATGTTGCCCGAGCCCCGAGATAAACCACCGAGCCGCCATTACACATGATGATGTTAAGTGAACAGCGATACCATTTCAATCAATAAAATCTCTCCACCCACGAGAGGGACACCTCCGGAAATCGCGTTCATTTTAAATAAATTCATCGTTCATTTTAATATTCTTAAACGTAAATAACACATTCTTAAATTTCTACTTCGCTTTTTCATCGGAAACAATATTTACCTAGTCCGCGAGATATAGCTGTCGAGCACCAACAAAGCGTCACGAGTCACCTGTCTCATTTAGCCTCTAGTTCTGTGGTCGCTTGTAGTAGGAAACTCTTTGTACAGAGCTTCGCAGCAGGAGGCAATCTGATCATCAGAAGAGTCCCCCGTCGAGCAAGTGTTTCGGCCCTTTAGCTTCTTGACACTCTAGGGGAGGTGGGCCCGCCTGGGTCATGACTTTCAGGCGTCGACCTCCTGCCGCATTGCCTCTAAGGCTTACACCGTATGTTGGGCACAAACTAACTAAACGTAATACACAGAACTTTCTAAAATAGCTTACCTAAACTAAGCTTATGTTCGGCACAAAATAACTATCACTTAATACACAAAACACTCGAAAATAGATTACCTAACTTAAGGTTTACATTTCATGTTCGGCACAAAATAGTTGCATTTAATAGGCAACACACTCGAGAATAGATACCTTACCTGCTCTTGGTTTAAACCTAGCGCGTTACTGCGCTTTCGACTTGGCTACTGATGCAACGATATTTTCTAGACCCGTCAGTGTCTGACTTTCGTGGGAAATCGGCATCTGCTGGTTAAGATTGACGCCTAGTTGTCTGGTCTTCTTGTTGTTTAGGCCTGCTGTTTGTATGGTAGTTGCCCCAAGCATCTGGTCTGATGCTCACATCCGGTCGATTATGTAACTTCTTATCGCTTCGTCTCGGGCCCTACTTCAATCCTCCCTACTCTGTTGACTTATGTGGGAGCAATAAGTGGTCAAGGTGTAAAATAGTCGCCCGATCCGTCTGGTCTGGACATAATATTATTTGACTGTTGGTCTGTCTCGATTCTGCCACAGCCAGCACGACGCTCTTTCTGCTGACTCAGCAATAGTCTTCATTGTTCTTGACCGCATCCCTCCCTTAATTCCTAGCATTTTTAAGAGGTCGTAGAGGGATGGGGTTGTGAGTCCTCTGGCACTAACCACCACCGAAAACACTCTACTCTGTACTCCCTGCTTTCTCAGCTCGGTGGCGAGATCCTTGTATTTAGATAGTTTGAATATATGCTGTTCCTCTATCCTGGATTCAAATGGCACTGTGAGTTCTATTAAAATGACATGGGTCATATTTGACGTGTAGAGTGCAATGTCTGGACGCATTTTAGATCTCTTAATGCACTCTGGGTACTTCCCTCGCCCTGGGAGGTCAACCGCCATCTCCAAATCGTTAGCTATGTACAGGATAGTGAAGTCGTTCCAGTGGTTCTGCTTGGGGCGTGCAGCCTGTCCCGCTCTCAAAAAGTAGGTGTTAGTCGTAGCAGGTCGAACTTTATTGTTGGCCTTCATCCGCGCCCCATCCACGGTGGCAGCCAGTTCATGCAGCACTCTGTCGTGTCGCCATGTGTACCGCCCTTGGCCTAGTGCTGTCTTGCATGAGGAAAGAACATGTTCCATCGTCTGTCTTCCTCCGCAAAGAGGACATCGATTGTCATCTGTCTTCCCCCACTTCACAAGGTTGCAGGCTGATGGTAGAAGGTCATACATAGCTCTGATTATGTAGCTGAGCCGCAGCGGTGCCATATGCCACATGTCATTCCATGTTAGTGTCCTCTGCAAAGCCATCTCCCATGTAGTCCATTGGCCTTGCTGCACCTGTTGTGCTGCCTTTTGTACACGCTTGTTCTCCTCGACATCTCTTATCTCCCTGACTACCATGTCCCTTCGTTGTCTATTTGATGCCTTTGACCACCATTGGATGTCTCCATGACCAAATCCACGCCTGTTGGTCTGCGTGTAGCCCATTACTTCCTTTAGCTGGAGACTCTCACGTGCTTCGCGTACTGCTGCACACGCCTGCCACTTCCGACCGGTCTTCACTGTGGGTTCCACTGTTCGGACAGTTTCGTCTGACGAGCTTTGCAGCATAACTGCCAGTCTGGCCTTGCCGGCTTTATATTCCTCTAGGACTGACTTGAACGGAAGGACCAGCTTTCTTACAGTACAGCGCAACATCCGTCAGTCCCGGTGGTACTCCCAGCCATTTCCGCGTGTACTTGCTAATCTTGCTCTCCAATGCTTCCACCGTACTTGAGCTGATCTCATATATCAGAAGAGGCCATAGCAGTTTGGGTATCAACATAAACTGGAGGCACCAGATCTTAAACTTTCCTAAAAGTCTACTCCGGTCGATGATATGTAGCCCTTGCTCTGCCATCTCTCTTACTCTCTGAACTGCTTTCGTGTCTTTCAATGAGGCGTCATACACTCTGCCAAGGCTCTTTATTGGCTCCTCGCAGACGGTTGGAATCCTCTGTTTCGCCACATTGAATGTAACTTGCTTGGTCTTCCCTCGTCTGATGGATAGGCTTCGTGACTTCTTTGGTTTGAAGCTCATCCGGCACCACACGATGAGTTCGTCCAGGCGTTCAAGCATCCTGCGGGCGTGGCTCTCTTCTGATGCTAGGACGGTGGTGTCATCCATAAATGCTCTAAGTGGTGGCATGTGGTATCCACCTCCCAAGTCTGGTCGTTTTCCAACTCCTTCTGCTGCTCTCAATATTATCTGCATAGTATAGTGGAAAGTATCTGGCCTGTCACGCCGTAGCCCCCGTGTTCGAGTCCCGGTGGGAGACTGTTTTTTTATTATTTTTTTATTTTTTAATAATTCAGAATTTTTAAAATTTACACCATATCCGCCCTGATTCATTAAATATCGTCACCCACCCGCGCTCGAGCCGTCGAGGGGTAGCCGCATATTTCACAAATATCTCTGTCTGCACCATTGCACGGTGCAAAATCCATTGTCTTTGGTGCATTTTCGGTGCATGCACGTGAAATTTTGGAGGGGATACAGCCACCCCTACTACTTACAATTCGGCTGCAAAACCTACCGCCAGTAGACAGCTGAGGCCTTTGATGGATTTGATTTGCTAATCTTTTTTTCCTTGCTAAGTTAATTGTTTGATCAAAGTCGGGCCGCTACTGTTGTAACATATAAAGACCGTGATATTTTTTAACCCCTTCAGGAAGGGGTGGGGGGTGTGGGGGGTCGTGGGCTGCAATCAATTGATGTTTCAACAAATGATCATCATCAACATGTATATTGCGTCAACAAAATTATTTAAAAACATTTATCATGGTCAGAAAGACATACCTACGACAGGGTGGTTAATGGACAAGGTCAGTGTAGCCACTGTGGAGGCCAGTCCGTAGGCCTTGGCCATATTTTGAACGCCGACAAAATCAATGAGCATGACGTTAAAGAAGTTCTGACGCACTCCGCCAAACACGCCCACCAGGACAGCGTAGGCCACAAACGTGGCGTGACTGGTGAAGTACCTGGTGCAATGACACACTGCGCCGACAACCAGCGTGCTAGCGGCCACCAGCTGTTGACGAGGTCAAAGACAGTAATTTGAACAAAATTGGTGTCTAGAGAAGTTATGAAAGGACAGTATACTCGACAGCCACAAAGGCTGACTGAAAACTCACGTGAATTCATCTCCTTCTTTCTTTTTCTTTTATTTTGTGTAGTTGTTGTTCTTCTTTCGTTTCCTCATCTGCCTTTCAGAGTCGAAGGGGGGTATAATTTGCGGTCTTTTGCTCTTCTGTTTGTTTCTGCTGCTGTTATGTTTCCTAGAACTTCTGATATTCCATCGTTCCATCTTTTCCGTGGTCAACCTTTGGGTCGGAACGTTTATTGAGGGCTTTTTGTGTTGTATTTTGATCTTTCTGCCTTATCACGTGGTCAAACCATTAAATATGTTGTTTCTTTATATTATGGCGGGGGCTATTCCTAGCTTTTTTCCCCAGTTCTTTATTTCTTGTCTCTCATGCTGTTCCTGTCATTCGTCTAACACATTTCATCTCTGTAGAAGTTATTTTTCTTATTGTTCTTGCATCTAGGGTCCAGGATTGGCATTGATAGCACAAAGTTGGGATAAGGATTGTATTGTACAATGTCCATTTTGATTCTATGGTTATTTCCTTGTTGGACAATAGTGATGATAGCTGTCCAATGATTTGATAAGCTTTGATGCATCTTGAGTTTAATTCTGCTGTTCGTGTATTGTCTTTTGTCACTAAATTTCCTAGGTATTTGAATTCCTCTACTTGTTTTTTTTTGTCTGCCTTCTATAATTACGTTGATTTTCTTATCTGTTTTGTTGATGTTGATTTTCATGTTGTATTTTGTGCCTGTGCTGTTGAGTCTATTTAAGTGTTCTTCTGGGTCTATTTTTCCATGTATTAGTGCCTGATCGTCTGCAAATAAAAGCTCGTTGATCTCCTGTCTCTGATGGGTTGGCTAACTTGCATGTATAGTCCATGTATGTAATAAACAGTAGGGGGGGGGGGGGGTGATAGTAACCACCCCTGTCTTACACCTGATCTAACTTCAAAGTGGTCTGTGTAGCCTCCTGCTGTTCTGACTGTGCAGCCGCTGTTGATGTAGAGACTTTTAATTAGGTTGGTTAGATGTTGGCTTACTCCGTATGTTGTTAGTATCTCCCACAGTTTTTCTCTATTTACTCTGTCGAATTCTTTTTCCTGGTCAATGAAAGCTATGTCCACATTTCCTTTATTTTCACACACCGAGTGATGCACATTTGATGACATGGAAGACAATTCTCATTCCAGTGACTCTCGTGGTGACTGAAGATCAATTGTTGAAGTGCCAGTCCAAGAAGATAATCTTGCTTTAAAAAAATTATGTTATTTTTGCTGGTGACGCCAGTGCTTGTAAATACAGCCACTGATTTTCTCCTATCTGGCATCAACTTCGTCCAGTTTGCTAAATAAAGCAGTGTGATAGGTAATAATATCTTTTAAATCACCAAGGTTGATACTCCCTCTCTCTCTCTCTCTCTCTCTCTCTCTGCGATCAGGACTCAATCAGAGTAGGATTCCAGACTCTCACATGAAGTCAGCTGTCAGGTTAAGTGTGTTGATCGCCCCCACAGACAGAACATCACAATTAGAGTCTACCAGAACCATTCTGATTGAGCACCCGTTAAAACGTTGCACTGTGTTCTGCGCCAGTGGCCCAGTGCATCCGATTTCAGCCAGCATTTTATTCAGGTTTGCTATCCTTAGCCTTTGATTGTCCCCAATCTTCCTGCAAGGCAGCATAAACAAACAGAAGTAAGCAACATATCTATATAAGATGACAGGCTGATACAATTGTACTCTAGAGATATCTTGGCTGTGTCCAGGGTTGATTCGACTGTACTCTATAGATATCTTGGCTGTGTCTAGGGTTGATTCGACTGTACTCTAGAGGTATCTTGACTGTGTCCTGGGTTGATTCGACTGTACTCTAGAGGTATCTTGGCTGTGTCCAGGGTTGATTCGACTGTACTCTATAGATATCTTGACTGTGTCCAGGGTTGATTCGACTGTACTGTAGAGATATCTTGACTGTGTCCAGGGTTGATTCGACTGTGCTCTATAGATATCTTGACTGTGTCCAGAGTTGATTCGACTGTACTGTAGAGATATCTTGGTTGTATCCTGGGTTGATACGACTGTACTCTAGAGATATCTTGGCTGTGTCTAGGGTTGATTCGACTGTACTCTATAGATATCTTGACTGTGTCCAGGGTTGATTCGACTGTACTGTAGAGATATCTTGACTGTGTCCAGGGTTGATTCGACTGTGCTCTATAGATATCTTGACTGTGTCCAGGGTTGATTCGACTGTACTGTAGAGACATCGTTCCTTCAACATTATCGTGTTGTCCACCACAACCAAATGTTTTGTAGATGCTACCATGGACAAGTTTTTATGTGAGAGTTTCATCTACTTGCATGTGAGTCTGATGCCCTGGTTATCTCTTAGGAGCTCTTCACGGAGAAAAGCGGACGTTTGTATGGGCCGGGCAGGCGCATCTCTGTCTGGTAACGTTAATCCCAACATTAGGGGTGGTACTTTACTCTGTAAATTTTAACGTGAGCAATTCTAGCTGTTACAATAAACAATGTATTTAATGTTAATTTGAGAAATTCTAAATTGTACTTTACACTGTAATGTTAACTTCAGCAGCAATTCCAGCTGGTATCCTAAACACTGCAATGTTAACTTGAGCAATTCCAGCTGGTATCCTAAACACTGCAATGTTAACTTGAGCAATTTCAGCTGGTATCCTAAACACTGCAATGTTAACTTGAGCAATTCCAGCTGGTATCCTAAACACTGCAATGTTAACTTGAGCAATTCCAGCTGGTATCCTAAACACTGCAATGTTAATTTGGGCCATTTCGGCTGCTAACAATTTCACTGCATCGAAATTTAGAGCAACACAAACTGCAATAACAACATGAGCAATTCTATTTGACATCATAAAGGTAATCTGCAACAGTAACTTGCAGAAATTTTATCTGGCATAACATACTGGTTACTCGAAATTTGAGTAAAAAAATGAACTATGTGAAACTAAATGAAGTAAGTGAAACTTAATGAACTATATGAAACTGAACTAAACGAAACTAAATGAACTATGTGAAGCTAAATGAACTATGTGAAGCTAAATGAACTATCGAAACTAAGTGAACTAATTGAAACTAAATGAACAATATGAAAATAAATGAACTAAGTGAAGCTAAATGAACTAAGTGAAGCTAAATGAACTAAGTGAAGCTAAATGAACTAAGTGAGACTAAATGAACTAAGTGAGACTAAATGAACTAAGTGAAGCTAAATGAACTAAGTGAGACTAAATGAACTAAGTGAAGCTAAATGAACTAAGTGAGACTAAATGAACTAAGTGAAGCTAAATGAACTAAGTGAGACTAAATGAACTAAGTGAAGCTAAATGAACTAAGTGAAGCTAAATGAACTAAGTGAAGCTAAGTGAACTAAGTGAGACTAAATGAACTAAGTGAAACTAAATGAACTAAGTGAGACTAAATGAACTAAGTGAAGCTAAATGAACTAAGTGAAGCTAAATGAACTAAGTGAGACTAAATGAACTAAGTGAAGCTAAATGAACTAAGTGAAGCTAAATGAACTAAGTGAAGCTAAATGAACCAAGTGAAGCTAAATGAACTAAGTGAGACTAAATGAACTAAGTGAAGCTAAATGAACTAAGTGAGACTAAATGAACTAAGTGAAGCTAAATGAACTAAGTGAAGCTAAATGAACCAAGTGAAGCTAAATGAACTAAGTGAGACTAAATGAACTAAGTGAAGCTAAATGAACTAAGTGAAGCTAAATGAACTAAGTGAAGCTAAATGAACTAAGTGAGACTAAATGAACAAGTGAAGCTAAATGAACTAAGTGAAGCTAAATGAACTAAGTGAGACTAAATGAACTAAGTGAAGCTAAATGAACTAAGTGAAGCTAAATGAACTAAGTGAAGCTAAATGAACTAAGTGAGACTAAATGAACTAACTGAAGCTAAATGAACTAAGTGAGACTAAATGAACTAAGTGAAGCTAAATGAACTAACTGAAGCTAAATGAACTAAGTGAGACTAAATGAACTAAGTGAAGCTAAATGAACTAAGTGAAGCTAAATGAACTAAGTGAAGCTAAATGAACAAAGTGAAGCTAAACGAATTAATTGAAGCTAAATGAATTATATGTAAATAGATGAACTAAGTGAAACTAAATGAACTAACTGAAGCTAAATGAACTAAGTGAAGCTAAATATATATATTTATCTATATAAGATGACAGAAAAAAAATATATTTAAAAGATGACAGATAGATATATATCTATATATAAAAAAATGGCGTATAGGCAATATGGTGTTAGTGACCATACATTTTACAGACCTTCGGCACATGATTGTTGGGGTAATTTGGTCTGTATTACGCCCATGCCCAGAAAAATTCCGGTACCCATTTAAGGCTGGGTGGACTCGGAAGCCGTCGGTTGGGATCGAACCCTACCTCTTGTCCTTTGTAGTCCGGTTCACTAACCACTGAGCTATCGCGGCTCCCATATCTATATAAGTTGGCAGATATATATATCTATATAAGTCGACATATTTATATCTATATAAGATGACAGAAATATCATCATCATCATCTTCAAGTACCGGGCCTAGTGGCGTAGGTGATCATGTCTCTCCACAACTTTCGATCTCGGCAGCTATTTATCATTTTTGTTGTTGACCTTCTGCCAAGCCATTCTCTTAAGCTGTCTGGTATTTTTTTCTCTTTGCTTCCCTCTATCTCTTCGTCCCTCAATTTTTCCAGTTCTCACAATATATTCAAGTTGTTCTTTTCTCATTACATGGCCAAAAAATTATGATTGTTTCTTCGTAATATTACAAATTAGCTCTCTTTTTGCTTTGACCTCTCTCAGAACATCTTCATTACTCTTCTTAACTGTCCATGGTACTCTCAACATTCTTCTGTAAAACCACATTTCTACAGACTCCAGTGATTTTCTTGTCCGTTGTCCTATTGTCCATGACTCGCATCCATATGTTAAGACTGGCTCTACGTAACATTTAAGAACTCTTTTTCTTGTTTCTATTGTTTCTTTGTTGTCCTCCGAACTATCTTCTGCCATTTTGCTGTTTGCCATCTGATCCAAGACTAACCACTAGACGCAGACATTCAAAAACATGGTGTCTCAAGGTGGCGATAACCAACAAGCTACAGGTCATGACCTTACCTTTGGTATGGAAACAAACTTGAAGTCTCCAATAAAACCGGTCACAATTCGCGTCACCATGTCCATGACACCACTGAGAGTCATCAAAAGAGCGCCGTCAGTCTTACTAATGCCCAGCGATGTGCAGATGACTGGCATGTAAATGATGGTGTAATTGGCAAACACGGACAGTGAGATGAAGGCTATCATCATGCGAAATCTCCAGATCTGTAACAACCAATTGAAGATCTGGTCAAGGGTGTTGCTACTGGAAAACTCAACATTTGCATAATTTCCATTCCACAATGCTGTGTTGAAGAATACATAGATCATTAGAATAGATGCTAATAAATGTAGAATACCTCAAGATGTCATAGAACATTAGGATGGGTCTCGAAGATGTTAATTAGCTTCCAATACTTGACGAATTATTAGAACAATTGAACAGTTCTTCGAAATGTTTGTTTAGCTTCACATACTTTAATGACAGAACATGATCATAGTTCTCTGAAATAGTGAGATTCACAGTCTTGAGAAGAGCAATGTGGTCCACACCCACCTCCCTGGAAGAGAAACTATATGGGGCAATAGATTCACTTAAACAGACAGCTGACTTTATGAGAGAGTCTGGAATCCTACTTTGATTGAGTCTTGATCGCAGAGAGAGAGAGAGAGAGAGAGAGAGAGAGAGAGAGAGAGAGAGAGAGAGAGATTCACAAAACAACCTTTAATATCTGGATAAACTTGCAAAGAAGATATGCCTCAAGTTGCAGATGGAACCACAAGACCGCCATATTCTCATCATGCACTTTCATAACAGGTTTGGGAGGCGAAGGCGCGCTTACCAGCACCAGAGCTGGAAGTTGTCAGCCACCCACAGCTGATGGCTTGCGCCAGGATCGGTGAACCAAAATCATCCAGACCCTGCTCCACCTCTACGCGGTGCCTCCAGTAACAGACTAACCTATCTAGTCTGGCCAAGAGTGCAGGGATCGAAGAGGGAAGACAACCCGGTACTCAAAAATATCGTGCTGAAGTCGGATGTGTTGGGCCGAAAGGCGTAAACATAACAGTTATACTGCAAACCACAACACAACGCAGACACGTCCACTACGTCCTTCATATCAGTTCTGTTGTTGACTGTTTTCCATGCCATGGCACCAAGCTATCCAGTATTTTCTCTCTTTGTCGTTTGCGATATCTCTTTCCATTTATTTTGCCAGTTGTAACCAAGTATTCCAACTTTCCTCTTCTCATGTTGTGCTCGAAAAATGTTGATTGTTTCTTTCTGATGTTTTTTAGGAGCTGCCTTTTTGTGTTGGCCTTTTTCAGAATTTCCTCATTAGACGTTTTAGCTATCCAGGGAACTTTCAACATTCTTCTGAGAAATCCCATCTCTGTGGCCTTTAATCGTCTTTTCATTTGTTTGTCTACTGTCCTTGATTCGCTTCCATAGGTCAGAATTAGTTCTATATAGCACCGATGAACTCTCTTTCACATTTATATTGACATAGATTTGTTGCATAATATATTTTTCATTTTATGAAATGCTATTTTCACCTGAGCTATTCTACTTTTTATTTCTGCAGTACATCTTTAATCTGGTGTTATTATTGTGCCCAAATATTTGACGCGCTGCACTTGTTTCAGATTTGTCCTGTTTATTTTTATGCTACATGATGGTCCTGATTGTTCCTTTGATATGACCATTATTTCTGTTTTCTTAGTATTCAGACTGAGACCTTTCTTGTTGCTTCCTTTTACCATTATGTCTATCATTTCTTGTAGTTCATTCTCTGTCTCTGCTATTAAGACATCCGCATATCGCAAATTATTTATGTTGTGACCGTTGACTTCAATTCATTTTTTGTCTACTATTGATCTCATAATATGGTCGATGTAAAGTGAAAACAGATCCGGCGACAGAACACAGCCTTGCCTGACTCCTTGTTTTATAAGTTGAAATTGTCCTGTTTTGTTGCTAATTCGTATAGCTGCTGTTTGTTGCCAGTACATGTTTTTTTTTTTTTTTTTTTTTTTTTTTTTTTTTTTGTGATTCGCAGATCCTTGCCATCAATGTTTAATTTCTCCAGCATATTGATTATTTCCACATACTTTACTTTGTCAAATGCTTTTGTATAGTCTATAAAGCACATATATAGATCTTTCTTTACCCCTATAGATCTTTGTAAATAGGGTGTTAGGCTAGGTTGTGTGCTGTCACCAGATTTGTTTAATATGTATAGTGAGATTAGTTTAAGATCCATAAGGAGCATGTCTGGAATAACAATTGGAGGGCATAATGTTCTGTCCACAGTACATCGTATCAATTCTTTTGTTAACCGTTTTCTATGCCACAACACCAAGTTATTTAATATCTTCTGTCTTTGACGTCCACAATTTTTTTTTTTCCAAATATTCTGTCAGTTGTAACCAAGTACCCCAACCTTCCTCTTCTCATGATGCGCGCGATAAATGTTGATTGTTTCATTCTTATATGTTTTAAGAGTTCCCTTTTTGTGGTGGCCTCTTGAGAATGTCCTCGTTTGTCTTGTTAGCTGCACAGGGAACTCCCAACATTCTTCTGAGAAATCCCATCGCTGTGTTATGGTTATGGAAGGCTCCGGTATCATTGCAAACGAATTAAAATCCATATATTGCTCAACCGCCCGCGCCAGTGGAATCATCCGAATTAATATCTCATCTCCCAAACAAAGAAAGGCCACTGCAGTGCCTGTCATAGCAGTCTCAGCACACGCCAAAAGAGATAAGGCGAAATCGCACAGAAAGTGAACACAGTCATCTTTTCCCCGTCATACGATATCATCATACATCGAAAGCAATCGGCATATCTAAACGCGATCAAAACGGATGAAACGTGCAGCTCACGGTGTCCACAGAGCACTTAACTCAGTATCTCCGGGAGCAAGCCGTACTTGGAATATATGAGGAAACTGTAAGAAACACTTCCAGACACAGCATTTAACGGTTCCTGCCGCCTACCCGCCATATTGACAGGAAGTTCATGTCCTCGTCAGGATAGGACATCGTTTTTGTCTCCAAATCCAAACATATAAAACACAAATATAGTCGTCGGATTATACCCCTCATCGTGCATCGAACAACAGTCCGTAAGCGCTCAGATCTTCCCTGCAATGTGAATTTGTAAAATGATAAACCAGTTTTTAAGTCTACCCTCGATCTCACATTAGCTCTCTTGAATCTAGACAACATCTCTCCTGACCAAGATGACATTCCGGGAGTCACCCTGGGGCTGAATAATGAACAAAACTCAATCATTTCGCCCTTCATTATAATCGTATGGCCGGTTTAGGTATATACGATCAGCCATCATGATAACGTATCACACACAACAATGGATGCGCCCACAAACGACCGATTAATCTAGTGAATGCAGCCAACAACGCATGAAAAACCGTAATGATGGTGCAAAACCCATAAAGTGAAACCTTCGGTTGACTTGGCAGAGCAGCCCATATTAATGAGTTGTAACTTGTAAATAATTGGCGTCAAACAATTCTAACGACGGCCATTGAACAGCACACAATGTGTTGACGTAAACCGCACATCAACTCCAAGACGGGGGAAGGTCGCATTCACAACACTTGATCTGCCAAAGAGGTATATTGCCATGTGCAAAACTCAACAGCACCGGCGCAAATCTGTTAAGTGGAACATCAGGCTGACTTTAAAGACGAAATATGCATTGGACAGTTGACATTAATCAGTCTCCAAATGCAAATTCTGCAGCGGTCGAGAGAACATGAACTCCATACCACCATTTTGGAACCGGAAGTCCCCATCTCTGTGTCCTATAATCGTCTTTTAATTTGTTTGTCTACTGTTCGTGAGACATTATCTTGGACAAAATAGAAGACATAAAACATTAGCTGAATGAAAAAAAAAAAGAAATTACCTTAAACAAAGAAACATCAATAAAGATGTGGAGCAGCCGTGAGCAGAATGTTCTCACTGATCTGTCGTTCTCGTCTTTTCCCGCCACCTGCTTGTCTGCTACGATGTAAGGCAGCTCTATCATGCTGATGGCGCTGAGGTGACTCGTCTGGCGCTCAAATGTGATGCTTCTCCTACAGGCGCGCTTGCCAACAACGTCGCGGGAGTGCCACTGGGAAAGCTCCTCGTCCTCCAACAAGGAACACAGAGCCGGAGATCCGCTCGGTGGCGTCTGTCTGTGCTCGGCCAGTGGGCGGTTTTCACTGTTGAAAGTGGGTTCTGGGAGGGCTTTTTCTCTATCGGTTTTACCACTTTCAGAAGACAACTGATCTGCCGCCGCACTTTCTCCTTGAACGTGAACAGGTGATGCTGTACACGGATATGACGTTTTGTTCGTTGTTGTTCTTGTCTGGTCGGCTGGTCCAACAATAGCCAAATCTGATAACTGGCGCGCCTCAACTTTTAGCAGCGCTTCCCCTCTCTTCTTACTTTTATAGATGGTTCTGTAAGAGAATTGATAATCTAACAATAAACACATACAACTGAAAGTCAATAGAAACACTCACAAAAAAGCACAGTAAACATGCAGTATAGTGCAGACTCTGACAACAAAAGACAAAAGCCAGTTTTAAATAATCAAACACCGGTCAAAATAGAATAGATGAAAGTTGCCAGCTCAGTCGCGAGAAAATATCGTAACATCAAACAGGTGAACCAGCGAAGATATCAACAAAGTTATGATATCAACAAAGTTATGATATCAACAAAGTTATGGTATCGACAAAGTTATAATTTCAACAAGGTTATGATATCAACAAAGTTATGATATCAACAAAAATATGATATCAACAAAGTTATGATATCAACAAAGTTATGATATCAACAAAGTTATGATATCAACAAAGTTATGGTATCAACAAAGTTATGATATCAACAAAGTTATGGTATTAATAAAGATATGATTTCAACAAAGTTATGATATCAACAAAGTTATGATACCAACAAAGTTATAGCTAAGGAAGGCTGCATCGGAAAACATTTTTTTTTTCAATTTAAATACCAATTAGAGATCGCATTAGTACATACACCCAAACACACATTCAAACACACATCTAAACATACATCTACAAATACATCCAAACATAATTAAAAAATACATACCAACATACTCTCAAATATAAATCCAAAAATATATCCCAACCAAGCATTCAACTTACATTCAAACATATATCCAAATATTCATTCAACCATTTATCTAAAAATACATTCAAACATACCTCCCAATCAAATATCCAAATTACATCCCAAAACATATATTCAACCATTTATCCATATATCCAAACATATTGAAAAACCTCCAAACACATATGCAAAACAAAAGCACGGAGGCACATGAGAGAACAACACTTGTGTCACACACAGCCTGTTTGTTATCGTTTCACACAATATGTTTGTTATCATTTCACACAATATGTTTGTTATCATTTCACACAATATGTTTGTTATCAGTTCACACAACATGTTTGTCATCATTTCACACAATATGTTTGTTATCATTTCACACAATATGTTTGTCATCATTTCACACAATATGTTTGTTATCATTTCACACAATATGTTTGTCAACATTTCACACAATATGTTTGTTATCATTTCACACAATATGTTTGTCAACATTTCACACAATATGTAGGTTATCATTTCACACAATATGTTTGTTATCATTTCACACAATATGTTTGTCAACATTTCACACAATATGTTTGTTATCATCTCACACAATATATTTGTCAACATTTCCCACAATATGTTTGTTATCATTTCACACAATATGTTTGTCATCATTTCACAACAATAGGTTTGTTATCATTTCACATAAAACGTTATCATTTCACACAATATGTTTGTTATCGTTTCACACAATATGTTATCATTTCAAACAATATGTTTGTCATAATTTCACACAATATATTTGTCAGCATTTCACACAGTATGTTTGTTATTATTTCACACAATATGATTGTTTCTATTGTCAAAAATGGATTGCACAATATCTTCCTCATTTTTTGGAACGCTGCTTTTACCTGAGCCATTCTGCATTTCACCTCTGTTGTACATCTGCCATCTGAGGTTAACAATGTTTGCAGATATTTAAATTCATTTACCTGTTTTACTATTTTAATCCGCTTGTCTTTTTGTACATTGCTGTGATGTCTTTTTCTCTGTTGCTACCATTACTTCTGTCTTTTTTCTATTAAGGCTGAATCCTTTGTTTTTGCTTTCAGTCACTATAATCTGTAATATTTCATGTAACTCATTTTCACTCTTAGCGATTAAGACTGTATCTAAGACCATACCCGCAGTTATTTATATTATGACCTCCGATTGTTATTCCAGGCACGCTCCGCAGGGATCTTAAAATAATCTCGCTATACATATTAAATACATCTGGTGACAGCACACAACCTTACCTAACACCTTGTTTTATTTGTTGAAACATTCCCAATTGATTTCAAGTTCGCTGTTTGTTGCTAGTACATGTTCTTTATTATTCTTAGATCTTTGCTGTCTACGTTTATGCCTTCTAAAATTGTGATCATTTCTTGGTGCTTTACTTTGTCAAATGCTTTGGTATAATCTATGAAACATGGGTATAGATATGTTTTCACCTCTATGGCTCTTTCTAATAAAGATCGTGTGATGTATATGACATTGTTCGTTCCTCTACCTCTAACAAAACCACACTGTTCATCGCTAATTTCTGGACTGATTTTGTTTCGCACTCTTCGCGTCATGATTCTTAGTAATATCTTAGTCATATGACTCATGAGGCTTATCGTGCGATGATCATCGCATTCCATCGCACCAGATTTCTTTCGTAGGGCTATGAATATTGATTTTAACAAGTTGTCTTGTACATATTCGCTGTTGTAGACATCATTCAATATATGTTTGTTATTATTTCTATTATTATTATTTCTATTCCAAAATCATCCTAGTCAGAACTGGACGCTAGACTCAAGAACAGAGTAATCGAGCTGTTGTAAACGTGGAAAGCGATATTAGTCTTAATAACGGACACCAGGTGGGCCCATGGTGGGTATAATTACAAATATATATCATCAGACTGCATAGGCATAGTATTTAAAAATATCTCTAGACCGTGTTGGAGGACAGACACACGTTCAACAAATATTTATATTATTAACAGATACGTGAACAGATAGATACGTATGCAGGTAAAAAAAAGAGTGCATCATATATATATATATATATGTATATATATATATATATATATATATATATATATATATATATATATATATATATATATATATATATATATATATGGATTTTCACTCACAGACCGATCAGTCGAGAGTAAGTGGTGTAAGTAAGTCAGAAAAAGAAATAGTAACTGGCATTAGAGAGATTATAGATCTTTATGAAATGGAGCTTAGATTATTGACAAAGCAGATGAATCCCTAGCAGATACCAGGTCAGAGCGATTAGAAAGGCTGCCAACTTGCATAGATAGATAATTCGTTAGAAGAAGACCAACATAGGATCAAAGTGAATAGATTAGTAGATCTAGTTAACTCACAACATGACTTGTGTATTGATAGCTAGAAGTGTAATCTGCAATGTGAGTTCCAGGAGTGTATGATTCTTGCAGACCACCAGGTAGTATTGTTATTGACTATAGCCAGGAAGTCATGTATCGCACATATAAATCATGTAAATATGTTACTGTAACTTGTAACCACTGGACTGTCAAATAGTACATCAATATATGTATCAATATGTTTTGATGTTATTGGACACCTCCAGAATTTATCGATTGTCAAGGTCGAAAGAATGAGGTTTTACTTGAATATGTTGAAGAAAGAACGAGACGTTCTGTATCAGTTTATGAAGCACGTTTATATAGCGCGAGAGACATAATAAATTATTTAAAAGTAGATATCGATGCAAAGACGTCTATTCAACCGAAAAGAAAGTACCAACCAATGTCTCTTTACAATGTTATAGCTATAGTTAATCGAAGGCCCCGGTATCACTGCAAACGAATTAAAATCTGTAATTGTTCAACCGCCCGTGCCAGTGGAATCATCCAAATTAAAACTCATCTCGTTGAAGAATCCAAACAAAGAAAGGCAGCTGCAAACCCCATCATAGTAGCAGTAGAACAGCCCTAAGATCAGTCTTAAGATCAAAGTAAAACACAACATATTTGTTACACTGTGACTTGTAACTTTCAACTGATCAAAGTAGTTTAGCTGTGGAGACACAGCTAATAAATAATTATATTATATAAATAATAATAAATGCATATTATTATAGAAGGAAACTTCAGAGGCGATAATCAGCGAATCAGTTCAGAGGAAGGAGCATGTTTACAGCACTGGAAAAAAAATGACAAATAATCAACAACGGAAAAAAAAAAAACAAAGAACAATATATGGACCGAAGCAGGATCGAACCTGTACTCAGTGGCACAGCGCCTTACCACGAAAAGCCAAACGCTAGGGAACACTGCCACTCAGCTAACCGGCAAGGCGCTGTGCCACTGAGTACGGGTTCAATCCTGCTTCGGTCCATATATTGTTATTTGTTTTTTTCTGTAGTTGATTATTTGTCATTTTTTTCCGAGTGCAGTAAACATACCTCTTCGTCTGAATTGATTCGTAGTTTAACTGTGACTTACTTGTAACTTTCAACTAATCAAAGTAGTTTAGCTGTGACTTACTTGTAACTTTCAACTAATCAAAGTAGTTTAGTTGTAACTTACTTGTAACTTTCAACTAATCAAAGTAGTTTAGTTGTGACTTACTTGTAACTTTCAACTGATCGAAGTAGCAAACTACACGCTACAAGATGAAGCTCAATGCCCGCTAAAACGAGAAATGTTCCTCTTAGTCCGTACTCTGACCTGATGGCAGAGAAAATATAGCATTTGTAAAACACAGCGTTGTTAAAATATAGCGCTATTCAAACACAGCTTTATTAAAGTATAGCGTTAGTCAAACACAGCTTTATTAAAGTATAGCGTTAGTCAAACACAGCTTTACTAAAATATAGCATTAGCCAAACACAGCTTTATTAAAATGTAGCATTAGTTAAACACAGCTATATTAAAATATAGCGTTAATCAAACACAGCTTTACTAAAATATAGCGTTAGTCAAACACAGCTTTATTAAAATGCAGCATTAGCCAAACACAGCTTTATTAGAATGTAGCATTTAGTCAAACGCAATTTTACTAAAATAAAGCGTTAGTCAAACACAGCTTTACTAAAATATAGCGTTAGTCAAACACAGCTTTACTAAAATATAGCATTAGCCAAACACAGCTTTATTAAAATGTAGCATTAGTCAAACACAATTTTACTAAAATAAAGCGTTAGTCAAACACAGCTTTATTAAAATATAGCGTTAATCAAACACAGCTTTATTAAAATATAACATTTTTCAAAAACAGCTTTATTAAAATGTAGCAGTAGTCAAACAAAATTTTACTAAAATATAGCATTAGTCAAACACAGCTTTGTTAAAATATAGCGTTAATCAAACACAGGTTTATTAAAATATAGCATTTTTCAAAAACAGCTTTATTAAAATATAGCGTTAGTCAAACACAGCTTTATTA
Source organism: Megaustenia siamemsis (assembly GCA_032433765.1). NCBI lineage: Eukaryota > Metazoa > Mollusca > Gastropoda > Stylommatophora > Ariophantidae > Megaustenia > Megaustenia siamemsis. Next base: position 65,402,329 of record JAVIAB010000108.1, read on the forward strand.
AAATATAGCGTTAGTCAAACACAGCTCAAAAATATTCTGGAGATAAAGAGTGGCATAAAGAGAATCACAGATTAAGATAAGTAAAGAGTGCCACAGATTAAGATGGCCAATGAGTGCCACAGATCAAGATGGCCAAAGAGTGCCACAGATTAAAATGGCCAAAGAGTGCCACAGATTAAGATGGCCAAAGAGTGCCACAGATCAAGATGACCAGGAAATAAGAGTTAAACTGACTAAAATGACAAGTAAATAAAAGTGTCATAGATTAAGATGACTAAGAAATAAAAGTGTCATAGATTAAGATGACTAAGAAATAAAAGTGTCATAGATTAAGATGACTAAGAAATAAAAGTGTCATAGATTAAGATGACTAAGAAATAAAAGTGTCATAGATTAAGATGACTAAGAAATAAAAGTGTCATAGATTAAGATGACTAAGAAATAAAATGTCATAGATTGAGATGACTAAGAAATAAAATGTCATAGATTGAGATGACTAAGAAATAAAATGTCATAGATTAAGATGACTAAGAAATAAAATGTCATAGATTGAGATGACTAAGAAATAAAATGTCATAGATTGAGATGACTAAGAAATAAAATGTCATAGATTGAGATGACTAAGAAATAAAATGTCATAGATTAAGATGACTAAGAAATAAAATGTCATAGATTAAGATGACTAAGAAATAAAAGTGTCATAGATTAAGATGACTAAGAAATAAAATGTCATAGATTGAGATGACTAAGAAATAAAAGTGTAATAGATTAAGATGACTAAGAAATAAAAGTGTCATAGATTAAGATGACTAAGAAATAAAAATGTCATAGATTAAGATGACTAGGAAATGAAAGTGCCATAAATTAAAATGACTAGAAAATAAAAGTGCCACTGACTAAGATGGCTAGGAAATAAAAGTGTCATAGATTAAGATGACTGAGAAATAAAAGTGCCATATATTAAGATGACTAGGAAATACAAGTGCCCTAGATTAAGATGACTAGGAAATACAAGTGCCCTAGATTAAGATGACTAGGAAATTAAAGTGCCATAGATTGAGATGACTAGGAAATTAAAGTGCCATAGATTGAGATGACTAGGAAATTAAAGTGCCATATATTGAGATGACTAGGAAATACAAGTGCCCTAGATTAAGATGACTAGGAAATACAAGTGCCCTAGATTAAGATGACTAGGAAATTAAAGTGCCATAGATTGAGATGACTAGGAAATTAAAGTGCCATAGATTGAGATTATAAACGAGTAATGATATAGGGAGAACTGTCTCATATGGGAAGAAAAGGAGACTACAGGAACTAGAATTATCTTACATGGAAAGCAGGGAAGAGAATAGATACAAATAATTGAGAGTGGTCTCACTTGAGGAAGACAAAGAGATTGAATGAGCATGTACTCAGAAAGGTCATGGGAAACGCGTTAACTTCAAGGTTTAACTGAGCTACTTACTGTAACAGTAGATTTGGGGGACGACTGATGATGCAAGCGACAGAAGCTGTCGAGAAGAAACCTGGGAGTGCGAATGTAGTGAGAGGATGTTTTCTTAAAGGTCTGAAGTTAATATCAAGTGCAGGACCTCCCAGAGAAGTAGTTGTGTGGTTAGATTGTATATAGACTAAGTATGATGTAGATAGAATGTCTTAAGCCCAATTTGGAGGCGAAGGCGCGCCTCACAACACAAGAGCTGGAGGTTGTCAGCAACCCACAGCTGATGGCTTGCGTCAGGATCGGTGAACCAAAACCATTCAGACCCTGCTCCACCTCTCCGTGGTGCCTTTAGTAACATACTAACCTGTCTAGTCTGGCCAAGCGAGTAGGGATCGTTGAGGGAAGACAACCCGGTACTCAAAAATATCATGCTGAAGTCGGATGCGTTGGGCCAAAAGGCGCAAATATCACGGTTATACTGCAAACCACAATACAACGCAGACACTCCCACTTAACGTCTTTTTAAGGGCGGATGATGAAGAGGTGTACTCCTTTAGTCATCGGGCGAACGCAAGCAAACCCAATTTAACCATGGATGCAAGATTCAGGAAATAGTTTATACTCGTGTTAAAATAATCTCTCTCTCTCTCTCTCTCTCTCTCTCTCTCTCTCTCTCTCTCTCTCTGCGATCAAGACACAATCAGAGTAGGGTTCCAGACTCTTACATGAAGACAGCTGTCTGTTTAAGTGAATTGATCGACCCCACAGACAGAACATCATAATTAGAGTCTGTTAGATCCACCCTGATTGAGTACCTGTTAAAACGTTGCACTGTGTTCTGCATCAGTGGCCCAGTGCATCCGATTTCAGCCAGCATTTTATTCAGGTTTGCTTTCCTTAGCCTTTGATTGTCCCCAATCTTCCTGCAAGGCAGCAGATTGTCTTTTCTGTAGGGGGATTCTGCCCTTAGATGGTCGGCCCTCCCAGGTTAACGAGCACCATCTGCCCGAATCACTAGAGGTAACTAACACAGACATGCACACACAAAGATGTAAGATGTGACTAACACAGACACACTCTACAATATGAAATATATATATATATATATATATATATATATATATATATATATATATATATATATATATATATATATATGAAATAATCAACAATGTTGAATTAAGTTCCCTAACTGAAATAATCAACAATGTTGAACTAAGTTTCCTAACTTAAATAATCAGCAATGTTGAACTGAGTTTCATAACTGAAATAATCAACAATGTTGAATAAAGTTCCCTAACTGAAATAATCAACTATGTTGAACTAAGTTTCCTAGCTTAAATAATCAGCAATGTTGAACTAAGTTCCCTAATTGAAATAATCAATAATGTTGAACTAAGTTTCCTAACTTAAATAATCAACAATATTGAACTAAGTTTCCTAACTTAAATAATCAGCAATGTTGAACTGAGTTTCATAACTGAAATAATCAACAATGTTGAACTAAGTTCCCTAACTGAAATAATCAACAATGTTGAACTAAGTTTCCTAACTTAAATAATCAGCAATGTTGAACTGAGTTTCATAACTGAAATAATCAACAATGTTGAATTAAGTTCCATAACTGAAATAATCAACAATGTTGAATTAAGTTCCCTAACTGAAATAATCAACAATGCTGAACTAAGTTTCATAACTTAAATCATCAACAATGCTGAACTAAGTTTCCTAACTTAAATCATCAGCAATGTTGAACTAAGTTTGTTGAACTAAGTTCCCTAACTGAAATAATCAACAATGTTGATAAGTAGTGAGTTGACCTGTACCATCGTAACGGTTACCAATGAACTCACGCCAATGTATCAATCATCGGGCTGCTACTCTACCTGAGAACATCTGCGATTGGTGGGAAAACAATAAAGGAGGCACACATCCCTGCAGTCGCAAGCGACGACGCTAGGGAGCGACGTTTCTTAAAGTAGAAGCCAATCAGCGACATGGGAGCCACTAAAAGCGCACCGAAGAACACACCTGAAACAAAGTCGTAACTACATTCAGTTTTACATTTAAAATGCTTACAGTAATCATAACATTTAACAAGTTTACAGTAACAACATTTAACATGTTTACAGTAAAGTACAACATTCAAAATGTCTACAGTGACTACAACATTTAACATGTTTACAGTAAAGTACAACATTCAAAATGTCTACAGTGACTACAACATTTAACATGTTTACAGTAACCATAATATTTAACAAATTTACAGTAACAGCATTTAACAATTTTTACAGTAACCATAACATGTAACAAGTTTACAGTAACATTTAAAATATGTTTACAGTAACATCATTTAACATGTTTACAGTAAATACCAGTTTTGTTCATCTATAGTCTTATAAGGGAGCCGCGATAGCTCAGTGGTTAGTGAACTGGACTACAAAGGACAAGGGGTAGCGTTCGATCCCAACCAACGGCTACCGGGTTCACCCAGCCTTAAATGGGTACCGGGTTTTTTTCTGGGATAGTAAAGCGGCACGGGCGTAGTACCGACCACATTACCTCAAAAATCATGTGCTGAAGGTCTGTAAAATTTATGGTCATTAACACCATATTCCCTATACGCCACTTAGCGTGACGGGGGTACTTTACTTTACTTATAGTCTTATTGATGATCGACCTTGCACACCACGACAAACAATACAATGGAAGTATTGGACTAGCGACGGGTTGTTAAATATAGCCTACTGTAGACAAAGCTAAGGCAAAGCTGAAAGTACATTTTGTCTGAGTCACACTTGCCGTTCTTTGTGCTACATTCGCACATCAAAACTAGGCTCTCCAACTAACTCAACATCAAAACTAGGCTCTCCAACTAACTCAACATCAAAACTAGGCTCTCCAACTAACTCAACATCAAAACTAGGCTCTCCAACTAACTCAACATCAAAACTAGGCTCTCCAACTAACTCAACATCAAAACTAGGCTCTCCAACTAACTCAACATCAAAACTAGGCTCTCCAACTAACTCAAACATTAAAACTAAGCGCTACAACTAACTAAATATCAAAACTAGGCGCTCCAACTAACTAAATATCAAAATTAGGCGCTTCAACTAATTCAACATCAAAACTAGGCGCTCCAACTAAACATCAAAACAAGGCGCTCCAACTAAACATTGAAACTAGGCGCTCCACCTAACTAAACATGAAAACTAGGCGCCCAATCTGAATCAGCATGAAAACTAGGTGCTCAAACTAACTAAACATCAAAACTAGGCGCTCCAACTAATTCAGCATCAAAACTAGTTGCTCCAACTAACTCAAAATCTACTACCAGCAGCTTCTACTCATACACACCTACTCTTATAGCTTACTGACTACTACAACTACACATCTACTCATACAACTACCTGACTACTACTACTACTACACATCTACTCATACAACTACCTGACTACTGCTACTACACATCTACACTTACAACTACCTGACTACTACTACTACTCACCTACTCTTATAACTGACTGACTACTACTACTACTACACACCTACTCTTATAACTTACTGACTACTGCTATTACACATCACTGACTACTACTACTACTACACACCTACTCATACAACTACTTGACTACTGCTACTACACACCTACTCTTACAACTACCTGACTACTGCTACTACACACCTACACTTACACCCACCCGACTGCTACTACACATCTACTCTTACAACTATCCGACTACTACTACACACATACTCTTACAACTATCCAACTACTACTACACACCTACTCTTACAACTACCCGACTACTACTACACGCCTACTCTTACAACTACCCGACTACTACTACCCACCTACTCTTACAACTACCCGACTGCTACTACACATCTACTCTTACACCCACCCGACTGCTTTTACACACCTACTCTTACAAAGACCCGACTACTACTACTACGCATCTACTCTTACAACTACCTGACTACTACTACTACACACCTACTCTTACAACTACCTGACTACAACTACACATCTACTCTTACAACTACCTGACTACTACTACTACACATCTACTCTTACAACTAACTGACTACTACTACTACACATCTACTCTTACAACTACCTGACTACTACTACTACACATCTACTCTTACAGCTAACTGACTACTACTACTACACACCTACTCATACAACTGCCTGGCTACTACTACTACACACCTACTCATACAACTACCTGACTACTACTACTACACATCTACTCTTACAACTACCGGACTACTACTACACATCTACTTTTACTACTATCTGACTACTACTACACATCTACTATTACAACTATCTGACTACTACTACACATCTACTCTTACAAATATCTGACTACTACTACACATCTACTCTTACAACTATCTGACTACTACTACACATCTACTCATACAACTACCTGACTAATACTACTACACATCTACTCTTACAACTATCTGTCTACTACTACACATCTACTTTTACAACTATCTGACTACTACTACACATCTACTCACACAACTATATGACTACTACTACACACCTACTCTTACAACTATCTGTCTACTACTACACATCTACTTTTACAACTATCTGACTACTACTACACATCTACTCTTACAACTATCTGACTACTACTACACATCTACTCATACAACTACCTGACTAATACTACTACACATCTACTCTTACAACTATCTGTCTACTACTACACATCTACTTTTACAACTATCTGACTACTACTACACATCTACTTTTACAACTATCTGACTACTACTACACATCTACTCTTACAACTATCTGACTACTACTACACATCTACTCACACAACTACCTGACTACTACTACACATCTACTCACACAACTATCTGACTACTACTACACATCTACTCATACAACTACCTGACTAATACTACTACACATCTACTCTTACAACTATCTGTCTACTACTACACATCTACTTTTACAACTATCTGACTACTACTACACATCTACTTTTACAACTATCTGACTACTACTACACATCTACTCTTACAACTATCTGACTACTACTACACATCTACTCACACAACTACCTGACTACTACTACACATCTACTCACACAACTATATGACTACTACTACACACCTACTCACACAACTAACTGACAACTACTTCACACCTACTCACACAACTACCTGATTACTACTACATACCTACTCACACAACTACCTGACTACTACTACACACCTACTCATACAACTACCTGGCTACTACTACACACCTACTCATACAACTACCTGACTACTAACCTACTCTTATTACTACTACTTCTGCAGTATTTCTATTACTACTACGAACCTACTCCTATTATTTCTACTATTATTACTAATATTACTACTACTCTAGTCCTACTACTACCACTACTACCCTTGTTCATTTGATGTGCATACTGGAGCTAATTTGAAATGTGACCGCTCGCTCTTTTCTTTAAATGTGCTCGGTCGTTAGTGTAAACTGTCAACCTTCGTACTTCGCGTTGTGTTCTGGTTCGTCTGTTGGGTCAGAATACATCACACATGTCTACACGAAATTGACTGCAAGACACACACAAGTCTCTTGTACAAAATAATAGCAATACTTTATTTACATAATCCACTTAACAGATGTTATCAATATAAACAGCCCAACGGCGTGGATTACCGCTCGGGTATCAAAGTAAATGCTAAGGAGGTTCCAGTTACCTCCGAACTCTTGTAGTTAATCTCAGGGCTCTTTCATCACACATTGAATCACTTATCTCTGTCCACATTCCTTGCTCCACAGCATGATTACAAAATGTCCAGCTCCCCATACTAAAGGATTCAGTCTCACTGGTTCCTTTTATTACATTCAATTACTCAAACAAAATATCCACTTTATGATTGCTCCTACCCATGGCTAGCTGATATGGGCATTCGCCCTGTTACCACTAAAATATATCCACTTCTCAGGTAACTTGGATTACAGGAAACTGACTCTACGAATATTTCTGAACACTGCATCCTTTACACTTCTAATATAAAGGATCCACTTCTCTACTAACTTAGATCGACAGTGTCTTTCTCCTTAGCCTACATGTGGTCTCCAATCGTTTTCTCTCTGCACCGGCCCTTAAGTATCTTATGTCTTGACCAATGAAAAACTACCCGCGTCATTTCCCCAGCCAATGAAATCACCCTTTTGTGATTCTAACCATTTTCTCATAATCACGAGATTTTCCTATCCCACTCACCTAAACATCATCGTCGTGTGCCATGCCGGTTGGCTTAGGCGATCATGTCCTTCCACAATCTTCTATCTACAGTGCATCGTATCAGTTCTGTTGACTGTTTTCCATGCCATGACACCAAGCTATCCAGTATTTTCTGTCTTTGTCGTCCGCGATCTCTCTTTCCTTGTATTTTGTCAGTTCTTCTTCATCTTCTCCTGTCCTTCCTCCATTGCCGTTGGCGTCGAGGTGAGATACAATCTGCAATTATTTGCTCTTGTGTTGGCTTCTTCTGGTGTTATTCCTCCTAGTGACTCTAGTATTTCCTTTATCCATATATTTCTCGGTCTTCCTCTTAATCTGGCGTTTTCGTAGCATTTGTTTATGGCTCTTTGAGTCATTGTTAGTTCTTTTTATCTTGTTATGTGGCCGAACCAATTTATCTGTTGTTTCTTTATGTATTCGATGGCTGGTTCAGTTTCGAGTTTCTTTCTCAGGTCGGTGTTTCTTATTCTGTCCCTTAAGCTGTTTCCTGTCATTCTTCTGACACATTTCATTTCGGTGGTCGTTATCTTTCTTATTGTTCTAGAGTCCAGCGTCCAATTCTGGCACTGATAGCACAGAGTTGGTAGAAAAATTGATTTGTATATTGCCCTTTTTGCTTCCGTAGTTATTGCTTTGTTTTTCAATAGTGTTGATACTTGGCCTATAACTTGGCATGCTTTGTTACATCTTATATCTATCTCGGTCTCTTGGTTATTGTCTTGTGTTAACGTGCTGCCCAGATATTTAAAATTGTCTACTTGCTTCAAAGTTGTTTTATCTATTATGATGTTTAGTTTTTCTTTCTTTCTCGCTATTGCCATTACTTCGATTTTGTTTATGTTGATCTTCATGTTGTATTGTTTACAAGTGTTGTTTAGCCTGTTGATATGTTCTTGCAGGTCCTCAGTTGTTTCATGTATCAGAACTTGGTTGTCTGCAAATAGTATTTCATTTATTTTTTTCCTTTCTTCTGCTGTTTTCTGGTACGTATATTTCGTTCTCATTTGTGTTATCACTTGTTATCATCCTTGTTGGTATACTTCCTTTGATTGAGCATGCTAATTTGCATATATTTTCCATATATGTGATGAAAAGTAAAGGGAAAAACACGCAGCCTTGTCTTACTCCGGAGTTAATGATGAAATGTTTAGAGTAGCCTGCTGAAGATCTTACTGTAGTGCGACTACTTTCATAGAGGCTCTTGCATATCTCTACTAGGTGGTGACTGACTCCGTACAAGGGCAATACGGACCACAGTTGTTCCCTGTCCACCCTATCGAACACTTTTTATTTTGCCAGTTGTAACCAGGTATTCCAACTTTCCTCTTCTCATGATGTTATTTCTTGGTGCTTTACTTTGTCAAATGCTTTGGTATAATCTATGAAACATGGGTATAGATCTGTTTTCACCTCTATGGCTCTTTCTACTAAAGATCTTATGATGTATATGGCATTGTTTGTACCTTTACCTCCAACAAAACCACACCGTTCATCGCTAATTTCTGGACTGATTGTGTTTCTCACTCTTCGCATGATGATTCTTAGTAATATCTTAGTCATGTGACTCATAAGGCTTATTGTGCGATTATCATCGCATTCAATCGCACCCGATTTCTTTGGTAGGGCTATGAATATTGATTTTAGTCATTCGTCTGGTATATATCCTCTGTTGTACATATCATTCAATATTCTTGTTATTATTTTATTCCAAAATCACCCATGACTTCAATCTCTTCTTTAGTTATATTATCTGGACCAGGAGCTTTTCCTGCTTTCATATTGCACAAGGCTTCTTCCACTTCTTCTTTGAGTATTTCTGGTCCTTTTCCATTATCCTTAATATTTACTTCTGTTCGTTCATCATTATAAAGATCTCTAATGTATTCTGTCCATCGCTCCCTTATGTTTTCTTGTTCAACCAACTGTTCTCTTCTTCCTTTGATCTTAAACATCCAGTTTTTTATTGCGTTTTTATTCCTGTTAATTCTTTAGTTTGTTTGTATATAGCTTTGGCATCTCCTTTTCGTTGCATTTCAATCTCTTTGCATCTCTGTTTTAGCCATGCTTCTTTTGCTTCATTGCATTTTATTACAATATATGTATTGTTATTAATACTATATAAATGATAATACTACATGTGCCACAATTAGTCTCACTAAAACTACAACTACACAATTCTTTTCAGAATATTCATTGTTGTCCAAAAGGTCATCACTTGAGACTATCGATCATTTTACAACGTGGCTCTATCATGAGATTATCAATCATCTTACAAAATGACTCTATCATGAGATTATCAATCATCTTACAACGTGGCTCTATCATGATATTATCAATCATCTTACAACGTGGCTCTATCATTAGTTATCAATCATCTTACAACGTGACTCTATCATGAGATTATCAATCATCTTACAGTGTGATTCTATTTTGAGATTATCAATCATCTTACAACTAGACTCTATCATGAGATTATCAATCATCTTACAACGTGGCTCTATCATGATATTATCAATCATCTTGCAACGTGACTATATCATGAGATTATCAATCATCTTACAACGTGATTCTATTTTGAGATTATCAATCATCTTACAACGTGATTCTATTTTGAGATTATCAATCATCTTACAACGTGATTCTATCATGAGATTATCAATCATCTTACAACGTGATTCTATTTGAGATTATCAATAATCTTACAACGTGATTCTATCATGAGATTATCAATCATCTTACAACGTGACTCTATCTTGAGATTATCAATCGTCTTACAACGTGATTCTATTTTGAGAGTATCAATTATCTTACAACGTGATTCTATTATGAGATTATCAGTCAACTAACAACGTGATTCTATTTTGAAATTATCAATCATCTTACAACGTGACTATACCATGAGATTATCGATCATCTTACAACGTGGCTCTATCATGAGATTATCAATCATCTTACAACGTTACTCTATCATGAGATTATCAATCATCTTACAACGTGGCTCTATAATGATATTATCAATCATCTTACAACGTGACTCTATTATGAGATTATCAATCGTCTTACAACGTGACTCTATCATGAAATTATCAATCATTTTACAACGTGGCTCTATCATGAGTTCATCAATCATCTTACAACGTGACTCTATCATGAGATTATCAATCATCTTACAGCGTGATTCTATTTTGAGATTATCAATCATTTTACAACTAGACTCTATCATGAGATTATCAATCATCTAACAACGTGGCTCTATCATGATATTATCAATCATCTTGCAGCGTGACTCTATCATGAGATTATCAATCATCTTACAGCGTGATTCTATTTTAAGATTATCAATCATCTTACAACGTGACTCTACCATGAGATTATCAATCATCTTACAACTTGATTCTATCATGAGATTATCAATCATCTTACAACGTGACTCTATTATGAGATTATCAATCATCTTACAACTTGACTATATCATGAGATTATCAATCATCTTACAACGTGACTCTATCATGAGATTATCAATCATCTTACAACGTGACTCTATTATGAGATTATCAGTCAACTTACAACGTGATTCTATTATGAGATTATCAATCATCTTACAACGTGGCTCTATAATGAGATTATCAATCATCTTACAACGCGACTCTTTAATGAGATTATCAATCATCTTACAACGTGATTCTATTATGAGATCATCAATCATCTTACAACGTGATTCTATTATGAGATTATCAATCATCTTACAACATTACTCTATCATGAGATTATCAATCATCTTACAACGTGATTCTATTTTGAGATTATCAATAATTTTACAACGTGATTCTATTATGAGATTATCAATCATCTTACAACGTGATTCTATTTTGAGATTATCAATCATCTTACAACGTGATTCTATCATGAGATTATCAATCATCTTACAACGTGATTCTATCATGAGATTATCAATCATCTTACAACGTGATTCTATTATGAGATTATCAATCATCTTACAACGTGGCTCTATCATGAGATTATCAATCATCTTACAACGTAACTCTATCATGAAATTATCAATCATCTTACAACGTGATTCTATTATGAGATTATCAATCATCTTACAACGTGACTCTAACAATAGATTATCAATAATCTTTTTACAAAATAATTCCATTATAATGCTATTAATCATCTTACAACGTGACTTTATCATGAAATATCGATCATCTTACAACGTGACTTTATCAGAGATACCGACCCTCTTACAATGTGACAACGGCACTCTAACATTAGATTATCAATCATCTTACAACGTGATTGACATGAGACTAGCAATCATCTTACAACGTGATTGACATGAAACTAGCAATCATCTTACAACGTGATTGACATGAGACTAGCAATCGTCTTACAACGTGATTGACATGAGACTAGCAATCATCTTACAACGTGATTGACATGAGACTAGCAATCATCTTACAACGTGATTGACATGAGACTAGCAACCATCTTACAACGTGATTGACATGAGACTAGCAATCGTCTTACAACGTGACTCTACATAAGATTATCCATGTGCCGTTGTCTGTTATTTTTTTCCTTGACTAGTATGACACATAGGAGCCGCGATAGCTCAGTGGTTAGTGAACTGGACTACAAAGGACAAGGGGTAGGGTTCGATCCCAACCGACGGCTCCGGGTTCACCCAGCCTTAAATGGTACCGGACAGCACGGGCGTAATACCGACCACAAAATCATGTGCTGAAGGTCTGTAAAATATAGGGTCGCCAACGGGGGGTACTGTATGACACATCAACCATGCCATTAATAACCTGTCGTTCTACCTGAGACAGTCAACAAATATGTTTGGCTGATCGAAACTGAAACAACAAATTATTGGCTGAACCAAACTTACCTTTAACAACAAAGAGCAGCAGAAAGAGAACAATATTTGGCGCCAACGACAATGCAATGGAAGACAGACTGTTGACCACGGCAGCCACCACACAGATACTCTTGACAGTGGCTCGGCTCATGATAATGTTGCTGACTATCATAGCTAGGGGAGACAAAGACGCTCAGTCTATCACCAGTTTTTACTTTATTATCTCTCTCTCTCTCTCTCTCTCTCTCTCTCTCTCTCTCTCTCTCTCTCTGTGTGTGTATGTGTGTGTGTGTTATGTCTTTCTCTAAATTGTAATTACTGCCTTCTTTCTTTTCCTTCAAGAGTGTATTTAAATTGAATATTTTTGGTAAATAGTTATATATTATTGATTGGAAAGTTGTTATCATGTCCTCTAGTGTTATCCAGTCGTGGCGTGCGCGGAAAAATTCATCGCAGAAAATTAAAAAAAATAAAAAAAACCGTCATAAAAAAAGAAAATGATAATGAACAGGGTAACTGAATACCACAAAATGAAGATAAACGAGAAATAGTGAACCTGTCAATATAAAAACATGTGCCGTATTTGACGACTTGACACACGGTTGATAGCAAACAAAACATGATTTGTCACTATTTTATTAGTAGTTGTAGTTAGTCTAAGGTCCTAGTTTCACTGCAAACGAATTAAAATCCAAAACTGCTCAACCGCCCGTGCCAGTGGAATCATCCGAATTAACATCTCATCTCATCGAAGTATCAAAAAAAAAAAGCAGCTGCAGTCAACATCATAGCAACTACATACAGCACACGCTAAAAGACATAAGACGAAGCGGCACCGAGAGTGAACGCAGCCGAACTGTCCGTCATACGATATCATCATTCATCGTAGGCAATCGGAATACCCGATCCGGATGAAAAACACAGCCCACGGTGTGCACAGAGCACTAAACCCAGTTGCACCGTCAGCAAGCCAGACTTGGAATATGAGGAAACTGCAACAAGGAACACTTTTCAGGCAGAGCCTCAACGGTTCTTGCACCTATCCGCCATATTGACGGAAGTCCACTAGTTTGATAATACATTTCTAGTGTTTTAGGTTGGATGCTGTTTTACCGAGCAGCCTAGCGATTGAGTCTGTCATTTAAATATTGAGTTGACAAATCCCGTAGAATGAACAAAATGCATTTTGTGGTGTCTACTCCATTCTCCGGCACCCTATTATTCTGACTTTGAAGTCAACGCTTTCTCGAATGTTTTCTGTAAAATAAACATAACATTGGATCTAGTAGCTTAGTTGTTAGAGAGACGAGCAAACTTTCTCGAATGTTTTCTGTAAAATAAACATAACATTGGATCTAGCAGCTTAGTTGTTAGAGAGACGAGCAAACTTTCTCGAATGTTTTCTGCAAAATAAACATAACATTGTATCTAGCAGCTTAGTTGTTAGAGAGACGAGCAAACTTTCTCGAATGTTTTCTGTAAAATAAACATAACATCGTATCTAGCAGCTTAGTTGTTAGAGAGACGAGCAAACTTTCTCGAATGTTTTCTGCAAAATAAACATAACATTGTATCTAGCAGCTTAGTTGTTAGAGAGACGAGCAAACTTTCTCGAATGTTTTCTGTAAAATAAACATAACATTGGATCTAGCAGCTTAGTTGTTTAGAAGACGAGCAAACTTTCTCGAATGTTTTCTGCAAAATAAACATAACATTGTATCTAGCAGCTTAGTTGTTAGAGAGACGAGCAAACTTTCTCGAATGTTTTCTGCAAAATAAACATAACATTGTATCTAGCAGCTTAGTTGTTAGAGAGACGAGATAACTTTCTCGAATGTTTTCTGTAAAATAAACATAACATTGTATCTATAGCTCGTTTCAAATCATTTGCCCAACTTCAAAAAGCTATTGTTCAGTAACCGTTTGTTAAAAACTGTTGAAATTTTCCAAATGTTATTAGAATGCAAAAGACCCTTTAAATGTATATTTAACAAATATCTTGCCGCTGCAGTTTTCTTAAAGCGGCGAATTTCTTTGATGTTTGTCAAAATTGTAAATTGTGAACCCCTAAATAATAGAAATTATTAGTAGTTGCTGGTCTATGATTAATTTTCACTAGGTAAAGGCGTGGCCGTAATGGGGAAATACCAGGAGAATTATTGTCTTCTCAGTTTGAGGACGGACGATAATATCAAGGTATACCTGTATGTCCAATTTTCATAGTTGTGCGGTCCTGAAAAGGACCGTTTGTTGAACTAATTTAAGGTAATATAGGGGCCAACATTGTGGGGGCTATATACTTTCATTCTGAATCAGACGAGTCTAAAAGATTAATAACTGTTTGGGGTTGAACATTCCACAAACCATCATTTTTCCAATATTCCTCTTCCTGTTTTAAGACGTGGTCTTCACATTCAGCCCAATAATCTTTGTCTATATTTAATAAAGCGAGATTAGCAAGAGTCTTTACATCGCATATTTTGAATGTTGTATTTTCATCTGCCACTTGTCCTTTTAATTTTGCCCAGATTAGTTCTATTGGATTTAAATGAGCATGGTAAGGTGGCAGCCTCAAACTTATATGACCGTGCTCTTGGATAATTTTATCTATTTGAAAAATCGTTGTCCTTTGTTTTTGCTTTACTAGAGATAGTAATTCAGGTTTTAAGTACATGTTATTAAATTGTATGTGCTCCTTTGTGAGCCATATCTTAATAGCATCTTTTGTACTGGATGACGTCGGGACTTTATCTTCAAGTGCAACAATGTTGTGGTACGCTGCATTGTCCATTATTAGGCAAGATGGTCGATCTAGTGATGGGAGAACATAATTTTCAATCCAATGTCTAAATATGTGACCATTCATCTCAGAGTGATAATTCCGATTGTCTATAGATTTTGAAAGAAAAATGAGCTCTGCATTCTGTATTAGTCCATGTTGTCGACTACCTGCATGAGCAATTATCAAGCTCTGTCCTTTGCTGCTAGGTATTAATCTCTTAATTTTTCCATCTGATGACTGCCATTCCCTTTGGTTAGTGTGGTGAGCATTGATCCATGTTTCATCCAAGTACACAATATCATAACCTTGCTTGCGCACCTCTTTTACTTCACGTAAGTACTTGCTTCTCATGACTACTATATGTGGCTTCTCACAGATGATGTTTCGTCCATTGGAATACTTTCTGAATGTAAAGCCTGCAGCTCTCACATTCCTCCATAATAAATCCCTTTGATATTTCAATACTATTGTTCTTTTTCAGCGAAACTTTTAATTTTCTTATTGTAACAGTTTCATTCATACCCAACATTTTGCGAATTTCACGTCTACGCTTCTGAATGAACGGAAATGGAACACACAATTTCTCAAGTGTCTAATTGTGTCAAAAAAAACACGGCGAAAGCGTGCAAACACGTCAATTTTATATAATCAATGGGTCGTTATAAATTTATATAAATCAAATAAGCAATAATAATAACCAAATGTTTTTGTTTAATGAAATTAATTCCCTGTTGGGTTCTAATCATTATAACTTTACATGCAAATTTTGAACAACTTACAACAAGCGGTTAAAAAGCTATCGATTTTAAAAGTTGGGCACGAGTTATGAAACAAGCTATAGCACCTTAGCTGTTTGAGAGACGAGACAACTTCCTCGAATGAGTTGCTGTTCGGTTGTTTATGTTTTCTTCTCCATCTGCTACGATTTAACGCCAACTATTTCCAGATTGTTTAAACTGATAAATTCCCTCAAAGAAGCCCAGCAAACATATCTCAGCCCTGGAGACATCCTTATATATCAGCCCTACAAACATCTTTATATATCAGCCCTACAAACATTATTATATCTCAGACCTACAAACATCTTTATATATCAGCCCTACAAACATCTTTATATATCAGCCCTACAAACATTATTATATCTCAGACCTACAAACATCTTCATATCTCAATCCCACAAACATCTTTATATATCAACCCTACAAACATCATTATATATCAGCCCTACAAATATCCTTATATATCAACCCTACAAACATCTTTATATATCAGTCCTACAAACATTATTATACCTCAGACCTACAAACATCCTTATATCTCAATCCTACAAACATTCTTATATCTCAATCCTACAAACATCCTTATATCTCAATCTTACAAGCATTCTTATATCTCAATCCTACAAACATTCTTATATCTCAATCTTACAAACATTCTTATATCTCAGACCTACAAACTTCTTTATATCTCAATCCTACAAGCATCCTTATATCACAATTCTACTAACAGCCTTATATCCCAATCCTACTAACATCCTTGGTATCATCTTGGATGCAGAAAAAGCAAGAACAGTGAAAGGCTTTTACCCAATATCTGACAGAGTCCTTTTAGTGAAATTGAATGGAAAGCCAATAGACATAAATCTTATACAAGTTTATGCGCCAACAGCAGACAGTCTAGAGGAAACAATTGATAAATTTTACAACGAGTTAAATGAGGCACTTCATAAATTCAAACCACATGAAAACACCATAGTTCTAGGGGATTTTAACGCAAAAGTAGTAAAGGAAAGAGTTGAGGAAGTAGTTGGTCATTATGGCTTAGGCGAGAGGAATGAAAGAGGTGACAAACTTTTTGACTGGGCAAGAACACACAACATGATGATAGGAAACACCTGGTTTAAGCAGCATCTAAGACGTCTATGGACATGGAAAAGCCCAGGGGACAACGCACGTAATCAAATTGATTATATAATGATAAGCAATAGATTTAGAAACAGTCTGGTGTGTGTGAAAACTAGACCAGGGGCAGATTGCAATAGTGATCATGTACCAGTTGTGGGAAAACTTAAGTAAAGTGAGTAAAATTAAAAAGAACAACACGAGCCTCAGTAAACATCAAGTTAAATTTAGATTTACTAAAATCAGACAAGAAGGTGCAAGGCAAATATAAAATCACAATGCAGAACCGGTACAATGCAATATAATGGAGAAGGACCAGAAATACTCAGAGAAGAAGTGGAAGACGCCTTGCGCAATATGAAAGCAGGCAAAGCTCCTGGACCAGATAATATAACTAAAGAAGAGATTGAAGCCATGGGTGATTTTGGAATAGAAATAATAACAAAAATATTGAATGATATCTACAACAGCGGATATATACCAGACGACATGCCCAAATCAATATTCATAGCACTACCAAAGAAATCGGGTGCGATTGAATGCGATGATCATCGCACAATAAGCCTTATGAGTCATATGACTAAGATATTACTAAGAATCATCATGCGAAGAGTGCGAAACAAAGTCAGTCCAGAAATTAGCGATGAACAGTGTGGTTTTGTTAGAGATAAAGGAACAAGCAGTGCCATTTCTATTATAAGATTTTTAGTAGAAAGAGCCATAGAGGTGAAAACGGATCTATACCTATATTTCATAGATTACACCAAGGCATTTGACAAAGTAAAGCACCAAGAAAGAATCAAAATTTTAGAAAGCATAAACGTAGACAGCAAAGATCTAAGAATAATAAAGAACACGTACTGGCAACAAACAGCGGCCATAAGAACTGAAAACCAGTTGGGAACGTTTCAACAAATAAAACAGGGTGTTAGACAAGGTTGTGTGCTGTCACCAGATTTGTTTAATATTTATAGTGAGATTATTTTAAGATTCATAAGGGGCATGCCTGGAATAACAATTGGAGGTCATAATATAAATAATCTACGTTACGCTTATGATGCAGTCTTAATCGCTAAGAGTGAAAATGAGTTACAAGAAATGTTGGACATTATAGTGAAAGAAAGCAAAAATAAAGGACTCAGCCATAATAGCAAAAAGACAGAGGTAATAGTAACAACAAAGAAAAATACATCACCTCAGTGCAAAATACACTCTTATATCTCAATCCTACAAACATTCTTATATATCAATTCTACATACACTCTTATATCTCAATCCTACAAACATCATTATATCTCAATCCTACAAACATTCTTATATCTCAATCCTACAACCATTCTTATATCTCATTCCTACAAACATTCGTATATCTCAATCCTACAAACATCCTTATATCTCAATCCTACAAACATCATTATATCTCGATCCTAAATACACTCTTAAATCAGAATTCTACAAATATTATTATATCTCAATCCTACAAACATTCTTATATCTCAATCCTACAAATTTTCTTATATCTCAATCCTGCAAATATTCTTATATCTCCATCCTACAAACATTCTTATATCTCCATCCTACAAACATTCTTATATCTCCATCCTACAAATATTCTTATATCTCCATCCTACAAACATTCGTATATCTCAATCCTACAAATATTCTTATATCTCAATCCTGCAAATATTCTTATATCTCCATCCTACAAACATTCTTATATCTCCATCCTACAAACATTCTTATATCCCAATCCTACAAATATTCTTATATCTCCATCCTACAAACATTCTTCTATCTCCATCCTACAAACATTCTTATATCTCCATCCTACAAACATTCTTATACATGTATCTCCATCCTACAAGCATTCTTATATCTCCATCCTACAAACATTCTTATATCTCCATCCTACAAACATTCTTATATCTCCATCCTACAAACATTCCTATATCTCAATCCTACAAATATTCCTATATCTCAATCCTGCAAATATTCTTATATCTCCATCCTACAAACATTCTTATATCTCAATCCTGCAAAAATCCCTATATTTCAGCACTGATTTGTTCTTTGGTCCCTTTCCGTTCCTAAGTTCTTCATGCAGTAATTGTTTGCTGATGTTACCGTTTTTCATGCAATAATTGTTTGCTTATGCTACCGTTGTTCATTCAATAATTGTTTGCTGATGCTACCGTTGTTCATGCAATAATTGTTTGCTGATGCTACCGTTGTTCATTCAATAATTGTTTGCTGATGCTACCGTTTTTCATGCAATAATTGTTTGCTTATGCTACCGTTGTTCATGCAATAATTGTTTGCTGATGCTACCGTTGTTCATTCAATAATTGTTTGCTGATGCTACCGTTGTTCATTCAATAATTGTTTGCTGATGCTACCGTTGTTCATGCAATAATTGTTTGCTGATGTTACCGTTTTTCATGCAATAATTGTTTTCTGATGCTACCGTTGTTCATTTTTCTCACTTGGCCCCTAACCTGCAACTCCTGAATGTTGCCATGATGGATGGACGTTTGGCTCATTGTAAGACCTTAGGGTTGCTTTCTTAATTCACCTATTTGATACCGATGAAACTGTCATGCAGTCAATGATTAGTCTAGCAAGATCACGGGACTTATTCTCTTTGTCAACAAGTGTCCAGAGTACTACTAATGTGCCCCAAGAGGGTGTAGCCAAACTCACAACTGTAACAAAATACCACACCTCTTGAATCTGTTAGAAACAGTAGGAAATATAATAGCAGGAGAGATCAACAGATGAGCAAAAGGTGGATTGATGGAATATTAGAAACACTAGGATAAATAACAGCAGGAGAGGCCAACAGAAGAGTAAAGGCTGGATTGATGGAATATTATAAACACTAGGAAACATAACAGCAGGAGAGGTCAACAGAAGAGCAAAAGATGAATTGATACTGATATCTTATAACATATGATACTGATGTCTTACAACATATGATACTGATGTCTTATAAAATATGACGCGATGTCTTTTTATATAAGATGCCGATGCCACTTCACATCAGCTTTGATCAAATGACCTTGAATTAGACAATTATTTACACCCACAACATTTAATGCTCAGTCTGGGGTCAATTGATAATATCTGGTATTTGTACTTACATGATATACTGCTTGATAATGAGTGAAACGTGAACATAAGTGATACGGTAGTAGCTTTCTCTTGGAATTCCTCCGAGATGTCAATAAACAAAACAGAGAGACTTCGGCTAAAGCCCACGATGACAGCCATTATAAGAAACACATCTGCAAGATCAAGAAATGAAATTACTCTATGAACGCGACATGGAATCTAACACTAGCGGTGACAAGTTAAGATCATCAACTCGATTCAAAGAAAACACTTGGTAAATGTTCTACAGCGATATGTACATACTCCCACTAATACCAGATACACGCTGTTCAGTACTATGTACATACAACTCCTGATACTGCGCACACACACTCTTGCAGTATGTGTACATTCTGTTTGTCTCTACATGTACGCTTCTGAAACCTCACACGCATTCTCAGACACTCTGTACTTACGTTCTCTGACATAATGTACATACATCAGGTAAACACTCTGTGTGTCAGTGTCTCTATCTTTCTATCTCTAGTTGACACATATAACCATTCTTAAACGAACTTGACACTGAGAACTCATTATAGCGGTAACAACATGAATAAATTAATCTTTATCCTTTCCTTCTACACATGACTCTACAACATTCCCTATACACACTCAGTCATGTATTTAAACTCTACAACATTCCTTATACACACTCAGTCATGTATTTAAACTTTATAACATTCTCTATGCACACTCAGTCATGTATTTAAACTCTACAACATTCTCTATACACACTCAGTCATGTATTTAAACTCTACAACATTCCTTATACACACTCAGTCATGTATTTAAACTCTACAACATTCCTTATACACACTCAGTCATGTATTTAAACTTTATAACATTCTCTATGCACACTCAGTCATGTATTTAAACTCTACAACATTCTCTATACACACTCAGTCATGTATTTAAACTCTACAACATTCTCTATACACACTCAGTCATGTATTTAAACTCTACAACATTCTCTATACACCTTCAGTCATGTATCTCTACGACATTCTCTATGCACACTCAGTCATGTATTTAAACTCTACAGCATTCTCTATACACCTTCAGTCATGTATCTCTACGACATTCTCTATGCACACTCAGTCATGCATTTAAACTCTACAACATTCTCTATACACCTTCAGTCATGTATCTCTACGACATTCTCTATGCACACTCAGTCATGTATTTAAACTCTACAACATTCTCTGTAATAGAGTGAGTTAAGTGGTCGCAAATGGGCAGGCTGACTTAGTTGTTACCCGCTTCTCAATAATTAATAGCAGTAAGAAATGGTAGCGACCAGCAAAGTAGGACATAGAAATTAGCGAAAACAATAACATCTGGAGAAGAGGGAAGGCCGGTCACAGAATGATAAAGTCAACACTGAAGTCAACAGTTGCAATGAGCAAAGTAGGACAGGGAAAGTAGCGAGAACAATAATATCTGGAGAAGAAGGAAGGCCGGTCACAGAATAGAAGTCAACACTGAAGTCAACACTCGCTTGGCAGCAGTGATTGAGGATGAGTCAATAGGGAGAGTATATAAACTTCAACACTAAAAGGTTTGGACAGACAGTTAGAGAAAATCAGGCAGGAAGTTAAGTAGTAGTCAGTAGAGTTCTAGTTGGATCACGATCAGTTAGAAAGGAGAATTAGGCACTTAGAGTTAGAACAGTCAGAACAAGTAGAAAGTTAGATTAGAAAGTGAACCCAGTTATTAGGAAGTAGAATCTTCAAGTTGTAGTTCAAGTTAACAAAAGAAGTGTTTTGAGAGTTTTCAAGTTGTGTTCATATTTCCTTGACGAAGTTGTAAGTAAGTTGTGTGAGAGGTATAAAGCACATATGGACTGTTCAATAAACACTGGTGGTAAACCTCTGAGCATCCACGAATTTAAAGAACGTAGTTCTAAGAGAAGTGCATATTATTGTATCACGTGCCATGGAAGTTAGTAGAAGACAATAAACTTGATATGGTTGTTATCTGGAGAGAACAGAGTCTGTTATGATTAACGTGGTAATCATTGTAATGTGATGGGTGTTCGCAAGCCAATAACGTCAAGGTATCACTACAATAAGATCACAACAGAACACTATAACATCTCTATACACACTCATTTATGTATCTCTACGACTTTCTCTATACACACTCGGTTTCACACACACCAGACAGTTTCTAAATCTATTGCTTATCATTATGTAATCAATTTGATTACGTGCGTTGTCCCCTGGACTTTTCCATGTCCACAGACGTCTTGGATGTTGCTAAACCAGGTATTTCGTATCAGTGAATCAATTCAGAGGAAGAGGTATGTTTACAGCACTCGGAAAAATGACAAAATCAACAACAGAAAAAAATATGGACCAAGGCAGGATCGAACCCGTACTCAGTGGCACAGCGCCTTGCCACGAAAAGCCAAACGCTTAGGAACTCTGCCACTCAGCTAACTAAATTTCGTATTTCGTATCATCATGTCGTGTGTTCTTGCCCAGTCAATAAGTTTGTCACCTCTTCCGTTCGTCTGGGCTAATCCATAATGACCAATTACTTCCTCAAACCTTTCCTTTCCTACTTTTGCGTTAAAATCCCCTAGAACTATGGTGTTTTCATGTGGTTTGCATTCACGATGTGCCTCATTTAACTCGTAAAATTTATCAATTGTTTCCTCTACACTGTCTGCTGTTGGTGCATAAGAACAACTACTCACATATTAACGTCACCAAAGAACAACTACTCACATATTAACGTCACCAAAGAACAACAATATCAACGTCACAAAAAACAACTACTCACATATTAACGTCACCAAAGAACATCTACTCACATATTAACTTCACCAAAGAAAAATTCACATATTAACGTCACCAAAGAACAACTACTCACATATTAACGTCACCAAAGAACAACAATATCAACGTCACAAAAAACAACTACTCACTTATTAACGTCACCAAAGAACATCTACTCACATATTAACTTCACCAAAGAAAAACTCACATATTAACGTCACACACAAAAACAAATACGCACATATTAACATAGCCAAAGAACATATATTTATATATTAACGTCACCAAAGAAAAACTCACAAATCAACGTCACCAAAGAAGAACTACTTAAATATTAACGTCGCCAAAGAACAACTATTACATGTTAGTGTCACCAAAGAGCTTCTACTCACATATTAACGTCACCAAAGAACATCTACTCACATATTCTTATTCTTCTTCTTTCCTTCCTCATCTGCCTTTCAGCGTCGAGGGGAGATATAATTTGCGGTCTTTTGCTCTTTTGTTCGCCTTTGCTGATGTTATGTTTCCTAGTGCTTCTAATATTCCATCGACCCATCTTTTTCGTGGTCCTTGGGTCTGGTGTTCTCAAAACGTTTGTTGAAGGCTCGTTGTGTTTTGTTCTTTCTGCCTAGTCACGTGGCCAAACCATTTTATCTGTTGTTTCCTTATATATTCTATGGCGGGGGCTATTCCTAGCTTTCTTTTTTCTCTGTATTTTTCACCAAATAACAACTACTCATAAATTAACGTCACCAAAAACAACTCTCATAGTATCGTCACCAAAGAACAACTACTCACATATTAACGTCACCAAAGAACAATTACTCACATATTAACGTCACCAAAGAACAACAACTCACATATTAACATCACCAAAGAACAACAACTCACATATTAACGTCACCAAAGAACAACTACTCACATATTAACGTCACCAAAGAACAACAACTCACATATTAACGTCACCAAAGAACAACTCACATATTAACGTCCCAAAGAACAACAACGTCACCAAAGAACAACAACGCACATATTAACGTCACCAAAGAACAACAAACATACTAACGTCACCAGAGAACAAAAACTCACATATTAACGTCACCAAAGAACAACAACGCACATATTAACGTCACCAAAGAACAACAAACATATTAACGTCACCAAAGAACAACAACTCACATATTAACGTCACCAAAAGAACAATTATTAGCATTTTGCCTTTAGAAAAAAAAAGTGTCCATTTTTTTTTAAACAAATATATTTTAACATGAACATGGAATGTAAAAATCAATTTTTAAGAACAATTACATGTTGTGTAATATGTGATATCAGAACAGCACTTTAATAATAATTAATAGGCACTTTCTAAGAACAGCTACACACGTCTGACTACAGCTAATCATTTAGCCTCTAAACACACATTTAGCTTCTGAGTACAGTTACGCGCATTTAGCCTCTGAGTACAGCTGCACACTTTTTTTTAGACAATTACATTCAACATGAACTAATATCCACCTTTTATACATATTTTAACATGAACTAATATCCACCTTTTATACATATTTTAACATACACTAATATCCACCTTTTATACATATTTTAACATGAACTAATATCCACCTTTTATACATATTTTAACACGAACTAATATCCACCTTTTATACATATTTTAACATGAACTAATATCCACCTTTTATACATATTTTAACATGAACTAATATCCACCTTTTATATATATATTTTAACATGAACTAATATCCACCTTTTATACATATTTTAACATGAACTAATATCCACCTTTTACACATATTTTAACATGAACTAATATCCACCTTTTATACATATTTTAACATGAACTAATATCCACCTTTTACACATATTTTAACATGTGCTAATACCCACTCTTTTGGTCATATTCTAACTTGTACCTTTCGGTCTAAGCTTCCAACTTGATCAGGACATTCCTGAGTATAAAACTACCTTAACTCTTCAATCCATACACGCTTGGCACCGGCAAGTTTCTCTGATTCCAGAGGTACACCCAGTGGAGGTGGAGTAGGCTCGTGATCAGTTGTTGTTGTCATTGGTCCTGATAAACAATCAGCTATGAGTCGTTTACCCCGTCATGGTGTTGCAGAGACGTTTTTGACTAATCCGGTACAGATATTTTACTCACTGAGAACATTTAACCAGCACAGACATTTACTCATTGAGAACATTTAACCAGCACAGACATTTACTCATTGAGAACATTTAACCAGCACAGACATTTACTCACTGAGAACATTTAACCGGTACAGACATTTACTCATAGAGAACATTTAACCAACACAGACATTTACTCATAGAGAACATTTAACCAACACAGACATTTACTCATAGAGAAAATTTAACCAGCACAGACATTTACTCACTGAGAACATTTAACCGGTACAGACATTTACTCACTGAGAACATTTAACCAACACAGACATTTACTCACTGAGAACATTTAACCGGTACAGACATTTACTCACTGAGAACATTTAACCAACACAGACATTTACTCACTGAGAACATTTAACCGGTACAGACATTTACTCACTGAGAACATTTAACCGGTACAGACATTTACTCATTGAGAATATTTAACCAGCACAGACATTTACTCATTGGGAACATTTAACCGGAACTGACAATAAATTACTGAGAACATTTAACCAGCACAGACATTTACTCATTGAGAACATTTAACCAGCACAGACATTTACTCATTGAGAAAATTTAACCGGAACTGACAATAAATTACTGAGAACATTTAACCGGTACAGACATTTACTCACTGAGAACATTTAACCGACACAGACATTTACTCACTGAGAACATTTAACGGGTACAGACATTTACTCACTGAGAACATTTAACCGAAACATATATTTACTCACTGAGAACATTTAACCGGTACAGACATTTACTCACTGAGAATGTTTAACCGACACAGACATTTACTCACTGAGAACATTTAACCGGCAAGACATTTACTCACTGAGAACATTTAACCAACACAGACATTTACTCACTGAGAGCATTTAACCGACACAGACATTTACTCACTGACAACATTTAACCGGCAAGACATTTACTCACTGACAACATTTAACCGACACAGACATTTACTCTCTGAGAACATTTAACCGGCCCAGACATTTACTCACTGAACGACACAGACATTTACTCACTGAGAACATTTAACCGGCAAGACATTTACTCACTGAGAACATTTAACCAACACAGACATTTACTCACTGAGAGCATTTAACCGACACAGACATTTACTCACTGACAACATTTAACCGGCAAGACATTTACTCACTGAGAACATTTAACCGACACAGACATTTACTCTCTGAGAACATTTAACCGGCCCAGACATTTACTTACTGACAACATTTAACCGGCAAGACATTTACTCTCTGAGAATATTTAACCGGCCCAGACATTTACTCACTGACAACATTTAACCGGCAAGACATTTACTCACTGAGAACATTTAACCGGTACAGACATTTACTCTCAGAGAACATTTAACCGGCACATAAATTTACTCACTGAGAACATTTAATCGCCACTGACATTTAATCACTGAGAACATTTAACCGGCACATAAATTTACTCACTGAGAACATTTAATCGCCACTGACATTTACTCACTGAGAACATTTAACCGGCACATAAATTTACTCACTGACAACATTTAACCGGCACATAAATTTACTCACTGAGAACATTTAATCGCCACTGACATTTACTCACTGAGAACATTTAACCGGCAAGACATTTACTTACTGACAACATTTAACCGGCAAGACATTTACTCACTGAGAACATTTAACTGGCAAGACATTTACTCACTGACAACATTTTACCGACACAGACATTTACTCGCTGAGAATATTTAACCAGCACAGACATTTACCCGCTGAGAACATTTTGTCATTTAACCGGCAAGATATTTACTCACAGAACATTTTACCATTTAACCTGCAAGATATTTACTCCCTGAGAACATTTTACCATTTAACCTGCAAGATATTTACTCACTGAGAACATTTTACCATTTAACCGGCAAGATATTTACTCACTGAGAACATTTTACCATTTAACCTGCAAGATATTTACTCACTGAGAACATTTTACCATTTAACCTGCAAGATATTTACTCACTGAGAACATTTTACCATTTAACCTGCAAGATATTTACTCACTGAGAATATTTTACCATTTAACCGGCAAGATATTTACTCACTAAGAACATTTTACCAATTAACCGGCAAGACATTTACTCACTGAGAACATTTAAACGGCAAGACATTTAATCACTGAAAATATTTAATCGGCACAGACATTTACTCACTGAGAACACTTAACCGGCACAGACATTTAATCACTGATAATATTTATTCGGCACAGACATTTACTCACTAAGAACATTTAACCATTTTAACGGCACATACATTTACTCTTTGAGAACATTTAATCATTTAACCGGCAAGACATTTACTCATTGAGAACATTTAACCAGCACAGACATTTGCTCACTGAGAACATTTAACTATTTAACCGGCACAGACATTTACTCACTGAGAACATTTAACTATTTAACCGGCACAGACATTTACTCACTGAGAACATTTAATCATTTAACCGGCCAGACATTTACTCATTGAGAACATTTAACCAGCACAGACATTTGCTCACTGAGAACATTTAATCATTTAACCGGCAAGACATTTACTCATTGAGAACATTTAATTAGCACAGACATTTGCTCACTGAGAACATTTAACTATTTAACCGGCACAGACATTTACTCACTGAGAACATTTAACTATTTAACCGGCACAGACATTTACTCACTGAGAACATTTTACCGTTTAACCGGCTGAGACATTTACTCACTGAGAACATTTAACTATTTAACCAGCACAGACATTTACTCACTGAGAACATTTAACTATTTAACCGGCTGAGACATTTACTCACTGAGAACATTTAACTATTTAACCAGCACAGACATTTACTCACTGAGAACATTTTACCGTTTAAACGGCACAGACATTTACTCACTGAGAACATTTAACTATTTAACCGGCACAGACATTTACTCACTGAGAACATTTAACTATTTAACCGGCACAGACATTTACTCACTGAGAACATTTAACTATTTAACCGGCACAGAAATTTACTCACTGAGAACATTTAACTATTTAACCGGCACAGACATTTACTCACTGAGAACATTTAACTATTCAACCGGCACAGACATTTACTCACTGAGAACATTTAACTATTTAACCGGCACAGACATTTACTCACTGAGAACATTTAACTATTTAACCGGCACAGAAATTTACTCACTGAGAACATTTAACTATTTAACCGGCACAGACATTTACTCACTGAGAACATTTAACTATTTAACCGGCACAGACATTTACTCACTGAGAACATTTAACTATTTAACCGGCACAGACATTTACTCACTGAGAACATTAACTATTTAACCGGCACAGACAATTACTCACTGAGAACATTTAACTATTTAACCGGCACAGACATTTACTCACTGAGAACATTTAACCGGCACAGACATTTACTCACTGAGAACATTTTACCGTTTAACCGGCTGATACATTTACTCACTGAGAACAATTAGCCAAGCGAAACCAGAGTCGATAGGAACACCTTCATCAGTTTCGTCATCAGTTGGTTCCTCAGTTCTCTTCTCTGTTTCCTGATTGGTTAGCAGACTGCCCTTGACCTCTACTGCCCCGTTCTCATCCGCGCTGCCAGAGCCAGCCATCGTCTCTCACCAACGACGTAACTGAAACAGGGAATGGCGATTATTTTGTTCTTGAATTTGCAAACTGAAGAGGAAGGAAGAGATTGGAGGTGCCGAGTGTCGACAGGGATGCTGGCTAGTGAGCAAATGTATAAAGTGTTTCATTTCAGTCATCATGGCGTAGGGTAGCACAATATAGAATACCATGAGCGTGTTGTTACGATGGTGTGAAGTCAACTGACTAGAAGAAGAATAATATCTTCCAATTTAAACTGAGAATCGTGTAAGTGATTTGCGCAACCAACCTTGAATGTAAGACGATGTCTCACAATAAAAGCTACGTGACTTTGGCTAGTTCAGGTCGGGTCCAACTCCTCAGACTGTGACCGTGGATGACATCATTATGGTTTAACTGTACCCGGAACATTATTGTCATTTCCTTAGAAATGTTCAAGGGATTAAGAAATGTTCAAGGGATTAAGAAATGTTCAAGGGATTAAGAAATGTTCAAGGGATTGAGAAATGTTCAAGGGATTGAGAAATGTTCAAGGGATTAAGAAATGTTCAAGGGATTGAGAAACGTTCAAGGGATTGAAAAATGTTCAAGGGATTGAGAAATGTTCAAGGGATTGAGAAATGTTCAAGGGATTAAGAAATGTTCAAGGGATTGAGAAATGTTCAAGGGATTAAGAAATGTTAAAGGGATTGAGAAATGTTCAAGGGATTGAGAAATGTTCAAGGGATTAAGAAATGTTCAAGGGATTGAGAAACGTTCAAGGGATTGAGAAACGTTCAAGGGATTGAAAAATGTTCAAGGGATTGAGAAATGTTCAAGGGATGAAAAATGTTCAAGGGATTGAGAAATGTTTAAGGGATTGAAAAATGTTCAAGGGATTAAAAAACGTTCAAGGGATTGAGAAATGTTCAAGGGATTAAGAAACGTCAATGGATTAAGAAATGTTCAAGGGATTAAGAAACGTTCAAGGGATTAAGAAATGTTCAAGGGATTAAGAAACGTTCAAGGGATTGAGAAATGTTCAAGCGGATTGAAAAATGTTCAAGGGATTGAGAAATGTTCAAGGGATTGAAAAATGGACAAGGCACCAGAACTTTGTAATCACATAAACAGCAGTTATTTAATGATAGACACGGCTCGTAGCAGCCCACATTAGCCAGATCACACTTTGTGATGTGAGAGCACATCAGCTCATACAATAACCACAGCAAAGGGAAGCAAAGAGAAAATATACCTGACAAAAGAGAATGGCTTGGCAGAAGGTCAACAACAGAAATGAAAAATAACCATCAAAAGTTATGGAGAGACATGATCATCCATGCCAGCAGGCATGGTACTTGACGATGATGATTTGCTGTGGTCCTACATACTGACTCGGTATATCCCTCAACAACTCCCTGTATAAGCTGTCGGAAGCCTTTTTGAAGTCAATGAAGTTTAGAGAAATGTCTTTTTCTTTCTGTTTCCCGTTTCTCTAGACTTAGAATGTGATCACAGGTAGTTTCTCAATCCTACATGCTCTTCTCCCATAATAGCCTATCTCATTTTTGATTCTCCCAAGGGGCAAACGATTTAGTTGTTGCCCTTTTTAGTTAAGTTCACTTAACATACTAAATTGTTATTTGAGAGGGTTGCCTCGTTATCACATGAGAAATTATGTTGAGATTGCGTGGTCGTGTTGCACTGATAACTAGGAAACAGTAAAGCATTAGCATTGATATGTGACAAATAATATGTTTGTTATCTCACCACTGGCGTGTTTAGTCTAGTGCATTTGCGTAGGTTGAAACAGTCAAATGAATATGACATATATAATAGAAATAGTCAAATGAATATGACAGATATCATAGAAATAGTCCAACGACTATGACATATATCATAGAAATAGTCCAACGACTATGACATATAACATAGAAATAGTCCAACGACTATGACATAAATCATAGAAATAGTCAAACGAATATGATATATATCATAGAAATAGCCCAACGACTATGACATATATCATAGAAATAGTCCAACGACTATGACATATATCATAGAAATAGTCCAACGACTATGACATATATCATAGAAATAGTTCAACGAATATGACATATATCATAGAAATAGTCCAACGACTATGACATATATCATAGAAATAGCCCAACGACTATGACATATATCATAGAAATAGTCAAACGACTATGACATATATCATAGAAATAGCCCAACGACTATGACATATATCATAGAAATAGTACAACGACTATGACATATATCATAGAAATAGTCAAACGACTATGACATATATCATAGAAATAGCCCAACGACTATGACATATATCATAGAAATAGCCCAACGACTATGACATATATCATAGAAATAGTCCAACGACTATGACATATATCATAGAAATAGTCAAATGAATATGACATATATCATAGAAATAGCCCAACGACTATGACATATATCATAGAAATAGTCAAACGACTATGACATATATCATAGAAATAGTCAAACGACTATGACATATATCATAGAAATAGTCAAACGACTATGACATATATCATAGAAATAACCCAACGACTATGACATATATCATAGAAATAACCCAACGACTATGACATATATCATAGAAATAGCCCAACGACTATGACATATATCATAGAAATAACCCAACGACTATGACATATATCATAGAAATAGTCAAACG